>CM046797.1:3254357-3514357 GCA_025617405.1 Perca schrenkii
TCTCGCGGTGTAAATTCACCTCCTTTTCCAAAAGACCTATGAATATGGATTCCGTTGTCCCACTCACTTGAACCAATGAGCTGCGAACCCCCCCCCCGCCCCACCATCATCATCATCATCACCATCATCCCACACACACCTGCATGTATTAATTTAATCCGTTTTCACCCAGCAGGAGAGAAGAAAAGAAATGGGTCAGTGTGTTTCCGAGGATTTTTTTTCCTTTTTCTTTTTCCAATATAAAAGCGTTTATTTTGAAACATGGTTTAAATGTACATCATATCCCCCCCCCCGTCCCCCCCAACATATCTCAGATAGAGTGATGCTGCTAGGACAGCGGGGCCTCTGCAGCTTTACCTGGCGAAATCAAAAGGCAACACCACGAGAAGTCGATGCGCAGAGGTTACCCCCCCCCCCCCCCCCCATCTGTTAAGAACTGCAGTAATCATATGGTCACTTTCAGAGGGATAGTATACAAACACCACAGCGAACAATCTCGCAATATGCTAGAAGATTCCCTTAAAGTAGCAGTACCTACAACACACACTCTGGGTCCAAACAGAAGCATTAGAAGGACATGATGAATGGATATGCCATTAGGGCTTATGAAGAATCAAATCACGAGCTGTTAGTAGCACACAAACAGGAATGTATAGGAATATGACAGATTTGTGGAGAATTGGATTTCGACTATACCTAGCTATGTGTATGTTTTACACAGCACTGTATTATTATAGGCTATAGGCTGGATAGATGTATGCTGTACGCAGGGTTTTAGAGATAATGAGGCCATGGTTCCAAATCCTGCATTATTACACATTATTTTCTAAATATTTAGATTTTTCACGTTTTATTCGCCCTGGTAATTATTCATATTCATATTTTTCTGTATGGTCGAAATCTTTGGTTTCAAACACTATGAGGATGCAGACTCCTTAATTTATTTAATGTCAAGAAAAATGAAAATGGCCAAATGGAAATATTTTGCATTAAAAACAAATCTGGAATCAGCATCAACAATTCAGATTGCATATAGCCTAATTTTTTTTTAAATTTATTTTAGAACATAAACTTCCTTTGTTGAAATCCCCAATTAAAAAATAAAATAAAATAAAATAAAATAAAAAAAAACCCTCAGTAATAAACATAATAACCTCAGTGTTCACAACGCCAAGGCCCCGACATGATAGTATTTGTATAATATTCCTGTAATAATCCCGGAGGCATTAACCGTGTGTTCTCGTGCTCAGAAGTGACTTTACACATAGGCTGTTCTCCCCCCCTGTCATCACTATATTGTTTCTTTTTGGCACTGTGTGCGTGTGTGTAAAATGACTGTATTATTACAGTTCTTAGAAGTCAGTTGGTCTAGAAAAACAATAAGAACAAAAGTCGAATGAATCCGATGGCTGTCCTCGCGGTGTTCAAGTGGTGTCCGTGGCTGCTGGGGGGGGGCGGTGGGTTCAGTTCAGCGGGACCGTCCGGAACCGGAGCTACAGAAGCTGAAGGGAAACTTCCCCCGCTGCATTGTGGGCTTATATTACGGCTGCGGGTGGCGGAGAAGGAGGAGGAGGAGTAGGGGGGGGTCCATTTCACTCTGAGCTCAGGGGACACAGAAATAGGGTAAACGTGTTTTTCTCTTTATTGTTTTTCAAAGTGTCCAGGCTCTGTTTTCCAATAAAATCTTTGGTTTTTGCAGTGGCGGGTCAGTCCGATAAGAGTCTGCAGGCCGTCCCGCTGTATCGTCACTTTCGAAGAGGAGGAGACGGAGATGAAGAGGAGGAGAACTGCTGACAAAAGAAGATCCGCTCAGCTCCTACGTCCCCATCCTCGTCGTTAAATTAGAGATTATATATATTTACAATGTACAGAGTGTGTGTGTGTGTGTGCGCGCGCTCCTTCAGTCGCTGTCCTCCTTGTCCTCCTGGATGGTGGTGGTGGAATGGTTGTACAGTCCCTGCGCCATCAGCTGCAGCGCCAGCCCGTTCTTGAAGCCGCTGGCCTTTTTGATCTTAGCCCGCTTGTTCTGGAACCAGATCTTGATCTGGGACTCGTTGAGGTTGAGCTCCTGGGCCAGGGACTGCCGCCGCTGCTCCGTGATGTAGCGGTTCACCTGGAACTCCGTCTTGAGTCTCTGCAGCTGCTCGGCCGTGAAGGCCGTGCGCGGCCGCTTGTCCTCTTTGCCGCTTTTCGACTTTTTCAGTTTCCGTGTCCTTGGGCCTGCAGTAAGGGCGAAAGGACCGGACAGCGGAAATATGAATATTCAGCGCATAGGCTGCTGGACAATGGTTCATCACGACTGATCGACAAACTCACAATCGGTTTTCACATCAACAATCGGTCAACACCACACCAGCCTGACGCATGCACGCACGCACGCACACACACACACACACACACACGCGCGCGCGCACACTCTCTCTCCTCTCTCTCTCTCTCTCTTCCCTACAGACATTATTATTAACATTATTAGGCCTAACTGTTGTAGTAGTAATAGTAAAAATCATTAGACTATAATATAATGAACCATAATTTGTACAATATAACAGCCCTGTTAACATAAACTATCCCGGTTATAATAATAATAATAATAATAATAATAATAATAATAATAATAATAATAATAATAATAATAATAATAATAATAATAATAATAATAACAATATCCAAAGGAATATGTGCCTTTTTAACTACACAGTAAAGTTATAACCCTCTGCACATATCGCTGTGTAAAGATCAGCAACAGCAGGACAGACAGTAATGTAAACTCCACACACACACACACACACACACACACACACACACACACACACACACACACACACACACACACACACACACACACACACACACACACAGCACACAAAAATACACCCTGCACACCGCTTTCAATTATACAATTATTATTGGTTATAGTGTAGTTAAATGCTGTAGTCGTGTGTGTAGGCCGTTATAATAATTAGCACACCGATGGGAAAGAAGCTGACGTGACGCAAACGTTGCGCCCACTTTTACTGCATCTTCTTACAGACTTATTGGAAAAACTACTATGACTAATAATGTGAATGATAAAAACTGAAGGTTAAAGACTAGACTGAACGAAGATACATTCATAAATGCTATATCACACAAAATGAATAAACATACACTTATTGTGTAGTGAAATAATGCACACAGCGGCCCCTCCAACAGCTACAAACACATCTAAACAGTCCTTAAAATAAGATGATGTCTGGATTTTAGAATTAAAACTTGGAGGCAATTCGTTTACAATTTCACTCTGAGTGTGTTGTTTATTATTACACATATTTTTTTAATAATATGTTTATAATATTTTAGACTTGTGCAAATTCACAAAATGCGTCAAGAATAAAATACAGCTTCAATAGTCGTGCGTCGTTTCACAAAAATAATAACATACATGAAGTCATCTAATACAAGAAGGCCAGTTAATGTAGGCCATATAAATGAAGGCTTTTAAGGAGAAAGCCTTCATGTGCTCCATGTATTTTACACATATAGCCTACACATAAGCTATATCATAGGCTATTTGTATTTTGGTGGAACTGAACGTGATTTCGGGGGCCGTCACACCCAAATCAAACAGCCGGTTAATGAATTCAAAATGTCTCCTGTAGCGGAGACAGGGAGCGCTGATAGACATTATTTACCTTTAATTCCATTGTGTTTTATTCCGCCATGCTTTCCTGACAGCAGCTCATATCGTCCACGCAGAGGACAACATATTACACCCAGTATCACACAGTATTACTTTATATATCGATAGAAAATGTCTGCTGTCGATCCGCTGACATCAAAGTCCCTGAACCAAAACACGTGTCACTCACACACACACACACACACACACACACACACACACACACACACACACACACACACACACACACACACACACACACACACACACACACACACACACACGCCGGCCAGAGCTGCTGTCATCTGTACAATCATAATCCTTTAGCATCAATGCTGTGCCAAGCGCTTATGTAAATGTAACAATACATATTGTGTCTGAAAGAGAGTGAAGTTAGTCAATGAATCAGACAACTGAATAACAATAATAATAATAATATAATAATAATAATAACGTTTGACTCAACTTGCAGCTTGTTCATGTTACAAAATCTCAGCTGCACGTCTTTTTCTTCTCTATCTGAAACTTATAACGCAATAACTGCTGCTAGTCTTCCTTTGTTTCATATTAAATGTATTTTCGAATGCACGGATGTAGTTAAGAGACACCGTTAGAAAGGAAAAAAATTAACTGAGAAGGCAGAAAAAAACACAATTTAATTCTGCTAATTTCTACACAACACAGTCTATGATTGTGGTTATTATATTATTAATGAATTATTAAATGATAATGATGTGTTACAAATGTGTTAAGACCGCATTAATCTGGTTCATACGGGTGAAATCAAAAAATGTAAAATACAAACAATTTATATTTTAGTTTGCATTGCATCCTGGTCTATGGGAATGCTGGAGCGTGCTATATTTAATATGTAACTGATCTAATATTATGCTAAACGACAAAGCCCATTGGACATTTAAAAAGGTAAAGGATTTAGAAAGATACCATTCCAAGAAATTAAAAAAGAGGGGTAAACTCTGACCTGACATTTAACATTCTTATTATTAAACACTTTATTTAAAACTCCATATGTTGGCCTATACATTTTCGAGAGTAGGATTAAGATGAATTTACATTTTAAATGTAGGTTATGAAGATACATGAGTAAAAATAAGATTGGGTTAGCTGAGTTTGTGGTCTTAAATAAAACTATTTCCCGCTTTACATTATTTAAAAAAAATAATAACAATAAACTCTCTCGATATCCTGATGAAAATTCCCGACATGTAGGCTAAATGTGTCTTGGTGTTTTGTGTCAGAAAAGTTAAGGATTCAAGTTAACCAAAGTGAAGTAGTAGCCTATTGTTCCGCCATTATAAAACCATTTGAATGCGCAGACTGTTTGTTTTCTTCATAAAACTATTGCCTTACCAGATGAGGGCCTGTCCGAGTACCGGGTGCAGTAGACCCAGGCAGGCCAGAGCAGCGGCTGGCTCTCCGGCGTGGCCGCCCCGGTGCCGTTGAGCACCACCAGCGAGGAGGACGTGTTTTCCCCGGCCCCGCCGCCAGTTCTTTCCTCGGCTTTCAAGCCGCTGCTCCCGGTGGAGGCGCCTGCGATTCCTCCGCCGCTGCCGTTACTCTTTTGGGGACTCGCCAAAGAGGTAGAGGAGGCGGAGGACGACGACGAGCTGTCACTGCTGCAATTGGAGTCCTGGCACGGCGTCCCGGGAAGGCTCGGCCTGCTGACTACTGGGTGGACGCGTTCCCGGCCGGAGGTCTGCGCCCTCTCCCGCGGGCCCAGGCCGTGCTCCTTCTTGCAGCCGAAGTCCGGCCGCAAAATGTTGTCGATGAAAAAGTTGGTGGTTCTGTGGGCCTGCTGGGCGACCTGCAGAGGCAGTAGGGGTGGCGAGGGCAAACTGGGAGAGGGGGAGACGCTCTCTCCCTCGCTGCTATCCGTGCTGTTCAAGTCCCGCTCTTCCTCCATCGCTGCTTCTCTGAAGAACGTGGCTTCTCTTCTCTCAACCCACTTCCACTTTGCAGGCCTGTGTTTGTATCCAAAATATGACAACAGGAAAGCACTAAAACATAGTTATTTTCTCTCCGAAATATTGCTGGTTGGTGTAATTATTCGCAAACTGTGGACATCCTGCCTGCGTAAAGGCGCTCCGGCGCGTCATGCTCGGTGACTTACTATAAGACTGGCTATGGTTGCTATTGCGCACTGCTCTCACACACCCAGAGCTTTACACCGCTGCATGACAGTCGGATCTTCACAAAGTCCTCACATCACATCAGAATGTGCATATACACATACACACTCACACACTCTCTCTAACATGAATAACATCAGAAAGCGCAGCAGGCCAATCACCGACCGGGACACTTTTGGACAAGGGGTGACGACGTCCAATAATGCCAGGCCTCTCTGAGCCAAGAGGGGAGCTGTGGAGCAGCGAGCAGGCTTCACACAGAAACCAAACAAGAGATTATCACTGCTCCGCGCCTTCAGCCTTGTTACGGTGTATCTGTTACATCTTATACAGCTGAGGGAGAGCAGGTGAAGAATAACACACACACACACACACACACACACACACACACACACACACACACACACACACACACACACACACACACACACTTATACTTTGACCTGGGCAGGCACTGTGGGACACAAGATTTACACTTTGATTTCCTTGTCAAATGACATCCCATCAGCTTATGCGTCCTGCATCCAAACATCTTGCAGGATGCTGCTTTTATGTAGCTCACAGTGCTTACTTGGCGTGCAGGGCACTTTTGTCTTATCTCTCTCACACAAGCAAGCGTATACAACACACACACACACACACACACACACACACACACACACACACACACACACACACACACACACACACACACACACGGCGTCATAGGCGAGGAGAGAAGGCCTACTGCTGCGAACAACGCACCCCCTTCTATATTTTCATATGTTCATATGTGCGTCCATTGAACATGCCTGCACCTCCAGGTCTGATACACACCCCACCTCCGCTGTTTTCTCCTCCTTTCTGTACAGCCACCATTGTCAGCCGGTATTGTTTTCCAGGACGAGCTCTAGAGAAGCGCGCTCTTATCTCTCGTGAAAGAGAGAGAGAGAGAGAAGCTGCCGGCGGATAATTTATAGGTTTTAATTACCCTGTATTCCGCGTGATCAGCCGGGCCTCCATCACCTGGCTGCGGGAGAAAATCGACTCAAAGCCTGTGTCATCGTCACCGCGCCAAACACTTCATCAAAGTGGGCCGATAGACTAATAAATGCAACATGATGGACAGGCGCGATTTCAGGGTGTTAATAGAAAAGTCGCTGTGCAGCCTGGGACACAGAGAAGACTGCACAAAGGAACAACTTAATTGGTGTAATTCATATTGAGGGCTTTGTTGGTTTTTATTTTATTTATTTATTTTTTGTAGGCTATGTGAAGCCGGAGGCCTTACTGCGCCCCTGACACCACGAGCGGACAAATACCTAAATTCATCATCATAAAAAAAAACACAAGTCCTATGGTATTCACTGATGAAATATTTCTCCGTACATTCTAAGATCATTTAATCTTATGTCACCATAATATTCCTAATATATATATATATATATATATATATATATATATATATATATATATATATATATATATATATATATATATATAAATGTGAAATAATGTGATTTTATATATTTTTTACAGTACTTTATTATTATTTTATGTGCATTGATGTTATTCTTAACAGGTGTTCATAATGAACTACTGTGTAGGGAGTATGTGTCTGTGTTCTGTGTGTGCCTTTCTCAAGTGATCCTTTAGTATCTGTTAGTGTTTACAGTGCTATCTGCGTTTCTAGCAGGGTTCATTCATTTTGCAATGTTTTTTTTTTGTAAATCACTTTGCTATTTATCCACATAATTGCTATCATCATAGTTAACGTGGAGTCTATAGGACCATCAGCGGTATAATGTATCCGAATATCAACGAACTGTCAGCTAAACAGGAAATAGCTTTTCCTCCCGCTGCATGGGTTCATTCACTTCTAATAACCGTTTAAAGGTAAAGCCATCATCAGACTATAGTGTTGCTTCCAGGTCACACACACACACACACACACACACACACACACACACACACACACACACACACACACACACACACACACACACACACACACACACACACAGGTGATGCTGATAAGCGCTGTTTCTAGATAAAGATTTGTTCAGTGCAGACGCTGTCAGTCAGGCTGATACTGAGAGACAGTTTCGGACCTCCACCGTTTTTAGCCGTTTATACTGATTAGGATTTAATTTTGAGATCATCGTAGGACCTGTGTCACCGGGACGGTGCACCTAGACACGGTCTAACGGCGGCAAAACATACCAATTAATGGGGAAAAATGTCAAAATAAATACAAACACAGAAGATTTTTGGTTGCAGTATTGTGTCATCTATAACCAGGTGCATTGGTGTAGCCTAGGCCTACACTATTTCAAAATAAAAAGGGGAGACCAATATCAAATCGTTTCATAATTAAAAATAAAAATAAAAATAAAATGTACAACTATTCACATTGAATGCGATCTACATGAATATGCCTAATTGTTGGTTTTTTTTCTTTCTTAATAACAATAATAATAGCTTATTCACAGCTCTTCCAGGACTGCGGAAACCTTTAGTTCATCTTTTTTTTCAAAACGTGAAATTGTTATTACAGGCACCAAACTCCGAAATGATCCGTTGTCCTTTTATCACAAAAATGCAAAAGTTGACCCTCTGCAAGAGCTCCGAGGCTTTAAGACAGCCTCCTGCCGTTTGTAACATATAGTGACTGAGACACAGGCCTGGAGGTTGGGCTCGACCTTTCCCGCTGTGACCACACCAAAGATCAGCAATATGAGCCATGCAGCTCACTGAGAGTTTGTAAAGGGATTCAATCTAAAGATGAACTAAACTAAGGACTAATGTGCTGAGTGAACCGTGGATCTCTAACTGACTTCCCTCCCCGTTTCAACCTGATATAATGTCTTTGTTGTGTGAACTGACACTAGAGCTAGATAGCCAACTGTACAGGACAGTTATAGAAGAGGTTTTTGGTGGAGTCTGTTCTGCAGCAAATCTGCTCTTTTTGATTTACTTATTTGCTGGAATGTCTAGGAGAAAACGACTGAAAATGAAATAAAAAAAATAACCATGAAATTAAAATTAAAATATATAATTCTGGATTTTGAGCTACTTTGCTAGGGATGACTGACTCATAATTAACATAAAACTGAAAACTGTCCAGGCGATAAACTGGTGGCACAAAAAAACAACAACAAAGTATTCTGAGTACAGCAGGGAATGGTGACAGTAAGGAGCCCTCCTAAGGAGATGGCGATGCTGCATCTGCTGAAATTAGACTCAACTGTTAACTCCTCATCATTGTATTAGCATGTAAGTGCTTGACAGTGCACAGTGGGCACATAGAGAGAGAAAATGATATCAGAGAGACATCTAGTGGTCAATCAGAGTACTACAGCGTGTAAAATAAATCCCCCACCTGACTCCAATTCTCAGGAACACAGAGCAGAGAACACATTTACAGCATGATACTACCATACAGCTAAACAAATGTAATAAGTTAACAAAAACAAGCACACTTAAACACAGGCCGACCTGGATAGGATAACTGAGTTATCTGAATTAATGTGTTGACCATTTGATGAGTCGGGATCTTTTATGTTCTTGGGTTTATTGGGAACTTTTGTCAGAGCAACAGATCGATAGTTACGTATTGTAACTCCAGATTCTATGAGTATAGGCATAGCCCTCTAAGAGCTGTTGCTATTGGGGTTTATCCCTTGCGCATGCGCAGTCGTGAAGATTTTTTTCGCGCCCTTGTGCCCTGCACAGGCCTCTCTTACCAGTCTATGTATATTACTGTCACTGTCACTGCCACTGACGCCGCTGTTTGCGAGCTGACATCTTGGTGCCGCTGTTGTGGCCGAGGCGCCGCTCCCAGGAGGTGTGTTTCTGCATCCCCTCCACTACCTAGAGCTGGTGGCTGTCCAAGGTGCGGTCTAAACAACCCACCAGGGGCAATGAGACCGTCCAAGAGCACACGTCTGCTATTGGCTGGGAGTTGTGACCTGTGCAGCCAGACGCTGATATATGAACGATGTTGTTCTGCGCCGCGGTCACCTAGGTCACACAGGTGCGCGCGGTCAGTGAAGCGGGCATGGACCTGGTCCCGGGGAGATGGCGGTGTGGGCTTCCGTCGGCCTTCGGAAGCAGGATGGAGGCCAGGCTCTGCCGCAGTGGCGGGACCGCTGGGAACTCCGTTTTCGTGTCACCTTGGTCCCTGGTGAACGGTGCATAGCGAGACATTGGTACCGTCCGTTTCCCGGGTTCACACAGGTCGAGAACAAAAACCTTAGCGGTGGGCAGGGAGCCCGCCTCATCTGTTTTGAGCTCCAGTTCTCCCAACGGGGAGGAGGGAGAGCCAGCTAGAGAACTATCTCTGGGAGGGGGATCCAAATCAGCGGACTCTTGCCCGCCATGTCCGGGTGTTGCCGCTGGTGGTATCCTTACTTTACCTGACTGTCCGCCTGGCTGCCATCGTCCGCCGCTTCAGTTCCTCCATCGATAAGCGGCGCAGAACTGCTGGTGGCCGGCGGGGTGCTTGGGTGGAGATCTGGCGGCAGGATGTAGCCGGTCGGTCAATCGGTACACAGGCGGACACCGCTGTTCTTTGAAGTTTTCAAACTGCTGGTTGCTGAAGAAAAATAGGGAGCAGATCAGTGGTCTCGCAGCTGTGCAGGGTACAAGGGCGCGAAAGAAATCGCGAGGGATAAACCCAATAGTCTATAAGCCTATAGAAATAGAACCTTAAACCAAAACCTGCAAAAGTGTAGCTCAATTTGAGCTGGATCATGACTCAACCATTTTAGGGTGAATGTCATACATTGTGTTTTTGCTCAGTATCTCAAACTGTATTTTGTAACAACTTATAAATAACTTAATCATCAATCCTCAAAGAGCCAAATTCGCTGTTAGCCTGAATTAGTAATGTTCACCCCACACACATACTAATTTCAGATGCAATTAGCTCATTTTCTTAGATGTTTAATGAGAATAAAGAATGTTAATGAAATTATGATTTTAGAAAAGAACATGCAGGTTATTGGGAAATATTGCTATAGCCTAATCAGTTTTTGTAATTATCACATCTACATTTTCCATTATAAAAAGTTGCTATACTATAATGAAACATACAAAATACAATTTTAAAGAAACAACCTCAACTAAAAGACAAATAAATCCAGACAACATTGCATTTCATTTGTCATCAAAGGGCGTATTCGTCAATTGAAAACATCTATTAATAATAAAAGGGCCCCTATGATGCTTTTTGGGATTTTGCCCGTCTTTTAGTATGTTTTATAGTTTTTTGTGTATGTAATGGATGTATAAAGTACAAAAAATGCATTTCACTCTAATTGGAGCTTTCTCTCCCACAAACAGCGCTTTTTCTCAACTGCTTTCATCTTCCTGTTTGACATTCCTCCATTAGTGATGTCACTGATTGAGAATGCCAGCCCAGTTTTTCATACTGTATGTGCTGCCCATTGGTGCTGTCTGAGCAAGCACAGCCTGCCCAGTTGTTTGAAATAGTTGACCAATCACAGTAGAGTGGGCCAGCTGACCAATCAGAGCAGACTGGGCTTTTCAGGAAGAGAGGCCAAGAGCTCAGACAGAGTGTTTCAGGCAGAGGCGCTGCAGCAATGGGCAGTATGAAAAACATAATATGATTTTTGAATATCAAAGCATCTAAACCTGTTCTAGTAGACCTCAAGAGTACAAATATGACACTGAAAAGGAGTATAATAGGGGCTCTTTAACGGCAAAACTTACTTGGAAATGTTCATGCAATTAACCCTGATTTTGTAAAAGATTTGAGTAAGGTTTCCTTTTCATCATAGGCTTATGATTATCACATAAAAGTATCTTGCATGTTCATTGGGGAGAACGTAAGTTATGATTATAATTATTGATCTATGAGATCAAATGATGACTGTCACAGTCTTCGCCAGGAATGATGCCATCCTTTTACCTATTCTCAGGATCTTACAACAACAAAGTCACGGGACTGAGTTTAAGGGGCTTGGCTCACCGCCTATAGGAGCATCGGGGCAAACACACCTCCTCCTCTAGCCTGGAACACATCAACTTGTTCTAAGCAACAAAAGATGAAGATGGTCACTGTTTGGCCCTCATAGACACATAGAAAAAGTCATAACTTACGATCTATTTTGACCTCAATTATACCTCTTTCACACCAAAAACCCTTGTTCAACCCTTCTTATGTCAATTTAAACCAAGCCAAGTGTGTGTGTTTGTGTGTGGGGGGGAGGCCATTGCATCTCGGTGCCTGAAGCCCCAATAGGGGTACATGATATATCGACTTAATATCGTTATCGCGATATGACGTTAGTGCAATATTATATCAAAAGTGTCGCGATAAGTCTGCAATATTTAGTTTATTTTGTGGAGCGCTGCGTCCCGTCCGTTGGCTGTGTGGCTTAGTTGTGTTTGATTTAGAGCCCGATTGAAACGCTGTAACGATCATCATTTCATTGGCCAGTTACTGTGCACCTTGCACACGTTAGTGCACTTCAGCGCACAGGGCCACTACATGACAAACCCTATGGAGCGTACCATGGGTCCACCACGTGACAAACCCTATGGAGCGTACCACGTGTGTGCATATTTCGACAGAGGGACAGTGTAAGTGAAGAAATAGACAGAGACAACAAAACGGAACAAATCAGAGAAGCGAAAGAAAAGTTGTGTCCTGTTCTCTTTATTTATATATTTTACACTGTTCAACCAGTGAAACATGTCCTGTTCTCTTTATTTATCTATTTAATACTGTCCAACCAGTAAAACATGTCCTGTTCTGTAGACATGGTCCTTCATGTTGGACCAGTCCAATATGAGTGTCAGTTGAAATAACCCTTGTGTTGTAAGAAAACTTGTTTTATTTGTTATGAATCTATTTTGATGCGTTTTCCCATAAATTTTGTTATTTTACATTTGTTAAAAATATCGAAATGAATATCGCTATCACAGTATCACAGTATCACATTTTGTTAATATCGGGCAACCCTAAGCCCCGACTAGATTGAACTGCTGTGGTAGCTAGAAACTAAAATGTCCAACGTTTCCAAAGACACTGAACACACTTTGATAGGAAAAGCACAGCATGCAAATGCTGTTTTCGTCAAAACGAGCAATAAAACTTAACAGTCACACTGACACATCTGTTTTAGTCCAGATCATGGTGGAAGCTCTGGTTGTTTGTCACCATCTGCTGGCTGTATTGTAGTACTGGCACTAATGAACCATGTTTCATTCTTTTCTCATTCAGAAGAATCTTAAGCTAGAACGGAGCCGAAAGGATTGTGAGGATGTTGAAAAACTGCAAAACATATTTTAATAAATGATACTGAGATTTGGTTATGGTTTTTTTCAACAAATTTCTTTTTAAAATATATATATTTTGATGTCCCTTTTGCCTCTCAAAAGTAGAGGAGGAGCAATCTCCTGTGCCTCCATGGACCAGCCTCCTCTGGGCTGTACACCTCGGTATAGGCCTAGCTTGGGAGTTTGTGTTTCCTATGATGGCAAAGGAATGTCTATTGAATGAATTGTTGTGGTTTCATCTTGTACGTCTTATTTTCTCATTTTATTGCTATGGTGAGTCTGAAATAAAGTTTGATCTGAATTGAAGAACTGTAGGCTTATATCTTGATGAACCCACTATCAGTTTACATTTGGATAATGTTTGTGCTACAGGAAACCTGGCTACTGTCATGGCTTACTGGGACACTTGAATAGAATGGAGCCCTCTTAAAAGGTGCAGTAGGTAAGTCTTATAAAACTACCTTTCTGTCACATTTGCTGAAACTGACCCTATGTTCCAGTAGAACTACATGAAGCAGGTAATTTAAAAGAAAAGAATCTGGCTCCTCTGGCACCACCTAAAGCCTGTAGTGGGATTTGCAAAAATCCACCGCTCCCTGTTCAGATGCACCAATCAGGGCCAGGGGAGGGTGTCTAACTGCGTGCCAATCACTGCTCATGCACACACATTCATTCTCCCTTGTGGGGGGAGGGGCTTAGGAGACCATTTTGGGCTTTAGCACAAAGAACTGAGAAGTTGTTGTTCACATTTTTTGGCTAAGTCCTGGATCTTCACAATCCTACCTACAGCACCTTTAATGTTACTAGTAACATCTGTGCTTCTCTTTCTATGCAAAGTAAAATGTATTTTGTAAAAAAATAATATTATATATATATATATATATATATATATATATATATATATATATATATATATATATATATATATATATATATATATATATATATATATATATATATATATATATATATATATATATATATATATATATATATATAATATATATATATGAGCCATATCATCTTTATACCACAATTGACCTTTAAACAGAGACTCATCTGTTTGCATCTGTTCAGTGTTAAAGAGAATGTAGTATTGATATTTTTGGCCACTTGGGGGCAGCAGGGCTTCTAGGTGAGTGAGAGCTGTTCCCTTTCATCCACTGAACCATCTTTAACTTTCACACCATTTCTACACATTCATTTGTTCCCCTCCGAGTTTCAATCCAAACACCCTTATATCCACAACAATAACTGAACGCTAATGCACTAGAATATGTTTCAATTCCTACTTTTTAAGGGGTCAAAAAAAGTTTGTGAGAAAAAAAAACAAAATGAAAAGATGACTTTTAATGAGAAATTAAGGCTGAGGCAAGTGTAAATTTTTAGTCATTTAAGCAAGAGGAAAAAGAAAGAAGACGTGATGTGACTTTGCTTCTTCTTTTTCGTTTTCCTTCTCCTTACAACACTGCACTATGTAAATACTGTATCACAGCCACACAACATTTGATCAGTAAGACTGTATTAATAAAGACTATGTTTCTCTGATTTCCACTCTTTCTACTTTTTTATAATCAGTACATTGTTGTGATCAACTAACAATTTGTTAGTGCATGGGCGATTTTAGACCCTTTTTAAATTTCATCATAGCCCCCCTAAAAATTATAATAATAAAAAAATGTTCTTATGGGGGGGGTTGAGGTATTATAAATATACATGGCTCACAGACAGTTAAACATGTTACATTACTTTAAAGTGTAGTTTTTAACAGTTCACAGCAGTGTGCATGTGTACTCGCTCTTAGAGCAACATTGCATAATATTTGTATTTATTGCGATTTGGCTATTTACTTATACATCAATGCCATGAATACAGACAGCTGTACACGTGCATTTGTTATGAATACGATCAATTACATTCTGATCAAAAACTAGCGAGTCCACAACTTTACTAACACACCCAAGCATCAAGCAAGTGCCACAGCACAAGCCAGCTAAAAGTAACTAGTCCAACAACAAGATTGGCAGCTCGCTGTCTGTCCTGCAGCCTTTAATTTCGCAAAGCTCTCGCCAACGACTAAAAGCCCACCCAATATTAACTCTTGCTCGCTCACTCTCTCTTTTTCTCTTCTTAGCTTCCTCCATATCCTCTTCTGTCTCCTTGCCTCTGGCATGATGTCCGTAGCGGCTGCAAAACCAGGTGATTTCAGCATAGCGCCCCCCTCGGTAGTTATGCTGCGTTCCAGACACAATTTTTAGCACGTAAGTTACGACTTCAAGTCACGACTCACGACTTGGTAGCATTCCAGGCAAAGTCACGAGATTGCTAGCTAAACATTGTGCCGTTGACCTAACATTGATGTCAGCTAGCGCTAGCTGATACTAGCGATTTCTAGTCGGCAACATATTTTGGGCTTCATAACATAACCTGTATTATTCTACTTCGTGCTTGATTCTGATTGGCTGGGAGAAGGGCATTAACCTGGCAGGTTGCCCGCTGACTGAGCACAGCATCATCAAATAGTAGATCCATGCTTGTATTTTTGTAAAAATAAACCTTGTTTAAAAACCTTTCTAAAATGTGTCCGAAATCTATCGGAGGGTCAGTCAATACATAGTTTTGCAAGCGAGATACAATGTAGCAACTACGTTATTAAACTAACGTTAGTGATCAGATGCAGCCTTATGTTGTTGCTAAAGAAACTAATTAACGTTAGCTACAGTTGAGCTAACGTTATTCGCCATAGTTCTAAACATTACAGTGTTTTAAAAATGGACGAATTCATTGTCAATTTCATATTTTTGGAGTAGGGAAGACATTTGAGGACTGGTTAAAGAGCGACGAGGACGACGGAATGACAAAAGAAAAAGACAAGGCCCAGGGTACCCGTTTCCGAGATCTGACAGATGAGGAGCTGCGTACAATTGAAGACAGGGCCCTTGAATCAAACACGAAAAAGGCAGCTACCTTTGCTATCAAGGTTTTCACCGAGTGGAAGAGCCAGCAGAAGGATAGACTGACAGTGACAACTGACCCGGACGCCTGCAGCGCCGAAGAACTAAAGGATTAGTTAAAACGTTTTTATGCTACAGTTCAAAGCGCAGTAGGCAAGCCATACAGTGTGGCAACGATGACCAGCATCAGAGCCTCACTGAACCGTCATTTCTCAAGGTTCAATTTATATGCGGACATTGAGTTTACCACCAGCAACAGGGTGTTCAAGTCCATAATAAAAACCCATCGAAACAATGGCCAAGACAAGGCGAAACACCATCCCCACGTCACCGAGGCTGACCTGAAATTGCTGCGTGAATCCACAGTAGAGCTTAGATCGGGCCCAAAAAATCAAGCCCGACCCTGCCCGAGCCCGTGCACGTTGTGTCCGAGCCCGGCCCGGCCCGACACATTAACTGGAATTATGAGCCCGAGCCCGATTTCAACCCGACACTTTTTTAATCCGTGGGCCGTCATAACTGACGTTCTCAACTACAATTCAGAGTTGTTTGAACTGCAGAAATCTGTTTAAAATGATCTTAATGAATAATGCAACAAGAGCGAAGCATGTAAACTGCGCTGTTTGTTTATTCAGAAAGGAACGGATCGCAAATGGATCTGAATAAAGAAACGTAAAAAAAAAAACTCAACTTATTTCTCTGTGAGGGCTTGCCTCGCCCTCAGGGGGAGCCTATGCTTGGAGAAGTAACAAAAGAGAACGTTGAAGGGTGACTATCATCTTTTCTGCCACGGCGAGCCTGCTTCATGTGTCTGTTCATCATCCACTTCTCCGTTTTATCAGCTGTCATAGGCGAACAGCGGCTGCACTTAATGCACTCAACAAAGCCGACACATATGTTGTCACTTCCCACAACTTGTTTAAAATGGTTCCATACCTCCGACTTTCCTCCAAACTTGCTCAAAGGTAATTCTCCTGTTTTTCTTTTTTTCTTTACATCCTCAAGCTCCATGTTGCACTTAACTCCACCATACAGCCCTCAGCCCCGGTGATGCGTGCGAGAGGAGGAGACTCGGCGCATGACACATGTTGCATTTTGTAACTGTAGTCCAACTTGTATAACTTTTTGGACACATTTGTTAGGCTACTTTGGCCTAAATAGCCTATATAGATACTAGTTCTGATTATGGCATAGCTTTCTCCCCACCCAATTAGGCTAAAGTAATGATAAAAAAAAACACAAATGCTTGATCAAGGGTCCGGCCCGGCCCGGGCTCGGGCTCGGGCCGTTATTTCTCGGCGGGTTATTAACGGGCAGAGAATCTAAACTCTAATCCACAGCTCTCTCCATCTCTCTATCTCGCCAGACGTCCGCCGGGTGTCACCGCCTTCTACCTCCATCCATTGAAGGACCCCAAACCACATCTCTGGTACTCCACACAGCCGGTGGGGAAGAACTACCTGGGGGACATGCTTCCACTATTGTCCAAAGCAGCTGGTATGACCACCAGATACACCAACCACAGTTTGCACAAGCTGTCTGTCTGAGGCCGGGCTGGAGTCCAGACAAATCATGTCTGTTACGGGACACAGGTAAGCCTAAGCCTAGGTTATAAATTCATTGTGGTAATAATAACCTGAAGCCTACCTGAAGCCTACCGCAAATATACATTTATTATTATTTTTTTTGCAGGTGTGAATCCAGCCTCAAAAGCTACTGGGCGCCATCCAACACGGACAACCTCAACTAAAAGACAAATAAATCCAGACAACATTGCATTTCATTTGTCATCAAAGGGCGTATTCGTCAATTGAAAACATCTATTAATAATAAAAGGGCCCCTATGATGCTTTTTGGGATTTTGCCCGTCTTTTAGTATGTTTTATAGTTTTTTGTGTATGTAATGGATGTATAAAGTACAAAAAATGCATTTCACTCTAATTGGAGCTTTCTCTCCCACAAACAGCGCTTTTTCTCAACTGCTTTCATCTTCCTGTTTGACATTCCTCCATTAGTGATGTCACTGATTGAGAATGCCAGCCCAGTTTTTCATACTGTATGTGCTGCCCATTGGTGCTGTCTGAGCAAGCACAGCCTGCCCAGTTGTTTGAAATAGTTGACCAATCACAGTAGAGTGGGCCAGCTGACCAATCAGAGCAGACTGGGCTTTTCAGGAAGAGAGGCCAAGAGCTCAGACAGAGTGTTTCAGGCAGAGGCGCTGCAGCAATGGGCAGTAGGAAAAACATAATATGATTTTTGAATATCAAAGCATCTAAACCTGTTTTAGTAGACCTCAAGAGTACAAATATGACACTGAAAAGGAGTATAATAGGGGCTCTTTAACGGCAAAACTTACTTGGAAATGTTCATGCAATTAACCCTGATTTTGTAAAAGATTTGAGTAAGGTTTCCTTTTCATCATAGGCTTATGATTATCACATAAAAGTATCTTGCATGTTCATTGGGGAGAACGTAAGTTATGATTATAATTATTGATCTATGAGATCAAATGATGACTGTCACAGTCTTCGCCAGGAATGATGCCATCCTTTTACCTATTCTCAGGATCTTACAACAACAAAGTCACGGGACTGAGTTTAAGGGGCTTGGCTCACCGCCTATAGGAGCATCGGGGCAAACACACCTCCTCCTCTAGCCTGGAACACATCAACTTGTTCTAAGCAACAAAAGATGAAGATGGTCACTGTTTGGCCCTCATAGACACATAGAAAAAGTCATAACTTACGATCTATTTTGACCTCAATTATACCTCTTTCACACTAAAAACCCTTGTTCAACCCTTCTTATGTCAATTTAAACCAAGCCAAGTGTGTGTGTTTGTGTGTGGGGGAGGCCATTGCATCTCGGTGCCTGAAGCCCCAATAGGGGTACATGATATATCGACTTAATATCGTTATCGCGATATGACGTTAGTGCAATATTATATCAAAAGTGTCGCGATAAGTCTGCAATATTTAGTTTATTTTGTGGAGCGCTGCGTCCCGTCCGTTGGCTGTGTGGCTTAGTTGTGTTTGATTTAGAGCCCGATTGAAACGCTGTAACGATCATCATTTCATTGGCCAGTTACTGTGCACCTTGCACACGTTAGTGCACTTCAGCGCACAGGGCCACTACATGACAAACCCTATGGAGCGTACCATGGGTCCACCACGTGACAAACCCTATGGAGCGTACCACGTGTGTGCATATTTCGACAGAGGGACAGTGTAAGTGAAGAAATAGACAGAGACAACAAAACGGAACAAATCAGAGAAGCGAAAGAAAAGTTGTGTCCTGTTCTCTTTATTTATATATTTTACACTGTTCAACCAGTGAAACATGTCCTGTTCTCTTTATTTATCTATTTAATACTGTCCAACCAGTAAAACATGTCCTGTTCTGTAGACATGGTCCTTCATGTTGGACCAGTCCAATATGAGTGTCAGTTGAAATAACCCTTGTGTTGTAAGAAAACTTGTTTTATTTGTTATGAATCTATTTTGATGCGTTTTCCCATAAATTTTGTTATTTTACATTTGTTAAAAATATCGAAATGAATATCGCTATCACAGTATCACAGTATCACATTTTGTTAATATCGGGCAACCCTAAGCCCCGACTAGATTGAACTGCTGTGGTAGCTAGAAACTAAAATGTCCAACGTTTCCAAAGACACTGAACACACTTTGATAGGAAAAGCACAGCATGCAAATGCTGTTTTCGTCAAAACGAGCAATAAAACTTAACAGTCACACTGACACATCTGTTTTAGTCCAGATCATGGTGGAAGCTCTGGTTGTTTGTCACCATCTGCTGGCTGTATTGTAGTACTGGCACTAATGAACCATGTTTCATTCTTTTCTCATTCAGAAGAATCTTAAGCTAGAACGGAGCCGAAAGGATTGTGAGGATGTTGAAAAACTGCAAAACATATTTTAATAAATGATACTGAGATTTGGTTATGGTTTTTTTCAACAAATTTCTTTTTAAAATATATATATTTTGATGTCCCTTTTGCCTCTCAAAAGTAGAGGAGGAGCAATCTCCTGTGCCTCCATGGACCAGCCTCCTCTGGGCTGTACACCTCGGTATAGGCCTAGCTTGGGAGTTTGTGTTTCCTATGATGGCAAAGGAATGTCTATTGAATGAATTGTTGTGGTTTCATCTTGTACGTCTTATTTTCTCATTTTATTGCTATGGTGAGTCTGAAATAAAGTTTGATCTGAATTGAAGAACTGTAGGCTTATATCTTGATGAACCCACTATCAGTTTACATTTGGATAATGTTTGTGCTACAGGAAACCTGGCTACTGTCATGGCTTACTGGGACACTTGAATAGAATGGAGCCCTCTTAAAAGGTGCAGTAGGTAAGTCTTATAAAACTACCTTTCTGTCATATTTGCTGAAACTGACCCTATGTTCCAGTAGAACTACATGAAGCAGGTAATTTAAAAGAAAAGAATCTGGCTCCTCTGGCACCACCTAAAGCCTGTAGTGGGATTTGCAAAAATCCACCGCTCCCTGTTCAGATGCACCAATCAGGGCCAGGGGAGGGTGTCTAACTGCGTGCCAATCACTGCTCATGCACACACATTCATTCTCCCTTGTGGGGGAGGGGCTTAGGAGACCATTTTGGGCTTTAGCACAAAGAACTGAGAAGTTGTTGTTCACATTTTTTGGCTAAGTCCTGGATCTTCACAATCCTACCTACAGCACCTTTAATGTTACTAGTAACATCTGTGCTTCTCTTTCTATGCAAAATAAAATGTATTTTGTAAAAAAATAATATATATATATATATATAAACACAAATGCTTGATCAAGGGTCCGGCCCGGCCCGGCCCGGCCCGGCCCGGCCCGAGGATAGTGAGCCCGGGCTCGGGCCGTTATTTCTCGGCGAGTTATTAACGGGCAGAGAATCTAAACTCTAATCCACAGCTCTCTCCATCTCTCTATCTCGCCAGACGTCCGCCGGGTGTCACCGCCTTCTACCTCCATCCACTGAAGGACCCCAAACCACATCTCTGGTACTCCACACAGCCGGTGGGGAAGAACTACCTGGGGGACATGCTTCCACTATTGTCCAAAGCAGCTGGTATGACCACCAGATACACCAACCACAGTTTGCACAAGCTGTCTGTCTGAGGCCGGGCTGGAGTCCAGACAAATCATGTCTGTTACGGGACACAGGTAAGCCTAAGCCTAGGTTATAAATTCATTGTGGTAATAATAACCTGAAGCCTACCTGAAGCCTACTGCAAATATACATTTATTATTATTTTTTTTGCAGGTGTGAATCCAGCCTCAAAAGCTACTGGGCGCCATCCAACACGGACAAAAAAGTTTGGAGTCTGGTGTTGTCCGCACCCCAGCATGCCTCCGCAGCAAGCATGGTCTCTCCCCCCCCAAGCTGCAAAATCCTCTCAGCCTACCTCATCCGATTCATCTTTCTCTGCCATGAATTTCCCTATGCCCTTCTCTATGACTCATTTTACCATCAATGGGAATGTCCAGTTTAATACACATAAATTAATCGCCTGAATCGCAATCATTTTGTTATACCTTTACTGCAAATAAAAATTATTTGGAATAAGGAATGCATGTTTGATCGATCGCAGTTAAAGCTGACTTGATACAATGTAGCAACTACAATAAACTAGTGATCAGGTGCAGCCTTGTGTGGTTGTCCTTATGGTCATTATTCCTTCGACCCGGCCCTGAAAACCTCCTCCCAGCAGTCTAAAGCTCTTATGTAGCGGTTTAAACATCAACACACTTGGTACTCCCAGTCCTGGCAGCACGGCTAACTGAGCTAACTAGCTGACGGCAGCCACAGTTACCAGTTAGCATTACTTTAGCAACAAGAAAAGCTTTCTGCCCATCACCAAAATCAACTGAAAATGTGTATATAGGTTTGCTCTTATAATTAATAAATATTTGTTTTTTCTTCTTATGTTATTGCGACATTTTAATGTAAAGCACATTGAGTTTACTTGCAATGTAATGTGCTTTATAAATGAAATGTCTTTTCCTTGCCTTGTCCCAGCAGTCTTCAGTGGCTGAGAGGATACAATACACTTTTCTAATAGTTTTAATGAAGGGAAGCAGAAGAGAAGTCATCTCACGGTAGTCAGACATATACTGCAATGATCAGTATGTTCTTTGAGGTAAACATGATGACACGTAATATTGAGTCATGTAAAAGGGAATACAAAGTGGCAAAAACTGTTTTCTGTATTACAATTTTATATTTACCTGGTAAAGTATAATTTTACTTTCCTGTCTTCTTCTATCCAATGTTGGTTTCCCTGAACAATGACTGCAATCTTTCCCCAGCCTTAACTAACTAGTGTTTGTGCCTAAATGTAACCTTACCCATAGGGTGGGGGTAGGTCAGAAAACATGTCTGAGTGTCTGACTTTGATACTTAGTACTGGCTCCTTCCTTGCAATGGTCGATCTTTCCCTGACCATAACCAATTAGTTTTCTCCCCAAATCACAGATCAAAGCTTTAATGATCATATGGGACATTTTGGAAGGAGTTCAGTAAATTTGTCATGTAAATTTGGGGACTTGTTGAAAACCTAAAGTGTACTGAAAGGAGGCATTCCTGTATCATCTTACCCACATTGAGCACTTTGATATTTTGTTCTATGCTGTGGATAAACATAACATACCTTTTTCTCTTGTGTTGTAAGTTGTCATGCTGTGTAGTTGCTTTAGCATACGTTACACCAATGGACAAGATGGTGAAGTAACAACAACAAATTGCCCATAATAATTTCACCAGTTCTAAAAGTGATGAAAAATACTGGACTTTATTTCTGTTACTGTTTTGCAAGGCCTTTTTGCATCCGTGGTTAGATTAACAACTTCCTCATTTTACCAACCAGCTGTACTGCATGGGTGTTGTCCTGCTGAATTTTGGCCACCTCAGCTACAGATCACATTGTTCCTTCCTCTACTTCTATCATTTTCCATGCAAGATGTCTTAATGAGAAGTTCTGTTGCAATCCGGGGTCAATTGTGTTTTCCCTGACATCCTGCACTGTGTGTATATAAGAGTTTCTGAAGTAGGAAGTGAAGGTGATTCTACACTCTAGAGAGCATGGAGACATCTGTGGACCAGATAATGGATCAAGTCTCATACACCCAGAGTAACCCACTGTTTGACATGTCACTCAGCAGGACTGATCTCTACAGTTCCCAGCCTGATTGTGAGTATCAAGGCAGAAAGTATAAAACCTTTCAAAGCAGATTGAGTTTCTATTCAGACTTTCAAACAGCTAATGGACCTCTCTGTCTCATTCTGTGTTAATATGGTTTGCATCTTTTAAGGGTATTTTTTTTTTTTTGTTCAACCTGGACCCCATTTTCCTATGCATATGTGTATAATAGACTGATGTGAACAAAAATCTTTGAAATTTGTCCAGTATTGAGCGAGATTGCAGTGACCGGCCGACTCAAACTGAGTTGCAATGTAACCTAATGGGGCAATTGTGCACCCTAGATTTTTGTCCACTAAAAGTAAGGTAAGAGTAAGGAGTAAAAGAAATACAGGGTTGTGTTATTTAACAGATTTTCAGTGCCGTGGCTATATATTTAGGCTAAATGATTTCGACAATGTGGATGAGGTCAATATAATTCGATGACCGACCGAATTCATTCATTTAATATTCGGACAAAGAGAGAGAGAGAGAGAGGAGGCGAGAGAGAGAGAGAGAGAGACAGCTGCAGCGGAGTGTTTCATGCGGTCAATAGGCTGTAATACATCCATGGTTTTTGTTATCTAAAAGATTTTCAAAAAAAACAATGGCTTGTATTTGCTCATGTCTCTATCACAGCCCTGTTGTTTAGAGGGGGGGTGGGGGTCCTCTGATGTGGTGACACAGCATTGTGGAAGAGGAAGGAGATATTCAAACACAGAATTAAAAGGCCAACTAATAGAGGTATATAAAAAGAGAATTTGACTGAAAACTATCTATACAAATGTTCTCTGTAACTTGTAGTTTATACTAACACGGTTTATCCAGTAGGACTGTAAAAACAGACATACACTGTCAAAATACCAGAGAGCAGTGGTAGAAGCTCTGATTGGATACAGCCCTGCCAACACAACTGGCCATTCAGAGCTCCAGTTGCTGTTAGGTTTGCGGTAGGTTTGGCTTTAATTACATTTTAGGTGGCAACATCAAGAGCTTAAAAAAAATGTAAAAAAAAATTCTAAAAAGAAAACTGTTTATGTTAAAGCATGAAACAAAATAATTGGTTTTAAACTATGGAGTACCTCAAGGTTCTGTTCTAGTAACACAACGTTACTGCTGCAGCTTCCGGATTTTTCAAACTATGGAACGAAATCACAGAACCTGCATGCGTTAATCACGCGCTAAAAACATTTGTTGTGTTTACGCGTTAATTTTGACAGTCCTAGTGGCATTACAAGTTTGCAGCTGTCATTGTTTGACTTCACATTCAGACCACGGGTGTGTGAATATTTTTAACAAGTGATAATTTTAACATAGAAGTTCAGATGTTTGTTCTGCAAGTTTCTCACATTGTATTCTACAAGTACTCATATCAAGACTACAAGCTCTCACATTTTGCACAACATTTACCCTCATCCTTTGTCACCTGTGCCCATTTCTCCTGGTGTATCGTGTACCTTCTTCCTGACCTCAACAGGAAGAAAAGGCTGTTACCCGGGTGGTTTGGATCTTTAATGATTCTCCTTGCTTTTTTCTTGCAGCGCCTGGTGTACAGTACATATCATTTAAACAGGGTAGGGCCCCACCTATTGCATGTTCAGACAAACAAAGAGACAAACTCAAGACAAACTCTCTGCAGGGCCTTGCGGTCCTGTTTGGTGATGTTTCCGTACCAGGCAGTGATGTTCCCCGTCAGGACGCTCTCGTGTTTAACCATTGTGTGGTGTTCATATTTTTTGTTACACAGCCAATGTTCCCAGGTCTGGTGGACCCACCACATTATTAGGCTTTAAATCAATACAGCCATAACAATTTATGTAAAAATACTTAACAGATGTTTACTTTAGCTCAATTACCAATGATATATACATCATTTATGGTTCATATTTGCCATTTACCCCTGTGAGATCACATTTATAATCATATGATCATTTTTGTTTTTTTGTGACAAAACAAGGAAAGTCAATTATAAAAAAGGTAAAAAAAATATAAACAAGATTTTTGATCATCATTATTGGTGCTTATTTCTTAGAACTTAATCAGATCTTTGTGTGGGAATAACAGGTGCAGAAAGACAACATAGTTTCATCGCACCTACAATTAAATACACTCGGGTCCAGTAGACCCGAACCCTCATGTGTAATAGTTATTAGTGGGGGGGTGTACCATGTGCAGTAATTGAAAATAAGTTATTTTTATATTCTTCACATAAAATGAGCCAAGGCCAATGCATATGAGATGGAAGAAATAATAAATAGCATAATTTGTCTTTTAGCAAATATTGAAAAAGGGTCCCACAGACCCAAACACCACTCAAGGGTTAAGGGGATACCTGGAATTTCATCAGGCATAATATATAAGTAGTGAAGTGTAGCAGTTCCACTGCTGTAGACAGCAGTGGAACTCTCTGTTCACAGCTAACCACAAATACACAGGGAGGAATATTTGCCACAGCTCTTTATTTGATGATCACATCAGCAATGAATTGTCTCACAATCCGTCTGGAGCTCCCTCGCTCCCACTTGGCCCGAGGCTCTCGGTCGCGAGGGCAAAACTTGCACTGTCCAGCTCACCACACACTGTCCACGTCTCCTCTCCCACAGTCGGCCATCAAGAGCTTGCTCCGGCTCAAAAGGGAGAGCATGATTAGACAACTCGCTGCAGCTGTAGCAATCAGTCCCTCCCTACCTGCTCACTTGAGCCACCACCTCCTCCCCACACTCCATCCACACCTCCACATGAAGGTTTTGCAAATAGCACTTAAAGTATGAACATTTTGCAACTTAGCAGATAACAAAACCTTCTCATTATGTTCATAGAAGATGTAATTCACGTACATAATTTTACAAAACACATTTGCTGTTGTAAATCAAAATGTTGTATATTAACATACTGTCAAAGAGACAGGGTTCCAGATCCACTCTAATCCACCACGTTAACGCAAATTACATATTTCTCTAACCTGTAGGACTTGCTGATTCACATTCACACAGACCTGCACCTCTGAAACCTTCAGAGGGGACAGTAGTTTACCTCTCAGTCATAACCATTTTCGTCTAGTGTCAGTTTCTTGACTTTTCTGCCAACAAAAAGAAACCCATTTCCATTCCCCCTAGGTTTTCATTGTGATTGACAGCTGACATTTTCCACTGGTTGTCCAAATGTTTCATGCTCGGAGCATTGCAAATTTAAGCATTTGTATCCGCTGGATGAACCAGGCTACGTTGTGTCTCCTGAAATGACTTTCCCAAGATGTAAGTTTGCTGCAGGAGATTGATCATATTTCGTTTTTTTATGTTTTAAATGCAGTTTCCTGTATGTGTTTCAGATCTGAAGCCAGCGAGGCCCAGAAGACAGTGGTGTTTTAATGTGATTGTTGTGTATCTCATCTTTCAGACTGCCCTTAATGCCTTTCTCATTTATAAAGGTACAACTGCAAACAGATGTTTATTTTTATTTTTTGTTATCAATTTTTTTTCATGTTAGAAATTAAAGAGAATCAAGATTGATTATTATAATCAAAAATTATATTATTATTATTATTATTATTATTATTATTATTATATGTTTGTATTATGGACTTCTTTTTCATAATGTAGACATTGAACTGATGTCTTTATGTACTGTAAATGTGAAGTGAATGAAGATACTAATGAACTATTGTTATTTTTTCCCCTCTGCCCCAGTTTTTAAGTTGGAGTCTCTAATGTCTAACCCCAGGTCCGAGAAAGTGACGTCCAATCACATCCCTCTGAATGATGGTGACAACATCCAAACTCTCCTCTACAACAACAGTCAAGAAACCAAGACCCTTAAGGGCCACCTGTGGGCCCTGAAGAACCAGGTCCTCCAGCTGTTTATACGTAACATTTTACTAAACATAAAATTTAGTAAAATAGCTTCAGTCCAGGTTCAATTCAGTTCAAATTTTGTTTAGTTTTTAATTGACTTTAGCTCTGTTTACATTGCATTACATTTCATTCAGCCGATGCTTTACTCCAAACAGCAAGAATCAATTAGCTTTAAATTAGCCAAACCATAAAGAGCCACATGCAAGTGCAACATGTTAGTGCAAAAGTTTCAACATGTAAGAGCAATTTCTTTTTTTTTTGCCATCAGTCAGAACAGATGTGTTTTTAGCCTGCAGTGGAAGATGTGTAGAAATTCAGCTGTCAGGATGTCGATGGGGAGCTCGTTCTACCATTTAGGAGCCAGGACAGAATGAAGTTTAACCATGTGCTGGATGGTAGCTGGGTCTGATTTGTTCGTGGCATGGTACGCAAGTACTAGTGTCTCGAAACGGATGTGGCCAACAACTGGTAACCAGTCAAGGGTGCGGAGGAGCGGTTTAGTGTGAGAGAACTAGAGCTTAGATCGGGCCCAAAAAATCAAGCCCGACCCTGCCCGAGCCCGTGCACGTTGTGTCCGAGCCCGGCCCGGCCCGACACATTAACTGGAATTATGAGCCCGAGCCCGATTTCAACCCGACACTTTTTTAATCCGTGGGCCGTCATGACGTTCTCAACTACAATTCAGAGTTGTTTGAACTGCAGAAATCTGTTTAAAATTATCTCAATGAATAATGCAACAAGAGCGAAGCATGTAAACTGCGCTGTTTGTTTATTCAGAATGGAACGGATCGCAAATGGATCTGAATGAAGAAACGTAAAAAAAAAAACTCAACTTATTTCTCTGTGAGGGCTTGCCTCGCCCTCAGGGGGAGCCTATGCTTGGAGAAGTAACAAAAGAGGACGTTGAAGGGTGACTATCATCTTTTCTGCCACGGCGAGCCTGCTTCATGTGTCTGTTCATCATCCACTTCTCCGTTTTATCAGCTGTCATAGGCGAACAGCGGCCGCACTTAATGCACTCAACAAAGCCGACACATATGTTGTCACTGCCCACGACTTGTTTAAAATGGTTCCATACCTCCGACTTTCCTCCAAACTTGCTCAAAGGTAATTCTCCTGTTTTTCTTTTTTTCTTTACATCCTCAAGCTCCATGTTGCACTTAACTCCACCATACAGCCCTCAGCCCCGGTGATGCGTGCGAGAGGAGGAGACTCTGCGCATGACACATGTTGCATTTTGTAACTGTAGTCCAACTTGTGTAACTTTTTGGACACATTTGTTCGGGTCGGGCTCGGGCTCGGGCTCGGGCAGAGAATCTAAACTCTAGAGAGAACTAACCCTAACCCTGTTGTTTTTGGCCATGACAACAGGTCACCAGCCTGTGTGGAGAGGAGGGTCAGTTTAACAAGCTGCAGTCTGACCTGAACCTGCTCAACACCAGCACCCTCAACCTGGAGAGCAAAGTGACCACCATCAGCCTCAAACCAGGTAGGATCATAGAACTTTTCGGTAGCACTGCATATTACGACTCGGTAATAAGATGGTAATAGTAGGGTAACAGTGAGATAATAAAGAGGTAATATATAGGTAATAACATGTAATTACCAAAGTAATAATGTGGTAATACATCACAGTAATAAGATGTAATACTGGGGTAATAAGGTGATAAGGTAACAGATGTAATAACATGCAATTACCAATGTAATAAGTAAGAAAGGGTTTGACAATAACCATATGTATATCTAGGTAATGGTAATATACTTATATTTATATTCTAATAACGTGGTAATAATGGGGTAATATATGTTGATGTTTTCACAGTATTATAGGCTACTATCAGCGTAATACCTTCCAAATTAGATAAAACTTCTTGGAATTTAAAATTGGTAATTACCATATTATAATGCTGAAATGTATCCACCCTTTATGTTCCAAACATTTTCCTTTTGTTTCAAGGTAATACTTTATGTTGATTTATGTTATTGATGTTTAATCGTGTGGCTTCTTACCTGGAAACGCTTCTGGTAGTTTCTGTGTAACAACCATGAATCAGTACCGTAAAATGCAAAACTGCCTATTTCTATTGTATTACATGGTAATATTAGAATAACAGAGGTGTAGCTATTACCTGGAAATGCTTCTGGTTGTTTCTGTGTAACAACCATGAATCAGTACCGTAAAATGCAAAACTGCCTGTTTCTATTGTATTACATGGTAATATTAGAATAACAGAGGTGTATAGATTACCTGGAAATGCTTCTGGTAGTTTCTGTGTAACAACCATGAATCAGTACCGTAAAATGCAAAACTGCCTGTTTCTATTGTATTACATGGTAATATTAGAATAACAGAGGTGTAGCTATTACCTGGAAACGCTTCTGGTAGTTTCTGTGTAAAAACCATGAATCAGTACCGTAAAATGCAAAACTGCCTGTTTCTATTGTATTACATGGTAATATTAGAATAATAGAGGTGCAGAGATTACCTGGAAATGCTTCTGGTAATTTCCAGGTAATCTCTGCACCTCTGTTATTCTAATATTACCATGAAATGTTTCTTTTCCTGCATGCATGTAACCCTGTGCAATCTGACCAGCAGCTAAACACCATCCACCATCAAGCACTGGAGACTGGGATTGTCGTAACTCAGTTTATTTAGAAAGGGTGAAACTGGGAAATGAAACACAATGACCAGTTACAGCTTACGTATTGATGAGTCACAAACATTATACTATCATAATTGTAAAAACAATATAACTACACAACACTGTAATGCAGCAGTATATACAGTAGCTAACATGTAACCTGAAATAAAGGAAATACGTAATGCATTGTTATACAGTGTACATAGAATAACCTATATTGTTTATCTAAATAAAGTAAAATACACTTACATGTAGCACAACCCAAGATAACAGTGGCAAACTAGCTTAATGAAGCGTACTGATAGTCTAATATGAGCTATCAATCATCATCAAAAATATACATATTGCACATCAAACTTTCTGACAATAATTAACAAAGATATCAGAACAGTATGTCAGCATCTGTTTCACATACCGAGAATGCTACCAAAGACATGGAACGTCGAAGATTGAAGCGGATTGTATGGAGAGATAACACATGAGGCTGTCCTGCTCATGTTCAACTTCCTGACTGAAGTCCCATGGTGCAAATGTCCTACAGTTCTTAAAGGAACACACACACACATGTGGAACAAACTACTGCCAGCAATGGGAGAAGAAAAACATGTAAGTGAACTAATGTCCTGATGGGGACAGAACAAAATGAAATAGAAACAGGTAATTATTTTGCAGCACTGATTCATGGTTGTTACACAAAAACTACCAGACATGTTTCCAGGTAAGAAGTCACAAGATTAAATATATCATTTATAAAGTATTACCTTGAAAAAAAACGGGAAATATTTGGAAGATAAAGGGTGGATGAATTTCAGCATAATAATATTTTATAACTATTTTAAATTCATATGTATTCAAATATTTTAAATGAATACTGTAAAAAACAACATATATTATCCCATTATTATCATATTACAATATTAATATAACTATATTACCATTATCCTGATATATAGTATATAGTTTTTTCCACAAGTGTGTGTGTTCCTTTAAGAACTGTAGGACCTTTGCACCATGGGACTTCAGTCAGGAAGTTGAACATGAGCAGGACAGCCTCATGTGTTATCTCTCCATACAATCCACTTCAATCTTCAACGTTCCATGCCTTTGGTAGCATTCTCGGTATGTGAAACAGATGCTGACATACTGTTCTGATATCTTTGTTAATTATTGTCAGAAAGTTTGATGTGCAATATGTATATTTTTGATGATGATTGATAGCTCATATTAGACTATCAGTACGCTTGTGTACATGTAAGTGTATTTTAGTTTATTTAGATAAACAATATAGGTTATTCTATGTACACTGTATAACAATACATTACGTATTTCCTTTATTTCAGGTTACATGTTAGCTACTGTATATACTGCTGCATTACAGTGTTGTGTAGTTATATTGTTTTTACATTTATGATTGTATAATGTTTGTGACTCATCAATGCGTAAGCAACTGGTCATTGTGTTTCATTTCCCAGTTTCACCCTTTCTAAATAAACTACGACAATCCCAGTCTCCAGTGTTTGATGGTGGATGGTGTTTAGCTGCTGGTCAGATTGCACAGGGTTACATGCATGCAGGAAAAGAAACATTTCATGGTAATATTAGAATAACAGAGGTGCAGAGATTACCTGGAAACTACCAGAAGCATTTCAAGGTAATCTCTGCACCTCTGTTATTCTAATATTACCATGTAATACAATAGAAACAGGCAGTTTTGCATTTTACGGTACTGATTCATGGTTGTTACACAGAAACTACCAGAAGCATTTCCAGGTAATCTCTACACCTCTGTTATTCTAATATTACCATGTAATACAATAGAAACAGGCAGTTTTGCATTTTACGGTACTGATTCATGGTTGTTACACAGAAAATACCAGAAGCATTTCCAGGTAATCTCTACACCTCTGTTATTCTAATATTACCATGTAATACAATAGAAACAGGCAGTTTTGCATTTTACGGTACTGATTCATGTTTGTTACACACAGAAACTACCAGAAGCGTTTCCAGGTAATAGCTACACCTCTGTCATTCTAATATTACCATGTAATACAATAGAAATAGGCAGTTTTGCATTTTACGGTACTGATTCATGGTTGTTACACAGAAACTACCCGAAGCATTTCCAGGTAAGAAGCCACAAGATTAAACATCAATAACATAAATCAACATAAAGTATTACCTTGAAACAAAAGGGAAATGTTTGGAACATAAAGGGTGGATACATTTCAGCATTATAATATGGTAATTACCAATTTTAAATTCCAAGAAGTTTTATCTAATTTGGAAGGTATTACGCTGATAGTAGCCTATAATACTGTGAAAACATCAACATATATTACCCCATTATTACCACGTTATTAGAATATAAATATAAGTATATTACCATTACCTAGATATACGGTTATTGTCAAATCCTTTCTTACTTATTACATTGGTAATTGCATGTTATTACATCTGTTACCTTATCACCTTATTACCCCAGTATTACATCTTATTACTGTGATGTATTACCACATTATTACTTTGGTAATTACATGTTATTACCTATATATTACCTCTTTATTATCTCACTGTTACCCCACTATTACCATCTTATTACCGAGTCGTACTATGCAGTGCTACCAACTTTTCATTTTCCAGACTAGCCATAGTCTGACTATCACCAGACCAAGCTCAATCTTTTAAGATTGAACATTAGTCTGGGGAGTCTGCTCTGTATTTTCTACCGCACAAGAGGTGTGATCAACGGGCATAGTTCAAATGACTCTGTACGCAATTGGATAGTTCTTCAACCAATCAGACTACTGGTATCGGTATCGGAACATCTCAACTTTGAAATCTTTTAAAACAGCAGCGACAGTGGCATCAACGGGTTGCTGCACTTCGGTGGCCGCCATGTTGAATGTAAACAAGAAGCTGCTCGGTCGATTCTCTATCATTATCGTGTTAAACCCACCAATAGCGCGCCAGGTGGATAAGCCAGTTTGTGATTGGTTCCCGCAGATTTGTAACTGAAGCAGGATAGATAAACGTACAGGTTTCCAGCCTGAGCTGCAGGGAGAAATCAAATCACCGGCAGATCGGGCTGGGTTTACCCAGTCTAGATAAATAAACCTGGCTCTAGGCCATGACAAAAACTGGGAAAAGACACAAAATGCCAATAAATTAAGGTATTTATTACCAAAAAGATTAGAAGTTCGACCTAAATACAGGGGATCAGACCACTGGTGATTGGTCTAGCTGGTGCCGTTTTCTTTAAGTAGCTAGCAGCTATCCACCAGCCCGTTGTGTCCCTACCACTGGAGTTAGTGTTGGCTCAAGTCCGTCTGAATTTCGAGGTCTTAGGACTCGTCCCTGCAGTGCAACCAATAACGGCTAAGTAGTGATAGTGCTCACTGGTAATTATACACAGTATACAGTATAAAGGCAGAGTTTATCAACCAAAGCAATTCTCTTGCCTATGTCCCCAGGACCTCCTGGTACTCCGGGTACAGCTGGAGCGAACGGTATTCCAGGCTTGCCAGGAAGGAAAGGTGAGTCAACCTTAAGCATTTACAAAATTAAAAGTTAGAAGTTGGAGTTAAAATAAGTCAAATATGAGAAGTGTGGTCATGTTGAGCAACCAAGGATTTCCAGGTGCTGTATGGAGAAGTAGGTGTACCCACATTTATCTCCGAAGCATCTCAACAATAACCCCATTTTATGAGCCGATATCAGAGTGGTTCAGAAAGAGAATTAAATGTGTAACCCTGATAGAGCCTCGCTCAAACCTCTGAGCTAATAAAACGACACCAAAGTTTCTCAGTGTAAAAAGTACATTTTGTTACAACTGATTAAGCAAAGGTGCATATGTGTGAAGCAGGAGGCATTAGCTTTAAGCTGCAGGTCCGGCAATGATCCCAGCGTTGATGACCTGTCATCTCTTGTCAGACGGCTGATGAAAACCGGCTGATGGATGGGCTGCAGCCGTTATTTCACATACCCTCGCACTGCAGTCAGTGCACTGACATTTCCCGTATGAAATCTCTATCAGGGCTGGACAACAAATTACTACAGTCTGAGGCAGAGGTTTTCCAACAGGTCCACCCCCACCCGACCCCATCGCCCTGAGTCCTTGATCAAACTTACAATTTGTGATAATGACCTATAGCACACCCTTGCGTGTGTCAGTGTGCATGTGTGTATGATTTGTTCGTGCAACACTTTGCTCCAGACAGGGCTGATTCTAACATTGAGGACACTGAGGTTATCGGGTCATGTCCTCTGTATTCTTAGTATATATATATATATATAGTGTATTATATTTGTTTCACAGAATATAACAAATAAATTACATTGAAGAAATACAAAAATACATGTGAGGGTGTGGTAGAAACCTGTAGCGGCTTATATAAAAACCACAACCAAAGTATATACACAAATGTAGACGTACAAAAATACATTTTCAGTGTTAGTGTGCCAAAAATTCTTACTTAGCCTACTTATTACACATAGTGGGTATTTTAGTATCTTTAGACTCAGTATATATAAACTTGACTAGTAGGCCAACAAAAAAGAAATTAATAAATATAGATAAATAAAGAATCTGTTTAGTTTTTTTCTTGCAGTGTAGAGAAGGATTTGTAACATCAGTTAGATCATGTGATTGACTTACAGAAAATATTAATGAGCAGTTAATTAAACAAAAAAGAGGTGTGGGGGCAGGGTTGCTTTGGGGGCTCCTGGAGTCATGGCCATATATTTCTAAATCCTGGCTGTGGCACTTTAACTCTAGAAAAACCAGTCCCTCCAGAAAAACGTGATTATGCGATCGCATAATTCAATGCATAATCAGCAAAAGTCTGCATATTTATGCGGGGGCCGCATTTTTTCAAATACGCCGCACTTTCGCAGCATAAATTGCCAATTTCCTCGCAAAATATGCGAGGCTTGCATGATTTCATAATCCCCGCATTTTCGTTGCAAAAAAGTCACATATATCTCATCAGAAAGTTGAAAAATGTTGCGTTTACTTAACACAAGAGCAGCCATTTTTGCCTGTTGCCATGGGAACGTTATGAAGTGACGTAATTATGAATGAACACATATGGAATTATGTACTTAACATGTCTTATATTTTAAATTCTTCAAAGTAGCCACCCTTTGCTTTTTTTGATAACTCTGCAAACCCTTGGTGTTCTCTCAATGAGCTTCATGAGGTAGTCACCTGAAATGGTTTTACCTTCACAGGTGTGCTTTGTCAGGGTTCATTAGTGGAAGTTATTCCCTTATTAATAAAAAAGCAAAGGGTGGCTACTTTGAAGAATCTAAAATATAAGACATGTTTTCAGTTATTTCACACTTTTTTGTTAAGTACATAATTCCATATGTGTTCATTCATAGTTTTGATGCCTTCAGTGAGAATCTACAATGTAAATAGTCATGAAAATAAATAAAAAAAACACATTGAATGATAAGGTGTGTCCAAACTTTTGGCCTGTACTGTATATATATATATATATATATATATATATATATATATATACATTCATACACTGTGGCCGACTCTCCTGCACAAGGTGCCACCTGCTCATCAGATAAACATTCACGATTTTTTATTTATTTATAAATCAACCACAGCAATTTCTTGGGGGTGCTAAGGGGGTGCTATGGCAATCCTAGGGGTAGCTACAGCAGCCCCTAGCCCCTCCCTGGTGCCACCTATGTAATGTTTGCTTCTTTCCAGGTGACAGTGGCGTTGCTGGCCCTCAAGGACCAAAGGGTGAAATGGGACTCAAAGGACAACCTGGAGAACCAGGAGTTGCCGGTCCAATTGGTGGGTTTCGTTGTAATTATTTGTGGTATAATGAACTTATTGTTATTCTTAAAGTTGACATGATTTCTTTTTAAAGGAGCTCAAATCACAAAATGGGGCTGCAACAGAAAAGGGTGTCGCATTCACACTAAGATGCTGCTGGGCACTTCAGTGCACACCAGAGCTGACAAATTGAATAAATAACAAACTCTGGCATCCAGACAAAGCTGGAATCACTGATGTAAAAAAAAATCACAGTCTGCTTCAGGCAAAGCATGGCAACTTTATTATGTTATTATAAAGCATCATAGACCTGCCAGATTTACAAACAGTAGTACAAATGTAAAAGTTAAAGCAAGATGTGGCATAGTGAGTGCTATTCCCTAGCACACCGCTGTCGTACATATGAACAGCCTTATATATATTTATATTTATTATGACTACGTTACGCCTGAGCAAAAACTAGCTAGTCGACAAATTTGCACTTCAACTCTACAAGTTACATAGTGCAAGAGCAGGCGTCTGGAGTGCCCGGTGCTAATGTCAGACGCACCGTTCTCTCTATTACAAGTCAGAGTAGCGTCAAAATGATTTTGAAGTTGTTATTCTAAGGTAAAATAGTTACATAATGTTGCTATATAAAACCCAAAAGCCCCCCGCCCCCAAAAAAAGTTATCTCTCCTCTCTTGGCCACCAGAAACTTTGTGGGAACTTTGGTTTAACACCACATACAGTACAGGCCAAAAGTTTGGACACACCTTCTCATTCAATGTGTTCCTTTATTTTCATGACTATTTACATTGTAGATTCTCACTGAAGGCATCAAAACTATGAATGAACACATATGGAATTATGTACTAACAAAAAAGTGTGAAATAACTGAAAACATGTCTTATATTTTAGATTCTTCAAAGTAGCCACCCTTTGCTTTTTTTTGATAACTCTGCAAACCCTTGGTGTTCTCTCAATGAGCTTCATGAGGTAGTCACCTGAAATGGTTTTACCTTCACAGGTGTGCTTTGTCAGGGTTCATTAGTGGAAGTTATTCCCTTATTAATAAAAAAGCAAAGGGTGGCTACTTTGAAGAATCTAAAATATAAGACATGTTTTCAGTTATTTCACACTTTTTTGTTAAGTACATAATTCCATATGTGTTCATTCATAGTTTTGATGCCTTCAGTGAGAATCTACAATGTAAATAGTCATGAAAATAAATAAAAAAAACACATTGAATGATAAGGTGTGTCCAAACTTTTGGCCTGTACTGTATATATATATATATATATATATATATATATATATATATATACATTCATACACTGTGGCCGACTCTCCTGCACAAGGTGCCACCTGCTCATCAGATAAACATTCACGATTTTTTATTTATTTATAAATCAACCACAGCAATTTCTTGGGGGGTGCTAAGGGGGTGCTATGGCAATCCTAGGGGGTAGCTACAGCAGCCCCTAGCCCCCTCCCTGGTGCCACCTATGTAATGTTTGCTTCTTTCCAGGTGACAGTGGCGTTGCTGGCCCTCAAGGACCAAAGGGTGAAATGGGACTCAAAGGACAACCTGGAGAACCAGGAGTTGCCGGTCCAATTGGTGGGTTTCGTTGTAATTATTTGTGGTATAATGAACTTATTGTTATTCTTAAAGTTGACATGATTTCTTTTTAAAGGAGCTCAAATCACAAAATGGGGCTGCAACAGAAAAGGGTGTCGCATTCACACTAAGATGCTGCTGGGCACTTCAGTGCACACCAGAGCTGACAAATTGAATAAATAACAAACTCTGGCATCCAGACAAAGCTGGAATCACTGATGTAAAAAAAAATCACAGTCTGCTTCAGGCAAAGCATGGCAACTTTATTATGTTATTATAAAGCATCATAGACCTGCCAGATTTACAAACAGTAGTACAAATGTAAAAGTTAAAGCAAGATGTGGCATAGTGAGTGCTATTCCCTAGCACACCGCTGTCGTACATATGAACAGCCTTATATATATTTATATTTATTATGACTACGTTACGCCTGAGCAAAAACTAGCTAGTCGACAAATTTGCACTTCAACTCTACAAGTTACATAGTGCAAGAGCAGGCGTCTGGAGTGCCCGGTGCTAATGTCAGACGCACCGTTCTCTCTATTACAAGTCAGAGTAGCGTCAAAATGATTTTGAAGTTGTTATTCTAAGGTAAAATAGTTACATAATGTTGCTATATAAAACCCAAAAGCCCCCCCCCCCCCCCAAAAAAAGTTATCTCTCCTCTCTTGGCCACCAGAAACTTTGTGGGAACTTTGGTTTAACACCACATACAGTACAGGCCAAAAGTTTGGACACACCTTCTCATTCAATGTGTTCCTTTATTTTCATGACTATTTACATTGTAGATTCTCACTGAAGGCATCAAAACTATGAATGAACACATATGGAATTATGTACTTAACAAAAAAGTGTGAAATAACTGAAAACATGTCTTATATTTTAGATTCCTCAAAGTAGCCACCCTTTGCTTTTTTGATAACTCTGTAAACCCTTGGTGTTCTCTCAATGAGCTTCATGAGGTAGTCACCTGAAATGGTTTTACCTTCACAGGTGTGCTTTGTCAGGGTTCATTATAGGAAGTTATTCCCTTATTAATAAAAAAGCAAAGGGTGGCTACTTTGAAGAATGTAAAATATAAGACATGTTTTCAGTTATTTCACACTTTTTTGTTAAGTACATAATTCCATATGTGTTCATTCATAGTTTTGACGCCTTCAGTGAGAATCTACAATGTAAATAGTCATGAAAATAAAAAGGAAACACATTGAATGAGAAGGTGTGTCCAAACTTTTGGCCTGTACTGTACCTGCAAAACTGATCAATCACCTCAGCTGTACTTTTAGTTTTTTTGCTAATTGGCAAATGTTAGCATGCTAACATATTAAATGAAGCTTTACATTATACTTGCTAGACGTCTACGTTACATGTTAGTGAGCATGTTAGCAGTCTGCTGTTTTTTCTTCTGCATTTACAGAGCTGTTGGCGTGGTTGTAGATTTCTCAACAGCCACTTTTATAAAATAGGTTAGAGTTGTTTTGCTGACATTTTTTCGTCATCATCCGAGACCCGAGTTGCTCTGGTAAAAGCAGACCCAGCACGTAAAATTGAGGAAAAAGATTGGCGTTTAATGTTTAGTGTTTACAGCAGCTGCTACGGACAAAAATGTGACAATTAGTCTTTTGACAGATAAATACATAATGTAACAGTTTTTGAAAAAGTGCTCTTTCCAAATAAAGTGGTATTAAAAGCAGGGGGAAGAATGAGATTTCCTAAAAGAATCTGTTCCTCATACTGTGAGAGTGTGAGTGTACTGGATGGCTCACGGTAATACCAAATACTTTACTGAAACTCAGTTCCTAAATGGAAAAATGTTACATCAGATTGCAATTATGAAATAGTTCAGTTTCTCTTCCTCCTCTAACTTCTGGTCTTCAGGTGCTGACACAGAGTGAAGAATGTGACGAATTATAAGATTTGCACAGCTTGTATTTATGAAATATATACATGTGCACCAAAAAACATCATAGTCATCTGTGTGTTGTTTGGCAGAACTTTCAGTCAAAAGAAGGCCATTCAAGTCCAGCTACATGTTCAATCTGCAATGCTGATTTGTCTCGTGGTGGCGAGGACCCTAACAAATGAAAAACACACTGCTGTGGACGTTGTTTACTTCATTAATGAGTTTACTGTGTTAATGGACTGAGGATGGGAGGAGGATTCAGTATTCTGTTTCGGATTCGGCAGAATCTTAACCAGTGGATTCGGTATTTGGTCAATCCCCCAAAAAATCTGGTTTCGAGCATCCCTATTAAGAACACAAATGTGCAGAGATAATAGTCCCAAAGATGCGTTAAAGTGTGTTAAAGAGAAAATTCTCCAGCTTTACTTTATTGGATGTCCAATCAGTACTGATGTACTCAATTAAAACAGTAAGTTCCCCAGTGTGTGCTGTATTGACTCCTGCTCATAGAGCAGTGGCAGCTGTGCCTACATGTACCAGATGCATTGTTCGCGAATGGCTACTTCGCTAAGCTTTCTTAGCTTTTCTCGTAAACAAAATAAACTCACAAAATGTTAAGAAAGGAAAGATTCTTACATCTAAACACCTTCTGAATTCAAGTTAGATGAATTACCTGTTAACTCATCATAAAACACACTTCATTCAAACTGGACAGAAATTAAATAAAACTCCCCAAAACTGTCTTACTTAGTCTTTCCACTTCCAACCATCAGTGAAGTACACACGGCGATGAACTGGTAAGAGAAAATGAGGTTTAACCGTGTATCCAGCTAATTAAAGTAGCTCTCATTACTGTATAGTGTGAATAGTTAACTTCATGTAATATTGTAAGTAGCGTTTCCTTTTGCAGGGTGCAAATGATCCACCAAAACAAGTTCCTTCCTGAGACTATTCTGAGCCACCATCGCTGCGTACAGAGCTTAGCGACGATTGTGATTAGAGCTGTAATCGGGCCTTAAAAGTTCGGCCTGACAAGGCTCGAGCCGACCCGAGCCCGACAAATACATTTTGATTGACAGCTTTTTAAAAGCCCAAACCTGTTTACAGCCCGACATTATTCAAATGTGCACACGCACACAGCTCTTTCGCCTTTTGTCAAGAATTAGTCATTTATACATGTTTTAACATCATTTATTCATGACTAACGTAGGCTATAGGCCACTTGGAAGTTGGAACAAAGAAATAAAATAAGTCCTCTGTAACATCTCAGCACTCTAAAAAGGCCTAATGTCTTTACAGCAAAAGCTGACACTTCTCCGTCACCATTTGTTTCACCTTTGCAGGGATGGGTTTTGATGCTGTAACAAACGATGCAATGGTAGGTTGATCTTGGGCATTGGCAGGTGTTGAACACATTCCATCAACATGCCTTATCACCGATGAATTCCCTGTCGTTTTGCGTTAACAGAATGTCGCATCTTTTGCATTTCACATAACTCACTGGCTCATTATTCTCATTATGCACATGGTCAAAAGTGTTCCACACCTCAGACTTTGCTTTCTTTGCCAGTGCAACCAAAACGTAATCGCCAGAGGCCAGCCTCCGTTTCACCTCCTCAGCATCCATTTTCGCACTAATTGAAACACATCACCTCATTTACCGCGCAACACGGAGCCCGGCTCGAGCCCGGCCTGAGCCCGTGTAAAATGATACAAATTAAGACCGAACCCGACCAAATCCATTGGGTTCGGGCAAAACTCTTCAGCTTTAATTGTGATTTCTTTTAAGAAATGCAACAACCCAGAGCGTTTTCTGTCCTATTCTGGAATGTATGTTTGGAGGAGCCAGTTCATCAACTGCTATTACCAGCCTATTAAATACAACCATTATGGTCCAGTGATTCAAATTCATTTTTGGTTGCTGATCTGGCCTCTAAAAATGACGAGAACTTTAAACTGTAGATTTATTCCATTCATGTCTATTTATTGGTTATACAAGGTTTAGCAACCCCACATCCCTGATAAATGTATTTCATAAAATCTCATTTTGTTGTCTTGTCATCAGGTGTAATGGGACCTCCAGGCTTCAATGGAACTCAAGGTGAGTGTGTATTAAAGTTACATATAAAATCATGTTTATTCCATATGCGATGCACTGTGCAAAGCATTTGAAGAAAACTGAAAACATCATATAACAACTAAAAATTGAAATGACTCCATTCTAACTTTTCTCACGAAAATCCAGACAACAGTGGCCAGATGTATAAATGCTATGTGAGCACAATTTCCCGAACATTAACTGATGTTTATAAAAGAAGAATATGTGGTGAGAATGTACGCTTCTCAGGCATACTTCAGACCAGGCGTACACACAGTTTTAGTGAAATGATAAGGAGGAGATTGAATATAAGGTGAGAGATGTCATTTTATAGTAAAACTTTCTTTTTAGGTTGTTTGCCAATTGCCCTGGTCCAACGTTACACAATGTCAATGTTAGCTTGATGCTAGTCTCGCATTGCTAGACATTACTCCCCAGCGCAGCAGAGTTGGTAGATGCTGCTATGTTGACGGTTATAAAAGCCTGTGCTCTCGCGGAGCTCTGTACGTGGCTGACAGTCACCTCTTATCGACTAACCCTAACAACGACCGCTATAAAGACTGGGTTTATGTTTTTACAGATATATATCTGGCAACCCAGCATGACTGTCAAACTGGGCAGTTGATAACAGCACACAGGTCAAAACACAAACAGAAATATTTGATGACACAGTGGGGTAATTTTTTTATTAAATACAGTAAATATATTACATATTGCACCTTTAACCAAAGCTAAAATTGTAAGGATAAAAGGTAACAAATCCAGCATCTGTAGCATTGATTAGAATACACTTTCACATCTCAAAGAGTGTCCAGCTCCCTTACCTGCTGCTGAGCTACACTAAATGAAGATTTTTTAATGAGTCGCCTCCCCTGCCCCTGCACTGAATAAATTACCTATAAAAGTGATAGAATCTGTATGACATATTTAACTATTGAATTATGTTCGCATCAGTTCATGTAAACGGTCAGTTTGATTGGAAGATGTATTTGACCATTTTTCCTCCCTAGGTCGTCCCGGACTACCAGGTCCAAAAGGAGACAAGGGAGACCAAGGAAACGCACCAGAGCGTAAGTCTGCATGAGACTGACCTGAACAATAGTGAATACTAACTAAAACTAACCACTACAATGTCACTTTCAAACACATAGTTAACTGTCAAAACAGCAGTACGTTAAAGGTATTGTGGAGGATTTTCCCGAATTTTAGAAAAGAACCGCCCTCTGTACTTTTTGAAAAAATGCACATGCGCAACACTCTGCCTGCTCCCGAGAGGGAACGCCTATTAAACGTGTGCACGAGAGTGCACTGTTTACAAGTTGCTGTCGGCATGGCTCATACAAGCCTACTTTCCAAAAGAAGATTTGCACTTTTTCACAAATTGAGATGTTTACCGTGTGTGCTCGGTGCGTGACTTGTGCCAGGGCTAGCATCGCTAATCATAGCTTAGCTACATCAACTTTTAGTAGCAGTGATTTTAAAAGGATTTCTCAAAATAGCATGCCAAACTTTACCTGTCGAGTAGAAACTTCGCGACTGAGGCATCAGTGGGAAGCCCAACCTGTGCTTTTAGTGCACGCCAGCGTGTGAAATATTCTCCCAAAAACTCTTTTGTCTTGAGAACGGCGAGCTTCCATGAACGGCTGAAACCGTAGCTCACCACACATATACACCTGAAAGTGCTCATGTGCAGAAAGCGAAAACTACCTAGGGACGAGCACGTACGACGGCCTTACGTATACATATCACCAGACTGATTGACAACTAGGAGGACCAATTATTTTGATGATCCACCCGGAAAAAGAAAATCCTACTCAATACCTTTAACTAAAAAAATAAATGACTAGTACAAAATATTTGATACTTTAACCCTATCAACCCTAATATATTTGCTTGTACACTAGGCTATCCAAACAAGCTATCTAAAGTTTTAGCCACCAGGAACTTTAAACAGCTGCAACTTTGTATCATCACAGCGACTGTGCGTCTCGTGCCGGGGAAATCCAGAGGGCGAGTGGAAGTGAAGTATAACGGGGTCTGGGGCACGGTGTGCGACGACAACTTTGACAATGTGGATGGCAAGGTGATCTGTAAGATGCTGGGCTTCCAAACTGCTATTAACACCTACACTGCCACCCCAGGTAAGAAGTCTGCTGCCACTCATCACCTCATCTTCTCTGCACCATATAAAATTCTCTAATGCGTAACAAAACCCTTTATTTTATTTTGCCCCATTACTTCTTTTCTACATCAGCACACTCTGATGCTGACCCTCACACTATTTCCTCTCGTTTGTTGTGCTTCTGAATTAACTATTTTCATGGTGTTGAATCAAAACTACCAACAAGTTAAGAAAGCAGCCTTGCTGAGCGTTTGATGGCATGTTTGGCCATTGTTACCGCCAGTTATGATATGACAACATTGTAGTCACCAAACTAATAGCTGGTATCTGGGGGTTGTGATCTCTGACAGGGCCAAACAAGATGAGACAGGTTGTAAATAATCCAACAGTTTACTCAGACTATCTAAACTACTTTATTTGAATGTAAAAGTGAGCACACCTGAAATATTGGTAATAATCCTCCATTAAGGTGGGTCAAGGTTGAAGCAGAAATTTGGTCTGTAATGTGTGATGGATCTTATCTATAGACAGTCTGTGTATTAGTATTACATTTGCCTTCATTTGCTCATATTATGCTCTTTGGCTTTTTCCCTTTCCTTTATTGGTTTACAAAGTGAAAAAGCCCAAAGTCCCCCCCAAAGGGACTTACCATCTCCAACAGAAAACACTGTTCACAAACTGCTCCAAACAGCTCTATTGTAGTCCAGCCTTTACTTCAGAGACAAACGTGGTCACTTTGGAACACACGTTATAATGCTCGCCTAGCTGCTAGCAGGGCACTCCCTCATACTCTGCTTCTGACTGGCTAGTAGTCCTTACCTAGGTACTGTCAGGGCACGCCCTCATACTCTGCTTCTGACTGGCTAGTAGTCCTTACCTAGGTACTGTCAGGGCACGCCCTCATACTCTGCTTCTGACTGGCTAGTAGTCCTTACCTAAGTAGTTTCAGGGCACGCCCTCATACTCTGCTTCTGACTGGCTAGTAGTCCTTACCTAAGTACTATCAGGGCACGCCCTCGTACTCTGCTTCTGACTGGCTAGTAGTCCTTACCTAGGTACTGTCAGGGCACGCCCTCATACTCTGCTTCTGACTGGCTAGTAGTCCTTATCTAGGTACTGTCAGGGCACGCCCTCATACTCTGCTTCTGACTGGCTAGTAGTCCTTACCTAGCTACTGCGCATGTGCGACTCCCAACAAAGATGGAACAGAAGTGAGATGTCTCACTCTGTAGCTAAAACAGAGAGCTCAACACAGGGTGAAAAGAGGAGCTGCAGCAATGTGAAGTACAACAGTTTTTTGACCATAAGAACATAATCGCTGTGAAACAATCAGAAAAGAGACTTTTAAACTGTGGTGTTATTACTGTGATATTATTACTTGTAAAACAATCTGAGTACTGCTTCCACCACTGCTGACACCACAGGAACATTAAGAGCAACCTTTATTTATGCACTTGTAAACAATACTCAATTATAATATATTATGACGCACATCATTATTCTAACACTGCTGTCCTTCTGTAGGCTCTGGTAGGATCTGGCTGGATGACCTGAGATGTGTAGGAACAGAGTCGGACATCTTTGGCTGCCCACACGACGGAATTGGTAATAGCAACTGCCAACACAACGAGGATGCCGGAGTGCAATGTGTGTAGACTGAAACGACGCCGAAGACCAACAAGAAAAATGATGTTTCAACTTCTACACATAAACATGAAGTGACAAATTGACTGACAGGCATTACACACACACACACACACACACACACACACACACACACACACACACACACACACACCACATGCACAAGTTTTAATTGGGGATATAAGCAGAGAACAATGCTGCTACAAATGATGTTCACAGCTGGATCTCATTACATATTAACAAAATACAGCTTATAGAATTGCATGCAGTTCAGAGTTTCACTTTATTACTAAACTCATTAGCTTAAATTGCAATTGTACTGTATACAAAATATCATGGCAATAAAAATTCTCAGGCATAATTTCTTCACTTTGTACTTTGTGATTATTAATAATAATAATAATATTTGCAGCTGCACTGTGCTAATCAGTCCCCATCCTTGTCCATTCGGCCTCTCTTGCCTTCGGGGACATGCTTGCCATCACCTTTCGTCCATCGCCCATCACCACAGATGACTTTGCAGAGATCAGCGAAGATTAGTAGGTCACACTCAAGGACGGGAGTCGTGCTGAGGAATGGGTTTTGGCACAGCTGGCTCAGTCACTTTTTCCCAGACGCCTCAGGGAACATACTGTAGATTCTCTTTTTAGGGCCCGAGTGCCGACAGCGGCGAAGGCCCTATTGAAACTGAAGGAATTATTAGGGCCCGAGCGCCGACAGCGGCGAAGGCCCTATTGAAACTGAAGGAATTCTTCTTTCTTCTTTCTATTATTTTCCCGTCAAATGAATTGGCTTTTTGAGGGGCTTAATATATTCAAAAACTCACCAAATTTGGCGGTCGCATCAAGTCTGGTGAAAATTTACGTATTTTAAGGGTTTCGGGAATAGGCGCACAAAAATGGCTCGCTAGCGCCCCCTACAAAGTTAAGAAAATTGAGCCCCTCCAGTGCGTTTAACGTAGACTCACGAAACTTGGTACACCTATGTACCATGTCATGATGTACAAAAAACTTCATTAGAGCCATACCCTAAACCCAACAGGAAGTCCGCCATTTTGATTTCAAAGTTCGAAATTAGTGCAATTTTGGCCATTTCCACATGTCGTACTTTAACGAACTCCTCCTAGAGATTTCATCCGATCAACTTCAAACTCGGTCTGTGCCATCTTAAGACGTTAAAGATGAAAAGTTGTTAAAAGAAAAACTTTTCGTCATAGGGCGTGGCCGTGGCGGGGCGGCCATTTTGTGCGTTTCGCCGCCGAAACAGGAAGTGGGTGTAACTCGAGTGTACGTTGTCCGATTACCTCGAAACTTTTCAGGATTCATAAGAGTCCAACCCTGAGGACAAATAAAGGCCGATATTTACTTAAAGTCATAGCGCCCCCTAGTGGCAACAGGAAGTAGGCCTAAAAGTCAAGGTGCTATACTTTAACGAACTCCTCCTAGAGATTTTATCCAATGGACTTCAAACTTGGTCTGTACCATCCCAACACCTTAGCGATGAAAAGTTGTTAAAAGAAAAACTTTTCGTCAGACGGTATGGGCGTGGCGTGGCGGCCATTTTGAGTGTCTAGCGATGAACAAAGAAGTTGTTGTAAAATTGACTTTTGGTCATAGCGCCCCCGGCTGGCAACAGCAAATCTGCCTTATATGACAAACATCATCCGATTTGCATGAAACTCAGAATGTGTGTCTACGCCCCCTATGATATGACCACGCCCACTTACTCAGGCCACGCCCCCTTTCATAACATTTGAACCGTTTAAGGTAGAGTCTTGTGTGAGGTGTCATTGAACTCAGCAGAGAGTTCCTTCTTGATTGGTGATGGTTTGGCCCGCCCCCTATGCTTAAGCCACGCCCCCTTTCAAAACATTTGAACCGTTTAAGGTACACCCTTGTGTGAGGTATCATTGAACTCAGCAGAGACTTCCTTCTTGATTGGTGATGGTTTGGCCCGACCCCTATGTTTAAGCCACACCCCCTTTCATACTTGCTGACCCATTTAAGGTAGAGTCTTGTGTGAGGTATCATTCATCTCAGCAGAGGCTTCATTTTTAATTGGTGATGGTTGGACCCGCCCCTTATGCTTTAGCCACGCCCCCTTTCACAGCTAATGAACCGTATGACGTAGAGTCTTGTGTGAGGTATCGTTGAACTCGGCGGGGAGTTCCCTTTTCATTGGTGACGGTTCGCAGCGTCTGACTGCCGCGCAAATGTGCGGTCGCAAGGAGCCGCGTCTGCCGGTAACCCCGACGCGCGCATAGGCGCCCCCCTATGCTTAAGCCCCGCCCCCTTTCATAAAATTTGAACTTTTTAAGATAGACCCTTGTGTGAGGTATCAATGAACTCAGCAGAGACTTCCTTTTTAATTGGTGATGGTTTGACCCGCCCCCTATGCTTTAGCCACGCCCCTTTTCACAGCTAATGAACCGTTTGATGTAGAGTCTTGTGTGAGGTATCGTTGAACTCGGCGGGGAGTTCCCTTTTCATTGGTGACGATTTGCGGCATCCGAGTGCCGCGCGAATGCACGGTCGCAAGGAGCGGCGTCCGCCGGTAACCCCGACGCGCACAGAGGCGCGACAAGTCTGGTGAAAATTTACGTATTTTAAGTGTTTCGGAATAGGCGCACAAAAATGGCTCACTAGCGCCCCCTAGAAAGTTAAGAAAATTGAGCCCCTGCAGTGCGTTTAACGTAGACTCACGAAACTTGGTACACATATGTATCATGTCAAGATGTACACAAAACTTCATTAGAGCCATACCCTGAACCCAACAGGAAGTCCGCCATTTTGATTTCAAAGTTCGAAATTAGTGCGATTTTGGCCATTTCCACATGTCGTACTTTAACGAACTCATCCTAGAGATTTCATCCGATCAACTTCAAACTCGGTGTGTGCCATCTTAAGATGTTAAAGATGAAAAGTTGTTAATAGAAAAACTTTTTGTCATAGGGCGTGGCCGTGGCGGGGCGGCCATTTTGTGCGTTTCGCCGCCGAAACAGGAAGTGGGTGTAACTCGAGTGTACGTTGTCCGATTACCTCGAAACTTTTCAGGATTCATAAGAGTCCAACCCTGAGGACAAATAAAGGCCGATATTTACTTAAAGTCATAGCGCCCCCTAGTGGCAACAGGAAGTAGGCCTAAAAGTCAAGGTGCTATACTTTAACGAACTCCTCCTAAAGATTTCATCCGATGGACTTCAAACTTGGTCTGTACCATCCCAACACCTTAACGATGAAAAGTTATTAAAAGAAAAACTTTTCGTCAGACGGTGTGGGCGTGGCGTGGTGGCCATTTTGAGTGTTTAGCGATGAATAAAGAAGTTGTTGTAACTTGAGTGTACGTTGTCGTATCTGCCCGAAATTTCTCACGATGGACAAGGGTCCAGGCCTGAGGACACCTACAGGCCAAAATTGACTTTTGGTCATAGCGCCCCCCCCTGGCAACAGGAAATCTGCCTTATATGACAAACATCATCCGATTTGCATGAAACTCGTGTGATACTAAGCCGCCCCCTATAATATGGCCACGCCCATTTACTCAGGCCACGCCCCTTTTGAGAACATTTGAACCGTTTAAAGTAGAGTCTTGTGTGAGGTGTCATTGAACTCAGCAGAGAGTTCCTTCTTTATTGGTGATGGTTTGGCCCGCCCCCTATGCATAAGCCACGCCCCCTTTCATAACATTTGAACCGTTTAAGGAAAACCCTTGTGTGAGGTATCATTGAACTCGGCAGAGACTTCCTTCTTCATTGGTGATGGTTTGGCCCACCCCCTATGTTCAAGCCACGCCCCCTTTTATTACTAATGGCCCGATTGATGTAAACACTTGTGTGAGGCATCATTGAACTCAGCAGAGACTTCCTTCTTCATCGGTGATGGTTTGGCCCGCCCCCTATGTTTAAGACACGCCCCCTTTCATACATGCTGACCCATTTAAAGTAGAGTCTTGTGTGAGGTATCATTCATCTCAGCAGAGGCTTCATTTTTAATTGGTGATGGTTGGACCCGCCCCCTATGCTTTAGCCACGCCCCTTTTCACACCTAATGAACCGTATGACGTAGAGTCTTGTGTGAGCTATCGTTGAACTCGGCGGGGAGTTCCCTTTTCATTGGTGACGGTTTGCGGCGTCCGAGTGGCGCGCAAATGCACGGCCGCAAGGAGCGGCGTCCGCCGGTAACCCCGACGCGCGCAGAGGCGCGAGGGCCCGTCCATCGCTGCTCGCAGCTTTAATTTTTATTGTCTTTATTTAAACAACATTCAAAACAGGCAGGGGCGTAGCACAAAATTCTGGGCCCTGTAGAAAGGAATTATCTATGGGCCCCTCCCCACATCCACAGCTATTCATTCTAGCATATTTTTGGGCCCTCCTCACATAAGGGCCCTGGGTACTCAGTCCCCTTCATTTTCAAATATTAAAAAAGATGGCTTGTGGTTGGCAAACTTAGACTCATGAATATGAAATTTAGCGAGTAACAGTATCAAATTAATGATGTGGTATTTATTTGTCTTGATGGAAGTGTAAGAAAAGAACTCAAACAATATATTTTCCTATGACAGGGAAAATTCATAGTCAGTGTGTTGGGAAAGGAAGGTATGACATCCTGCCAAAAAACACAGGAGATAGATCAGGAGCAAAATAGGTGACATACATCTTCAGGAACCAGTTTACAAAAGGAGCAGTCCACATTAATGTCCTTTGTGTATAATTGTAGAAATACATTGCAGGGATAAAATCGATGAATCATTTAAAGAGAAACCTCTTTAACCTTATTTGTAATCAGATATTCCAATGGTAAGCACCAGGTTCTCTTCCAGTTCAAGTCTGGAGTGAAACTGATTCCAGTAAGAGACCATTTCAATCAGGAGAGACTTGTTTGCAGATATGCAAAGGTTTATTGTTCAGCATAATGAAATGTACAAAGTCTTTGGAGATTAGACTCCATCATTTATACTAATAGTTTTTATAGGGGTAGAGAACCAGCATAACCCCCTGATGGAATCCAGACACCGGTGGTGGCAGATAAGGAGCCCAAAGACCAGACCGAAGGAGGCTCCGGAGCGGTCAGCCGGAATTGAAGATGGATTTCTAAGAAACTGCTTGATCCAATTTATCTTGAAAGTCTTGTTAAGTGTAGAAAACTCAAGAAAGTTTAGATCACCATGTTCGTAAGAGTTCATTAAGACTGTTTTTCTAATATAGGTATTAGGTAGGTAGGAGATGAGGCTGCATAAGTTAGTCGGGATATACCCTCTGCTTTTAGTTAGCCAAATTCTTCCCCTTATTGATAGATCTCTTTGACGCCATACATTTAATTTATTTTGTGTTATCTATGATAGTATTGTAATTCAAAGAGCATTTATGTCTTGGTTTTTGTTAATAGCAATTCCAAGGTAAGTGACAGAGGGCCAGATTTGCGAAAGTAGCGTTATCAGCGCCATGGCCAACCCACAGAAAGCGCACGTTGTGATACATCAGCTTGCGTCGTATTTACCAAACCTGCAGTTCATCGGGTAACGAGTGCCTTTCTCTGCCCACTATACCGTAAATTGCACAAATTTAAAAGCACAATTGAATGGGCGATGTCAAAGAAATGCTGCTTGATGCATGTTATTTTGGCATTAGTGGTGGGGAAATGTATTTATTGATTAATGCACTGTAGCAAAGCGTTAAGTACTGGTGCTATGATACGGCTGAGTGCAGACTGAGATATTCCCACTGCTGATGCTATGACTGTTTGAAATGATCCTGATGCCAATATTTGTAATGTAGCGAGGAGTTTAACAACTGCTGGAATGGAATGTGAACGTTGAGTCGGAGATTCAATGTCATCTTTGATTTCTTCTTCTGAAGCGCACTTTCACGGGCGGTTTTTGTACACACCGCGGTGTACATAATTAGGCGCCCTTTACACTTCCCCTCCCATCTCCTTCACCCTCCCGTGAATGCATATGCATGACACGGAAAAGAGCAATTTACCATTTTCAGTTTCTGCGACAGGCAATCTGCGCTTTTACCTCAGTGCGGCCTGTTTGTACATACCTCTCCATGCTTTTACACGCACGTTGCGAAACAAATACGCCTGAAGTGGGCGTAAAATAACGTGGTATCATCAGCCAGCTGACTGATAAAAATCTCTCTCTCTCTCTCTCTCTCTCTCTCTGCTATTGTGATGCCTTTCAAGGGGCTGAGCTTTATGAATTCAGTAATTGGGCACAGATCAGGAATAAGTATGGCGAGACCGGACAGCCCTGTCTGATGCCACGATTTAGGTTAAATCTGGGAGAGGTTTCTTGCATACTGTTTCAGTGAGCAGTTTGCATTCTTATACAAAGTTTGGATAGCTGAACAGAAGTAAGACCAAAATCAAATTTCTCCTGGAATATAAATTAGTGTCAAATGCTTTACAGAAATCTAGGAACAGAATAAAACTGTCATCACTACAAAAGTCAGCATAGTCAATAAGGTCAACTACAAGCCTGATGTTATAGCAATATGCCTATTTTTCATGAAGCCAATTTGAGTTTTGTCAGTAATATGTTCCAGCACACCTTTCAATCTTTTGGCAAAAATCTCGCGAGGATTTTGTAAATTGGCCGCCAATTATCAATGAGCAGTTGGTGTCACGTCCTGCTCCTGTGTCAAGTTTGTTTTGAGTTTTCTGTCTGGTTTTACACTTCCTGTTTTATTTTCATACTCTCTGTATTGTCTCATTTCAGTTCTGATTACTTCCTGGTCCTTGTCTGCCTTCCCGCCTGTGTGATTACCTTTTCCCGCCCTAAAGTGTTGCACCTGTCTCTCGCTGTCTCGCCTGTCTCTGTGTATATAAGCCCATTTGTTACTCACCTCAGTGCGAGATTGTTTGTTCCATTGTGTCAGTGGCTTTCCTGATTCCCTGTGTTTTTGTGCCATTGTCTGTTTTTGGACTTTGGACCCCTTTCCTGTCAATTTGGAAACAGTTGCCCAAATAAAACTTTTGGAGTTGTGCATTGTGGGTCCACTGCCTCTGTGAGAGTGACAGTGGGTCTTTCTTAGGCTTTGGAATAAGGGTTAAAAGTCCTTGAGATAAAGTTGGAGGAATAGTTTGTTTTTCAATGCTTTCTATAAGCATACCATGAAGGAAAGGCACGAACTGATCTGCAAAAGCAATATAAAATGCAGAGGTTAAGCCGTCAACACCAGGAGATTTATTGAGTTTTAGGTGTCGAATGGCAAACAGTACTTCATCTGATGTTATTGGACTGTCACAAAATTCTCTTTGATCACTCTCAATAAAGTTTGTTTCAGTGAGAAAACCAACAAATAAAATATCTTTTTAGGATCGTCAGTAATAAAACCATTGATATTAAGTTTTCGGTAACATTTTACTTGAAGGTATCGACATAATCGTGACATGACACTGTCATAACTATGACATTACATGAACTGTCATAAACGTTATAAACAAGTCATGAACATTTATGACTTCTGTCTTTAAGTGTCATTCGGATTTTGTCGTGACAAGTTGACATTGTTTGGGTTGTCTTGATTATTACTTGACATTAATCAAAGTGACATTACCAGAAGTTGTATTGGTCATGACAAGTTGACATTAAATTTGTTTGGGATGTTTTTGTAATGACAACTCGACATTAACCAGGATGACATTACCAAAGGATGTCTTTGTCATGACAAATTGACATTTAATTTCTTTGGAGTGTCCCTATTAAGACAACTTGACATTAAACAGGATGACATTATGTCAAATTGTCATAATCAAGACAACCCAAACAATGTCAACTTGTCATGACAAAAACTGAATGACACTTAATGACAGAAGTCATAAACGTTTATGACTTGTTCATGACAATGTCATGTCATGATTATGTCAATACCTTCAAGTAAAGTGTTACCAAGTTTTGCTCTCCCTCCTCCAGCCATTTTCTCTTCGACGTCACAAAAGCTCCCTCCGCTTTCGTTCTGTATATTTTATGTAGCTTATTTTGCAGTGGCAACAAATCTTGTAAGTCACTATCTGATACATTTTCAGGTGAGATTTGAGTGCATTTATTCTAGTAATTATTTGTGTTTCCTACCATTTTCTAGATGGTAGTCTCTAAGAAACTTAGCAACCTCAAATTTGAAAAGTTCCCAATTTCTGAAAAAGCATTTATCAATTGAGGCCTTAAACAAAAAAATGTTTATCAATATTGGGTTATTTTTGATCACAACATCATGTTGAAGAAAAGAATTATTTAGTTTCCAGTAAGTGCCTCCAAATGAGTGAGTAGAGTCCGATTTAAATGAGATTTGTAATGACACAGCTCTATGGTCTGTTAATGGAGTCATAAGTATGTTACAATAATCAATGCATGACATGGAGGCGCAGGTCTTATTATTCCACGTATAAAGTTTGGCATTAGGGTTTTTCTCTATCAAATTAAACTTTTGCATAATTAGCTGCAAACTAACAGCTGCACAGTTGTTTCTGCTTTGAGGCCACCTATTTAATGCTCCATCAAGCACAATGTTGAACTCTCCACCTACACAAAATATTCGGGTATTTGGATAAGCAGTGTGTAAAACAAGCTTTTAAGACATCAAACAAAGAGACATTTTCAGATTTAGAGTTAAAACCATACAAGTTGTCAAGAAGCAGAATCTTGTCATCCATATTGAGAACCAACAACACATAACAGCTGTTAGAGTCACTTTCTGAGTGCAAAATAGAATCATGAAAATTGTTTTTTAAAATAGCAACCCCTGCAGATCTTACTGAACCGTGCGAAAACCACATGTCATTTCCCCACTGAGATTCAAAATAAATAAATAAAAAAACATCATTACCTACTTGAATGACACTCTTGAAAGAAAAAGAAATCGGATTTCTGCTGTTTAGCAAATAAAAATAATACTTTACGCTTGACAAAAACAAATAAGGGCAGTGTAATATATGTTAATGTTTAAAGCATTTAAGCCATCGTTGCTGACTGTGTTGTGGTATATGATGCTCTCCAGATTGTCGGCGTGCTCATTGATTAGACCAGCAATATTATTCTGCAACTCAGCCAGTGTTAGGTCGCTTTTCATTCTCTTTCCCTCTGGTTTGGATGGAGAGTCAGGGTCAGAGTCTGGCAAAGGTGACAGCCCTGGGCTCTGTTGGCCGGTGTTGGCGCTAACGTTACGGTAATCGTGCTCTGACATAGTAGGGCAGGGGTGTCAAACTCATTTTCCCAGAGGGCCACACTGGAAAAAAGAGAATCACACCAAGGGCTGGATACGTAAGAGTTTGACGCGCTTTTGTTACTGCATGTCTTTTAACATTTTTGATACCTTTCTTCCTCATTTTTGTGGCTTTCTCAGACATTCATCACCTTTTTGTAAATTTGTGGCTTTTTCCGACATTTTTGTACACTGGCGCATTTTTGATGACACAAAGCCCTACAGAAGTCATCAAAAGAGTCCCTTCTGGGGGAATTTCTGAGTCTCAGAGTCTGTAAATCTGCCATATTCTGCTTTGAATGTCATGTAATTGCAGTTAAAAAAAAAACAAAAAAACACTTTCCTGTGTTTTTGGGTTGGCGCACAACTATAGGAGGGCCAAAATGTATTGTGAACCCAAATTGATATACGGGCCGGATCTAAATCTGCAAGGGGCCGTATTTGGTCCTCAGGCCTTGAGTTTGACACATGAGTAGTAGGGACTGCCGACTAGCCTGGGCACTGTCCGTTTCCTTCATACCTCGGGTTGAAGTTTCTGTTGTCTTCTTGGAGAGGAGTTTTCCTTCTTTTTCCTTTCGCTCGACACCCTACTCAGACCAGGGCATATTTACAGCAGTTCAGTTTTAGTTGACGTTAACATTACCTGGTTTTTAAGTTAACGTAAAACTGCGTTCAACTTTAGCTAGCTTAGCTTTCGCTCGACGGTTTTCAAAGTCAGTTTCAGAGTTAAACCGGTACAGTGAGTCCTGACAAAAATGGATCGGAAGATATAAGGAGGTATCCCAGAGTAGATAAAACTTCAAGTTGTTCAGAAATAAAGGTTAAGAGGGGTGAAAACTGACAACTCCAACTCAACCACGAAACTCTGCGTCTTCACTGTGTTGGGATTGTGTATATTTCTGTTGCCTGTTTGTATATTTCTGTTGCTGTTTCCTGTATTTCCCTATTGGTTGTTTATGGTTCGGTACTGTGGTTTTTGTTTCCTGTTGACTGCCTATGTTTCTGTTCTCCTGTTTTGATTGTTTATCATTCTGATGGTTGTGTATGTTTCCCTGTTTTTATTGTGTATTCTGTTGTGGTTTCTATTTATAATAATATATTATATAATTTATATTTCTGTTTCCTGTTTTATTTTGATAGTCTGTTTTTCTCCCTTGTCTTGTCTAGTTTTAATTCCTGTGTTTTCCCACCTTTTTGATTGCTCTGCCCACTCCAGAGGCCAGTACTACGAATCCAGATCAACATGGCCTGGATCTCTTTCAGTTACCTGGCTTCACCTAACCCTAACAACCGCGGTCCTGCGTAACCTGTGTCACGACGCTGGTTATCAACTAGATCAATCAACCCAGCGCGCGCGTCCCCTTAAAGGAGGCGGTGTTTGCACAGCACGACCAATCGCAAACATCTACCAGAGCATATTTTAAACAAGAAGAGCAAACTATAATTCTACATAAATATGAAGAACACAGACACGGTTTTACAGGCTAAATACAGGAAGGAAAGCTGTTTTCCGTAAATCACAACGCTTATCCTATTAATATCACTTCCAGTGTTGTAGTCTACGTGATAGTAAGCTCCAGGATTTCTAACCACTTAAAAAAAAAAAAAAAGGAAATTAAGTCGTTGATGCTAAAAACTTCCCTGGGGGAGGACACCCAGGCCCCCCCACTATGATATGCCCCCCTCCTCCTCCAAAGGCAGATTCTGGCCAATACACAGTACAGTACACCCACTATAATCGCCTATATTATACTACACTGGTCACTTCCCCATCAGTCAGGAACAAGATCTGACCATGATTACACTTTTGCTTTCCATGAACTGCCGTTGCTTTAGCCTTTAATTTCAGTTGCAACCCCGGCAGTGGTAAGTGATCGTGAGAGAAAAAGAATATCAAAACATAATTCTAACCGATGAAGAAGCCGACAAATAGCCTATGTAATTCCCTCCGCTTAAAATCTATATCTTTCATAAAGATACCCATCAGTGAATGTTAACGGGGTTGTCGGTCTCTAAATGTTTTAACTTTTATGAGCACACCCCTCTGTCTCCCTCTCTCCCTCTCTCTCTCTCCCCCTCTCCCTCTCTCTCTCTCTCTCTCTCTCTCTCTCTCTCTCTCTCTCTCTCTCTCTCTCTCTCCCTCTCCCCCGCCCACCGAGCTCCGGCTCTTCTAAGAACGGTGACGCCGTTATCAACCGAGTATTGATTGGTCGGTAGGCAATGCTTTTACACCGGTTGATCTCTGATCTACAACTTATCCTGCTCCCCACCAGGTTAGGTGTTCAGCATGAGTTACCACGGCGATTGAAACCGGGAACAAGTGATCCACCGTCGTGGTACAGAAAACCCTGGGTTGAACCTGAAGTTAGCTCGTCCAACGCCAAATCCTGCTTCGTAGTACAGGCCTCTGATGTGTTGCACCTGTTCCCCAGCCCTAGTGTCACCTGTTCCTTGTTTTCTCATTTAGCCTGTGTATTTAGTTTCTGCGTTGTCAGATCATTTTGGTTGTGTGGTGTGTGGTGTAAGTCTTAACTTAACAAGTTCTGTGCTCCCTGGATTTCCTTTGGTCTCAAGCTCCTGGTTTTGGATTCCCTGTTCTTGTTTTCTGTACTTTCTGGAAGAAGTTTTTGCCTGCTGCTCTCAGGACTCCTTCTGTTGGTTTGTACTTTTATTTTTGTGTGGAATAAACCCTCCTGCTCATCCCACTCTCGCCTGCTCTCTGCTATCGGGTCCTCCTTTTCCTGAATACCATAACACACTGGCCGCCATCTTGCACCGGAACATACAGTACGCCAAAAGTTTGGACACACTTTCTCATTCAATGCGTTTCCTTTTTATTTTCAAAACTATGAATGAATACATATGGAATTATGTACTTAACAAAAAAGTGTGAAATAACTGAAAACATGTCTTATATTTTAGATTCTTCAAAGTAGCCAACCTTTGCTTTTTTTATTAATAAGGGAAAAAATTCCACTAATTAACCCTGACAAAGCACACCTGTGAAGGTAAAACCATTTCAGGTGACTACCTCATGAAGCTCATTGAGAGAACACCAAGGGTTTGCAGAGTTATCAAAAAAAGCAAAGGGTGGCTACTTTGAGGAATCTAAAATATAAGACATGTTTTCAGTTATTTCACACTTTTTTGTTAAGTATATAATTCCACGTGTTCATTCATAGTTTTGATGCCTTCAGTGAGAATCTAATCAGAATCAGAATCAGAATCAGAAATACTTTAATAATCCCAGGGGAAAATTATCTTCGCTACAATGTAAATAGTCATGAAAATAAAGAAACACATTGAATGAGAAGGTGTGTCCAAACTTTTGGCCTGTACTGTACTGTAGATACACATGTCGAGTTCACATCAAGTCATACTTGATACTTAAATGAGTGATAAGTTAGATTGTTTTGCTAGTATTGTCATTTTATTTATTACACTGTTACTGTAATAGTTTAATGGATTATGAGTTCCAGAGGTACCTGCTAATTTGACCAATTTTCCTGTCTGCCATTCATTGACATCACAGAGTGACGTCGGTGTTTCACCTGTTACTCAGCAGCCCGGCTGTCACCTGTCCCTTGTTATTACCCTCCTTTCGCTAGTTGTCTATTCGCACAGGATTAGTATACACTGGTGATCACTAGTCATTTGTAATGATACTACTGCCAGACTGCTTTGTCCGAGTGCTGACAGTGATGTGGTGTGGGTGCCGCCATGGCAGGGATAGAGGATGCGCCTCTGGTAACCTCTACCAGACCTGGCCCAAAAAGATATGGAATCTTTGGATAATGTTCAGCTTCAGCAGCTTTACCTATGCTAAAATATACAATGACTGAGGGCCTAGTGACGAGTGCCACCAAAAAGGACAGGAGCAGTTAGGACTGCAGAAAAGATCATCGGTGCCAACCTGCCCTCCATCCATGACTTCTACACTTCCAGAGTCAGGAAACATCACTGCAGACCCATCTCACCCTGGACACCACCTGTTCCAGCTTCTCCCCTCTGGTAGGCGCTACAGAGCACTGTACGCCAAAACCAACAGAGTAACAAAGTCAGGAACAGTTTCTTTCCACAAGCCATCACTCTGATGATGATTTATAGTGTGTATATATTGTTTGTTTTGTATGAGTAAGCACATTGTGAGCATTGTATAATCCAAAGCAAAATTCCTCGTATGTGTCCTCATACCTGGCAAATACAGCTGATACTGACATAGCAACCAGTGTTGAATGTCTTATTACCCAGAGTGCCTTGCTGAATGGTCTCAATGTTTTAATGTTTTATTTCATGTGAATACTAGTTTACTAGAGGAGTAACTTAGTATTTGAAGTAATGCAGTAATGCAGGAAGTGTGCATTTAGTTTCCATGCTTATTGTGTTTCCACAACAACGTTAGTGACAGGGACGTTACTAGGATTGAAAGAAAGGGGGGGCTTAGCCCCCAGGGTATGTGTAACTTGTGTTGGCAAAATCTTTGCACTCACATACATCTTTCGTTACTGTATTAGAGCTACACATATATCAAGCACCAGTCAAGAAACCAAGATGTTAACAAGTCAAAAGTGACAGACATATTGTTATGGGTGCTCTCTCTCCGCCCTGAGTTGGGTGGCCTTTTTCTCTGTTTTTCTGTGTCTGCCGTGTTTTTCCACCTGGAGTGCTGGAGGCGTGTCCAGAGGAAAGTAGGTCAAGGGGCGTGGCCGATTCATCACTGCACAGCCAGTCTTCACAGCTGCAGCTCATCGCCATGATTCACCTCTGCCATACTTAAACCCGGGCTGATCACCTCTTCGGCGCCAGTTCGTTATCTACAACTCAAGTGGTAACTTGGCTCTCAGTTGAAACTCTAGTATTGTCCGTGTAACCCCGTACTCTGGTTTTTTGCCTTTGTTCCCTGAGCTCAAACTAACCCTGTGTGTCTCTCTCTAGTACCTGCTCTGACCTGCTGCTTCCTCCGCTGTGCCTACACACTCCCCAGCCTCACCGTTCTGCCGGCGCCTCCACCTGGGACTCAATCTATGGACTCAGCTCTGCCTGTCCACCCCGTGTCCCGTAATACTTGTCATCATCCCCGTCGGCTCGTCTGAAGCCTCGTACCAGCCAGGAGTTTTCCCGCTTGACACTGCCCTCAGTGATTGTCTGAGTACTCCCAGCTCCATTAAACCTTTTGAAACTGTTTATACGTTGTCTGTGTGATTCTCTGCGTTCTGGGTCAGACAAGCCTCCTAACAGAACGAACTGGCCATGGACCCTGCAGAGAATCCACAGGTGGCAGACGAAGACGTCATTCTTCGAGCCGTTAAAAAATCAAGGAGCTCTGTTAGGCCAACACGACCAGTTGATACACAAATTACTGGAGACTAACCAACAATTATACAATCAAGTTTCTCAGCTGTCATCTCAAATTACTGCTCTGTCTCTCCCCAGTGCGCCTAGTGCTCCTCCCTCTCAGTCTGCTCCTTCAGCTATGGCTCCTGCGCCAGTCACCCGGGAACCCCCTGTAACTCCTCCTGAGCCGTTTTCTGGGGAATTGAACAAGTGCCGGGGTTTCCTGCTTCAATGTAGACTCATCTTCCTACAGAAGCCGCTGTCTTTTGCCTCCGACTCGTCTAAGGTACACTACGCACTGGGGTTACTCAGGGGAAAGGCACTAGTTTGGGCCGAAGCTATGTGTGCTAATCAACACCTCTCCAGGTTAACCTTTTCTGATTTTTTCCACTCGTTTGTGTACGGGTTTTTGACCACCCGGATCATGTCGGTAACGCCTCCAAGAGATTGCTGAGCCTCAGACAGGGTACACAGAGTGTGGCGGAGTACTCAATTGATTTTTGGACATTGGCAGCTGATTCCAAGTGGAACGATGAGGCACTACAGGGTGTTTTTGTGCAGGGCTTAAACCACTCTGTGAAAGATGAGCTAGCTCTTCGTGATGAACCCAGTAACCTGCACAGTCTTGTGTCCTTGGCTATTAAGATTGACAACAGGATCCGGGAGAGGAGACGGGAGAAAGGCGGACACACACCAGTTCAAACTCGGAATTCCAGGACACCCAGACCAAGTTCTTTGTCCCTCTGTGGGGACCTCTCGGCTGCACCGGTCTCCGCTGCGAGGGACGAGGAGGAGCCTATGCAATTGGGTCGGGCTCGGCTTTCCCCAGCTGAACGTTTACGGCGCCAACAGGCAGGTGAGTGCCTGTACTGTGGTAACTCCTCCCACTTCCTCGCTAACTGTCCTGTACGCCCAAAAGAGGTGGCTCGTTAGTGAGAGTGGGTACACTAGTGAGCCCTAGCCCTGTATCTGCACCCACATTTCCTCGTCTGTCACTCCCTGCAACTCTCCAATTGGGCACTCTGTCACTACCATTATCAGCCCTTATTGACTCGGGGGCTGAGGACAACTTTATTGACTTGCATCTGGCTAAGCAGGCTAACATTCCCCTCGAATCACTCCCATGCCCTATCAACGTCACAACCATTGACAGTCAGTTATTAGCTAGAGTCACGCAACAAACTATCCCAGTTACTCTCGTTCTCTCCGGTAACCATCGAGAGGAGATCACCTTCAGAGTGGTGTCAGCTCCCTCTTCCCCTCTCATTCTCGGTTTTCCATGGCTCAGTTTGCACAATCCCCACATAGACTGGCAACTTAAGACTATCAGCAGTTGGAGCAGTTTTTGTCATTCTACTTGTCTCGGTTCTGCTATCCCTCCCACTGTGAAAGCCCCAACTGTACCAGAAACACTACCCGACCTGTCTTCAGTCCCCAAGGACTATCTGGACCTAGGGGAGGTGTTCAACAAGGCGAAAGCGTTATCTCTGCCTCCACATAGACCCTATGACTGTGCCATTGAGCTGTTTCCAGGAGCCCCCCCTTGCCTGCTAGCCGACTCTACAACCTGTCCAGACCTGAGAGAGAGGCCATGGAAAACTATATCGGAGAGTCCCTGGCTTCAGGTATCATTCGCCCATCTTCATCTCCTGTGGGAGCAGGGTTCTTCTTTGTGGACAAGAAGGACAAGACGCTACGCCCCTGTATTGATTATCGCGCACTCAACAACATCACTGTAAAGAATAAATACCCTTTACCACTAATCAATTCTGCTTTTGAACCACTCCAGGGCGCCACTGTCTTCTCCAAACTGGACCTGCGCAATGCCTATCATCTCATCAGGATTCGGCAGGGAGATGAGTGGAAGACAGCCTTCAATACACCACTTGGACACTTCGAGTACCTGGTAATGCCTTTTGGACTCACTAATGCACCAGCAGTATTCCAAGCCATGGTCAATGACGTTTTAAGGGATGTGTTAAATCGCTTTGTTTTTCGTCTACCTGGACGATATTCTGATTTTCTCAAAGTCCCTTAAAGAACATGTTTCACACGTCCGTCTCGTCCTGCAACGGCTGTTGGAGAACAAACTTTTCGTTAAGGCCGAGAAGTGTGAGTTCCACCGTGAGTCCGTCCCCTTTCTTGGGTTCATTATAGAGAAGGGACGGGTGTCGGCTGACCCCGACAAAATTAAGGCAGTGACTGAATGGCCCATTCCCCAGACTCGCAAACAGCTGCAACGTTTCCTGGGTTTTGCTAATTTCTACAGGAGATTCATCCGGGGCTTTAGTAGGGTGGTAGCTCCCCTCACCAAACTCACGTCCCCTAAAGTGCCATTCGTGTGGTCTCCTGAGGCTGACCAAGCCATGAGTGCCCTCAAACATCTGTTTTCCACCTCCCCTGTGCTCATTCACCCAGATGCCTCTTTGCCTTTTGTTGTGGAAGTGGATGCCTCAGACTCTGGTGTTGGAGCGGTTCTGTCGCAACGCTCCCTCACAGACCAAAAACTCCACCCCTGTGCTTTCTTTTCCAAGAAGTTGTCACCTGCAGAGAGACACTATGACGTGGGAGACCGTGAGTTGCTGGCCGTGAAGCTGGCGTTGGAAGAATGGAGACATTGGTTGGACGGGGCGGAGCAGCCTTTCGTGGTGTGGACCGACCACAAGAACCTGGCCTTCATCCAGTCTGCGAAGAGACTCAACTCCCGCCAAGCCAGATGGTCCATCTTCTTTAGCAGGTTTAACTTTACTCTTACTTACCGTCCTGGTTCTCGCAATGTAAAACCTGATGCTTTGTCCCGCCAGTTCTCCGTCTCTGAAGAGTCCAGTGAACCAGAGTCCATCCTGCCTTCTACCTGCGTAGTGGCGGCCGTTCGCTGGGAGATTGAATCTCTGGTCAAGACGGCCCAAGAATCCGACCCCGGACCAGCGGATGGGCCATCTGGTCGGCTCTATGTTCCTGTGTCGGTACGGTCTGAAGTGTTGCAGTGGGTCCATTCCTCACGCTTCGCCTGCCATCCAGGGATGCAACGTACCCTTACGTTGCTGAAAAGACACTTCTGGTGGCCTTCTGCAGAAGCTGATGTCCGGGCTTACGTGGCAGCCTGTACCACCTGTGCCCGAGGTAAAGCATCTCACCAGTCTCCCTCGGGTCTGCTTCAGCCTCTTCCTGTTCCAAGCCGTCCCTGGTCCCATATAGCCCTGGACTTTGTCACTGGTCTCCCTGTGTCCGAAGGTAATGATACAATACTCACTATTGTGGACAGATTCTCTAAATCTGCTCACTATGTAGCATTACCAAAATTACCGACTGCCAGTGAGGCAGCGGACCTCTTAGTCCTACATGTATTCCGTCCCCATGGAATACCTGTGGACATTGTTTCTGACAGAGGCCCACAGTTTATTTCACAAGTCTGGAAAGACTTCTGTTCTGCTCTTGGTGCAACTGTGAGTCTCTCCTCAGGATTCCACCCGCAGACCAATGGCCAGACTGAACGAGCTAACCAGGACCTGGAAGCGTCTCTTCGCTGCGTGGTGGCTCAGCATCCATCGTCATGGGCTAAACATCTTCCCTGGATAGAGTACGCCCACAATTCCCTTACCACCTCTGCTACCGGCCTGTCTCCTTTCGAGGCTTCTTTGGGTTATCAACCACCTCTGTTCCCTGAGCAAGAACGGGAATTGGCCGTTCCCTCAGTCCAGGAGAACTTACGTCGTTGTCGTCAAGTTTGGTGCGACGCCCGGGAAGCGTTGCTCCGGACTACAGAGCAGAACAAGAGCTCGGCAGATCGTCACCGGACCCCCGGCTCCCCAGTACCAGCCTGGACAGGAGGTGTGGCTGTCCTCCAGGAACATTCCCCTGCGGATGGACTCACGCAAGTTGGCTCCTCGGTTTCTGGGCCCATTCCCCATTGACTCAGTCATCAGTCCCTCTGCTGTGCGGTTGAAGTTGCCACGGGCTATGAAGTGTCATCCCACTTTCCATGTGTCACAACTGAAACCGGTCTCGTCTAGTCCTCTGTGCCCGCCTGCGGATCCCCCCGCCTCCCGTCCGCATGATTGACGACCACCCGGCCTACACTGTCCACCGGCTTTTGGACGTGCGGAGGCGGGGCAGGGGCCTCCAGTATTTGGTCGACTGGGAAGGTTATGGACCTGAGGAGCGCTCCTGGATCCCCAGGAGTTTTATTTTGGATCCACAACTAGTGACGGACTTCCATCGCGCACACCCTGACAAGCCTGGGCCTAGAGGGACGCCCGAGTGGCGCCCGTTGAGGGGGGTCCTGTTATGGGTGCTCTCTCTCCGCCCTGAGTTGGGTGGCCTTTTTCTCTGTTTTTCTGTGTCTGCCGTGTTTTTCCACCTGGAGTGCTGGAGGCGTGTCCAGAGGAAAGTAGGTCAAGGGGCGTGGCCGATTCATCACTGCACAGCCAGTCTTCACAGCTGCAGCTCATCGCCATGATTCACCTCTGCCATACTTAAACCCGGGCTGATCACCTCTTCGGCGCCAGTTCGTTATCTACAACTCAAGTGGTAACTTGGCTCTCAGTTGAAACTCTAGTATTGTCCGTGTAACCCCGTACTCTGGGTTTTTTGCCTTTGTTCCCTGAGCTCAAACTAACCCTGTGTGTCTCTCTCTAGTACCTGCTCTGACCTGCTGCTTCCTCCGCTGTGCCTACACACTCCCCAGCCTCACCGTTCTGCCGGCGCCTCCACCTGGGACTCAATCTACGGACTCAGCTCTGCCTGTCCACCCCGTGTCCCGTAATACTTGGACTCATCCCCGTCGGCTCGTCTGAAGCCTCGTACCAGCCAGGAGTTTTCCCGCTTGACACTGCCCTCAGTGATTGTCTGAGTACTCCCAGCTCCATTAAACTTTTTGAAACTGTTTATACGTTGTCTGTGTGATTCTCTGCGTTCTGGGTCAGACAAGCCTCCTAACACATATCCTCTTCTTCCATTTCTACTCAGTTCCTTCTGTCTTATCCTTTAAGATAAAACTAAACCCTAATGCTAATTTCATGACTTCGAAATGCAAAGTGGTCACATGAAACAACATCCAAAATGTCCAAAAACTGACAGAGGCCAAATAGCTAATAAGTTGGTAAGTTAAACAAATATGAAAAATAGCAGTACAAGAAAAAGAATAGGCATCACTGCATACTTTATCATGTAAGATATTAATACGGATCCTATTTAAAGTGGCTACTGTCTAAATACAATAACCTGATGGCGGAAGGAATAAAATATTTGGAGTAATGATTACTGTATATACTGTATTGACTGTATGTAGGACTGCTTTCATTTCATTTTCACATGTGTATCAGTGGGGTAATATGTAGTCTACTACACAGTAGTCTACCACACAGTAGTAGACTACACAGTAGTAGACTACATGTTACGGTGCGTACTGCACCGTGAACTCAGAACAGCGAAGTATGTGACAAATTCTAAAGTTACAGATTAGCCTATTTGTTTCTTTATAATAGGCATACATAAATCACATGCCAAATCACTACTGGTCAAAACATGAATGAATTGGGGCGGCCTCTAACACCCCCAGTAAGAGCGTTCTCCCCATGTAGGCTAGGCTGCGCGGCCCGGATTTGAATCCGACCTGCGGCCCTTTGCTGCTTGTCATTCCCTCTCTTTCTCTCCCCCTTTCCTGTCTATCCACTGTCACTATTAAATCAAAAATAATCAAAAAAAGAAGTTTGCCTTTCCAGTTCAATAAACCAAGTACTGCCATCTGACTCACCCATCACAAGACAATGTTACAATGAATTATATCATACCAACGCATTGTATGGCTCAAGACTATGGCAATATAGTATTCAATAAAAAGCACCCAAGCAGAAAGCACAATAGTAATTCTGAAACGTGTTTGACTGAAGATACAACAATGCCATCACACAACACAGCTGAGTGCAGGTTGCAAAACGGTCACTTATCAGCTGGCAACTTCACAAACTGCAAAAGCCAACATATATTGCACTTGACCACTAAGTCTCACACAGGCCTATAGCAGCATCACAAAATTATGATGATGCAATACGTCTGATATGCATGGCCAGGGCCGTACTGGGACTGAAATTCAGCCCGGGACTTTAAGATGGAGAGGCCTTTTACGCGAGTGCCCTTGGTGCACGAGCAGAAGGATTTTTTGCAGTTATTTTAATTCTAATCGTGTTTTTATGGTATAAAGAGAATCAGATTACGCTGAAGACCTTCAAGAAACTTTAGGATGACACCTGCCTCCTCAGGTTGTATAAGCAAGTCACCACTGCACTGAACACAACCAGGTCAGCAAAACCTAAACTCCAACACATAAGTCACAATATACTGCTAACTAACAGCATGTCATGTGCACAGTTGGTTGGAGAGTGATGGACCCTCTGCCTCTGCTTACTGATTGCAGCTACATATCATATGCATGAGAAGAACATCAGTTATAAATATGACTAAGAATAAAACATTTTCTAATTCAATCTGTGCTTCAGTCAAGTTTGGCATTTACTATTGGCAAACTATTGGCATTTTATCCTATATGTAAATATCTGATTGATTGATATGCCTAATATGATTGCCTACCCAGCCCTGCACACTGCCCCTCTACCTGTCTGTTTCCTGCTCTTCCTCTCTCCTCCTCCCCCTCTCTCCTCCTGATGAGAGTGTATGTGTGCAACAATAGAAAATAAAAACAATTAGCTTATCAAAGCAAAAATTTGGAGACAGAAACAACTATACAGGCCTAAAACTCCTAAAAACCTAAAACTGTCCTACCTCACATCACCAAATCCAAACCTGACTGAAGTAAACTCTTTTTTCCGCGCCTTAAGTTTGAGCCAATCGGATGTCAGGAAAAACGCGGATCAGTCCAAGTTAGGAGGGGCCGCTCGTATCCCCCCTCAATATTGAAAGTATTGGTTTGGCCCGGTCTGAAACACACACACACGACACAGCGCTCCGCTGCAGCTGAACGGCCGGCCAGGCCGGTCGCGTATGAAAGAAATAAAATAAAAAATGTATTGAAAAATGTAAAAAACTTATTGACCACTGGCCGGTTCGGCCTGAAATGGACCGGCCGTTCGGGATTGTTCCCAGTATTCCCGATGGCCAATCTGCCCCTGTGCATGGCTTTTCAATAAACTAAACAAAATATGTACATTATCTGGTCACACGGTCACAACAGATTATATTAACCTACTCAATTTACAGATAGCATAATAGCTTTTATCCTTTAGAAGTTCTAATTTCTTGTCTTTTTCTTTGCAAAGTCGCAGATCAAATCCTCAAAGTCCAGCTCCCTCAGCAGCTCGCTAAACCCTACTACAAATGTGTTGCTGTGTGTTGGTAGCACTTCACAGGCAACGCAACAAATGTCTCCGGTGGACAGTGAATATAGAATCCACTCCCGTGGTACCGTTTCACCGTTGTGAAGGTGTCGGGTCAGCCTCGTTAGTGAGAGAGCGGGTCTTTCTGCCGCCAGCCTCGTTCCCCCTCCGAGATGCTGGACATTTAGCCGCCCGATTCTGAAAGGCTAATATCCCTCTGGGTATAACTTCCTCCCGGACGGTGTCTGTAATCGGTCCCCGTAGTGCAGGGCCTTCAGAGATGATGGTACCTGAGGTGCCATTACCTTGTTCTGTAATGCTGATGACCGGCCTCATCTCTGTCTTTTTCCACAACAACTTCGCTAAAGTTAACGTTAGCCAACGTTAGCTGTGGCTGAATGTAGCTGGTAGAAGGCAGCGATTCTTCCAAGCTAACGTTGGCTAGATAATCGACATCCTCCTCTTCGTCATTCCCAGCTCTTTTAAAAAAGCTTTTTATTCGCGGGACATTTTTATAGCAGCCGCTTTCTCTCCCTTTTCCACACTTTCACTCGCTGATACAACCCAATCTGACCGGGGATCAGTTACTAATTAATTCCACTCTTTCAATCTCAACTCGGTCTTAGAAAGCTGATCTTGAATCAGTGCGATGTAAACAACCTGCTCTATGCCCACCCACCTTTATCATTAGCCAATCTACACAGTACATGCGGCCAGTCATCATACTGACTTATAAAACACACAATCACGAGACTTCATTTTTTGTAAACAACTTTTATTTTATTCTGATTGGATAATTATCACCATAATGATTAATGCCCATTGGGTAATCCGGGCTTGATCACAGTTTGCAAACAAGGGGGGCTGCAGCCGGCTGCAGCACCTCCAGTGCGTCTATGCGGTGCGGTGCATCATCTTGATAGCACAACGACTCTTTGTAGCCTACTTCTGTCTCACTTCCGACTTTTCAGCTTTGTTTATTGTAGCTGGATATATCATTTGTTGCATCTAAATATGAATGAGGATAAATCGAATTGTTGTTCTTATTATTTAGGGGGGCTTAGGAACATTTTGGGGTAGCTTCAGCCCCCGTAAAATAGGCCTAACGACGTCCCTGGTTAGTGAGTAAATCTACTGAAATGGCCCCCACACCATAACAGAGGAGTGGGATGTGTCAGATGAGAATGCAGAGGTTTATTAACATATGTCATGGCTGTAAAAAAACAATGGACATCTTTACATCTTTACCAAGTGAAAACCAGTACAGAAGGCATCAATAAGTTGTTGGGGGAGGGTCATCCATTTTTCCCAATCACTTTGGAGGGTCACCCAAAATGTATTGCTGGTGAAGGGAGGGTCAGGTCTATTTTGACTTAAGATCCCAAAACTCCTCTGGTGGCCCCTGAAATAAATAACGAACAGTCCCTTATCCTGTGCAAATGCGCCACATGAAAACTAATTTTTAAATCGCACGAGGTCCCCAGATAAGACTAATCCCTTCTGAATATTGCTGCATGGAGATTTTGTTACCTGTCTGCCGTCTGGAATCTCCTCCTGTACGCCTGTTTTCTTTATTAAAGTGTCTTCAGTGAATCTGCCAGCCCCTTGCTGCTTCAGCAGTCCTCAAATCTAAGGGGTAACTCCTAACTCTAACTCCTAACTCCTAACTCCTACCTCCTAACTCCTAACTCCTGCTACCAGTGTAGGTTTTCATTTATAGTTCAGCAACAGATTTCACTTATTAATACAAAGATGACTGTAGCCTAGGGAGCAGAAGGTTTGCAGTGGCGATGTCTTTGCAGATGTGCAATACTAAAACTGAGAATATTTATATAAGGCTTTCTTTAACTTCCTTTATCTCTGTAGACCTGACGGGTGTTCTAGTTGAAGCAGATCACCTGAGACCTGTCTTCCCCTCACCGTGAATCCCAGATGCTACCACAGATTTCAAACATGCTTGATTTTCTTGCAGCCAAAAACTGGATGCTCTTGTAGTTGCGGTACCATGGAAACAACTCTGAGACAAGAAAAAAGCAGCATCCAATAAAAACACATGGGAAACCAGAGGCAGGGCGGGGGGGAAGAGGGAGCTTGACACACGCGCACACACACACACACACACACACACACACACACACACACATAGAATGATATTAATGTAATATAGATGTCATGAAAGAACTTCAGAGGGAATGAAAAGGTGGAGTGACAAAAGACGCATCGAATACACAAAATATAGATAACCTTTTTATTTTTATTTTTTTTATTTTTTTTGTTTTCCTCCCCTAAATACCCAGTCCTAATTGTATCTATTTTGCAGAGAGTAAGTATATTTTATTACTGACATTTCTTTCCCCTCGATGAATCGTAATACAAGCATCAACATATCTTCACAGGAGTCTTTTTACTTTTTTTTCGGGGGGAAAAGAGAAAGGCAGACACAGCATTTATTAATTTGTTTAACCTTTATTTATACAGTACATTGGCTGAGCATACCTGTTGATTTACAGCAACTTCCCGCTGACGGCTCAGTGGAATAACGGGCAAAAAGCAATTGCTGGCTGCCGGTTATTAAGAATTGTATTAAATTACAGAGAGGCGGGTTTTTTGACATTGCAGTTTGTTTCATGTGACAGCTGCACTAACAGCAAAGGTAGGTTTTCCTTAATCAGTTCTGGTTCAGGTATAGAACCATCAGTGTTCTAACCATTACACCTGAAACGGGTCACACTATGGCCGCGGGAACATATTTTGAGTTGGTGGTGCCGACAAATTTTCAAGAGTGACATTTTCAGCCAAAGTCAACCACCACACACCAAACTGCATCCATCACAATGCTGCACAAGCAGAAAAACAAAAACAAGAATGAAATCCAAAATCCAAGACGGGGCAAAACTAGGCACGGGTAACACAGGATACAGGCCCAAAGCTACGACAACAGTACAGAATAGGGCTACTACAAGCTCGAACACTGAGCCACGAAATACAAGGGTATAAAACACATCACTGAATTGAATTAAATCAAATCAAAGTTAGCTGCCTCGTCGTCTGTCGCTGTGGGAGTGACAGGTGTAGAGGTGCTGCTGCTACTTCTTTCTGTTACAGTTGCTGGGTTTTCTAACTCAAGTCTATTAGACTTTTTTAGCCTGTGATTGATTCATGAAGAAATCCAAAATGTGCTTTCGTGCAGTGTTTTAGGCAAGCTAACTTCTACAGTATACTGTTGACCCGCCGGGAAAGTTTCCACGCAATGTTGTGCATCGTCATGTTTCCTGTATTGAATATCATTGCCAAACATAACACTATACCTTTTAAAAGCGAGGAATAACATCCTGTCTCCTTGGTATAGCCCCCAGTTGGGGCTGTGCTGGACACTGCTCTCTGGGCATCGGGTCATCTGGCTCCATCGCTACATTTATGTTGCAGACTTTTTCTGGCGTGTATACTAGGGTGGACTGGTAGCTGGAGAGGTGCCAGTTCACTCCTGGGCCCTGGTGCTGTTGAGCGCAAGGCACCGAACCCCCAACTGCTCGGGGCTGTCCATCGACAGCTGCAGCCCCTTCACTCTGACATCTCTCCATTTGTGCTCCAGGTACACTCTGAGTGAAAACATTGTAATTTATCTTGCGGGAATAATAAAGCATAGATTATAATTGAACTGAATGTTGAAAATGTGACTTTTTTATTTTTTAAATAAAGTTTAGTACAAGTTGTAATAAGTTGTTGCAGTTCCATGTGGTTACCCATTCAGGCAGATGAGATGATTTTTTTTTTTTATAAAAATCCTTGAACAAAATGAAATGCAAATTTTAATCATCAGCAGTAGAGCTGACTATCAAGTACAAATTGAAAAGCAGAGTGAGACATTTCATCTGAGGACAGGGCTGCTGTGAATGAGTTGGCCACCATGATAAAGCGAGGCATTATTACAGCACAGCTGGAACATTCTGGCTGGGCGAGCTAAGACTTGATTCATAGCCTTTCCGGCCTTCTTTTCCCTTCAGGGGACGTCAGCCTGAGTCCCACTGCCATCATGTCTCCCTGTAAGATGCAAATCTTCCTTTCTTCCCTCCGTCCTTCTCTCCTCATGCAGAGGGACAGTCAGAAAATGGGAGCAAGGCGAGGTGTATTAAAACTACAAAGTGCTGATTATAATTCAGAAGCCCTGTCCCTTCATTCCCCCCTGGGGCCCTGCTCTGGGTGAAAGCTGGAAATAAACATGAGGGGGGTCTCACTCAGTTGTTCATTAGCTAGACCAACCCTGGGTCACTGAGGCACGCTCCCTGGCCCCCAGACCACTGCCTGCAAATGATGGCTGACGTGGATAAATAAATGATAGGAGCGAGGGAGGGGGTTGGGAGTAAGTGACAGAATGGGTAATGGGTAATGAGGGTGCCCTTGCTGTCCTCCTCACCTGTGTGAACCACCTCAGTACTGCTGTAGACTCGCTGAGCAGCTGAGCCATTTAGGAAGGTATTCATCAGCCATTACTGCGTCGTCTGAGTCACCACAGAGACTCTCTCTTTCTTTCTCTCTCTCTCTCTCTCTCTCTCTCTATATATATATATATATATATATATATATATATATATATATATATATATATATATATATATATAACTGGCTCAGTCTTGACTTACAATCAAGTTGAACTGTTTAGAGGAATGTTGGACGAATGTTGAATGGTTACTTCTGTTTTTGTCTTGATGTTAACTGTCTTGTATTGCACATAAATGGTATAACATACAGTGACATGAGCCTGTGTACTACAGTATTGTGGAGCCCAAAGTATCTTGACCTGGAGGGCCAAGTACATCCTTACATGGAAAATACATCACATCCATTGCATACTGTATTTACAGTAATGGAGTTTGCAGCTGAGCTTATTTTATTTATTTTAATAGGCATTTTTAGACCTTTATTTCTGACAGGACAGCTTAGACATGAAAGGGGAGCGAAAAGGGGGAAAGACATGCAGCAAAGGACCGCAGGTTGGAACCGAACCCGCGGCTGCTGCGTCAAGGACTGAGCCTCTGTGTATGGGCGCGCGCTCTACCAGGTGAGCTACCCGGGCGCCCTGTGAGTTTACCTCTGAATAGATGTAGTAAACTGCATGTGATCTGCCCCAGTGGCTGATTATGGGAAGTGTTGTGCATGTGGGCCTCACTACATTTCATATATTCATGGCAGGCGAGTGATACAGAGGAGTTTCTTTCAAGGGAGTCACATTATATTAACCTTTCTTCATCACAGTTTACACTTCTGAATGTTTCTCTTTTTTTTATCTCCGGTTGTTCTTGACACACGCTGCCTTACTGGTCTGCCTGAATCAGTGTCTAAAACAGCTGAAGGAAAGCTATCTCTGCTGTAGCTACAAGTAACCTTTGGTGACAGCTCTTGGCTTTGTGTGTTCAGTATTGCATTTTTATTTACTTGCCAACACGGCACTTTGTCCCTATCTGTTGCCTAAAGCAACCTCTCATCATCATTCAGTTTGGCACGTTTTTACCTCAAAACATATTTCCCCTTGTTCTTCTCTTGTTTCTAGATAAGCTGTTCTGTTTGTTTCAAGACCATTGAATGATGTGTTATGTGCATAATTTGTTTCACTAGGCTGCGTTCAGAAATAATTTTTCCTTCTAACCTCGGTAATTAAACACTTTTCACTCAGATTTTCCTAAGGCTAGATTGGCTATATTCTTTCATTTTCATCCCTCGTGAAAGGCATATCACTCAAGGGCTTGACAGGATTCCTGTACATTCATAGCTGTTTGGAAAGGATGAGCATTTGTCTCAGCTTTTCAGTACAATAGGCTGTCAGACCCTGAGCTGAGGTTTGAGGTAGCAGCTTCAATTGTTAGTCTGTGACAAAGCAGTGTCAATGGGAGGAGGCCAGCTGGATGGTCCTGCTGGGCCGCAGCGTCGTCCCAATGACAAATCATCGATCATCCTCCATCGCCAGCTGAGAGTCCGCTCGTGGAAGACAGGGTCAGGCCTGTGCACAAAGACGGGCTTAGCCAAGACCGATCAAAAGCTGACAGAACTCACCATGCCGTGCATGTCAAAGGACTGCCCTGTGCAGTATCAAGGGTAGCCATCCGCCTCTGTTGGTTACTTTTTAATAAGAAACAGTGATTGGATTTTTCCCCGCAAGACAAGGATGATGACACCTGTTCTTGATTTCTTTGGGTAATAAAAAAGTGATACATACTAGTGACTAGTGTCCTATTGTTAAGGAATTAAAATACTGTTGATTGAACATCAACATTTCTTTTAACTTGATAAGTTGCATATCAATCTCTTTAAGCTAAATTCAGTATGGATATTGTTTTTTTTGTTGTTGCTGTTTTGCAGGTACCCTTTGGCAAAACCAAGGACAGTGTTGACACCAGAATTTATCCAAAGCATGCAAGTGTCCCCCCGGATAATATGATCTCCATACAGACAGCTTGCTCACCCTCTCTCACCCACACCCCCCAGCTGATCTACAGAAAAAAATTAGATGCAATAATAAACCAGATACTAAATCAATTCCATCAGAATAATGAACAATTGAAGCGGTTTGTCTTCAGCACAAATAAACAGAAAACATGTCAAGTAAAGCATAGACAGTTTGTTTGAAGCTGAGAAAATAAAGACGTCCTGAAGCAGTAAGTGGTAATAGATCTCAGAGACACAGGAAGAGTATCCCAATCGGAAGGAGCTTTATATTTGAATGACCTGCATCTAACTTCATTGAGAAATTGGGGGACAAAGAAAAAGGGATATTGCATATGTCTGAGTGGATATAAGATCTACATGGAACATAAAACTGTTTCAAGTAGGAAGGACAATTAAAATAATGTCTAACTGCTTGTCATTCACTGCTCATGAGCACGCATTCATTCTACCTTGTGGGGGGAGGGGCTTAGGAGACCGTTTGGGCTTTAGCAGAAAGGGGGGAGGGACTGAGAAGTTGTCGATGTTCAAATTCTTTGGCCAAAGCCTGGATCTTCACAATCCTACAGCACCTTTAAGGGGTCTAAGATTAGTGTCAGAGGTGTTCTGGTAGACAATGTCAGCGTAATCAATAATAACTATAAATAATAATAATAATAAAATAATAATAATAATGTAATACTGTATCTGAAGTCTCTTTCCCAAAATTCAGCCTTGGTGCAGAATTACAGCCACTAGAGCCAGTCCCACAATGAGCTTTCCTTAGGATGTGCCATTTCTGTGTCTGTAGCTATTGAGGAGGAGAGGGGGGGGATGGTGAGGAGGGGGGGGGTGTGGCCTTGACCAACTGCCATGCTTCACTTGTTTGAAAGCCATGACGTCTCTCTCTTTCTCATGGGTGGGCCAAATTCTCTGGGTGGGCAAAGCAGAGAAAGGGGAGGTAACCTTTCCCCTTATGACGTCATAAGGAGAAGATTCCTGATTGGTCCATCTGAGCTTTCATTTTCTCAAAGGCAGAGCAGGATACCCAGGGCTCGGTTTACACCTATCACCATTTCTAGCCACTGGGGGGCCATAGGCAGGCTGGGGGAACTCATATTAATGTTAAAAAACCTTTTCATAACCACATCATATTTTATATGATGTTTAAATTAAAATGTCCAGTGTCCACTCCAGGCTTCCAGTTAGGAATGCACTTCACAAACACTGTGTGTGGTGTAATATTTGATGAAATGCCAACAGGGAGAGACATGGTTTGGCATTGCTTATAGCATAAGTATCTTTGCATGCAAGTTTGGATATTTGAGTTGGCTGACATTAGCCGCCTTTGTTGATTCATAGCAGCAGATGTGCTAGCCGGCTAGCAAGCTAGTTTCAGCATGCTGCTGGCCAATCCAGTGGAACAGGAGAAATTATCTTTTACCCCCAAATTAAATTACTGTGGGCGACAGCAACAGAGCTGGCGTTGGTGACCATCTTATGTCACATAAATTAACCCCTCAGGGAAGAGAATACAAGGTTTCATTGGAGCTGGGTTTAAGACGTTGAATTTTTCTCTGTGTTCTTGTAACTTACAAAGCCCAAAGAGCACACACTTGAAGGTCAAAATCAATTATTTTAATGATCCTCGTTTTATTGTGATGGATTTGGAAAGACAAAAACAAAGATGCCAGACTTTTTATGTTGACTACTGTCACTGTGCAGGAGACACACACACACACACACACACACACACAAATCTTGTTCCAGGGCAATATAAGACACATAAAACAGTTGTGGAAAAATATTCACATCATTTACCTAAACCCAGATTAATCAATACCTTCTCTATAGTCTCTGTGTAATGTAAAGGTGGTAAAATCACAGACAAGATGATAAATATCACTATTTAGCAATCAACAACTGCTGAGTTAAGTGATATACCCATATCTGTAGCTCTGTATAGCTTTTTGGCCATGTACGTATAGCACAATGTTTTGGGTCAATGGAACATTTATACTGTTGGTTCAGTCCCACTGATCTCTTCACTCTTGTTTCCAGCCACAATTAACAAGCTAATTTAAATGTCTTAAAAGTCTCTAATGCAGTACACCCACTATACACTACCTGCTCAGCACCACATGTTACATAGATTAAGATAGTGACAAGATAGTGAAGACAGTCAAACACCTAGGAACAACAAAGCCAGATATTTTTCTGGTAAAGAAAGGAGAGTTCTCTGCGCTTCTGCAGACCACAACAATCCGGTGCAACCAAGGCAGGACAAAACAGTATAAAGTAACAAAACATTGCCGGTGCAACACAGATGTCTTTTTACTTGATGGTTTTATTTCTTAATGTTTCGATGTAGGGTTACATCTTCATTAGAGTCCTTGTAGAGAATGGGCAATGAAGCCCTTAATAAGAATCATCAGCAGGTGTGATTGTGCAAATGAGGGGCGGTGGCAATCTGAAGATACACCCACCTCAACCAAGGTGTTACACTCATTAATCATCAATCAATCGTTATTAAAGGGCAAATGCCCACAAAACTGGTCAAAAGAGATTAAAAACAATGTTGATAGGTAACAAACAACAAAAACTAAAAAATGTTCACAATACAATGGGAATAAAAGTATATTCATCTTAAATGCTATACTTAAACATATTTTGACATTAGAGAAAGCAAGTTACATTAAATTCTTCATTTAAACCTAGAGGTTCTAGAGTGTATGTATCCAAAACGCTTCCCTGCATAGGAGTTTATTAATGATATCACCACCCCTGGGTGGGGGTGCGGTTTTCTCAATTCCCCAGAACCTCAGTGATGCAGGGGAGCCATGATTGACCTGCTTATAATGCCTCGCCATGGCATATGTTAAGTTCTGGGTACGAATAGCTGTCTTATGTTCAGTTATTTTTCTCAGAGCTCATGGAGGACAAAACAGAGCTAAGATGAGAGCTATTATTGGACTTATATTTAACAGATGGATCAGAAATATGCTTTTATTGTAGATGAATGCTAATGTTGCTCTTTGTTTTAAATTCATAGATATGTATTTGAATTTCTTTTCACAGTCTGTGACATGCACATGGCAATATAGACCGACAAATGCATCAACAGATAACATTAAGAAAGGTATATAGACACATAGAAACAAGCACATTTACAATGACACCAGATCTATACAAGGTCAGCAGGATGGTTTGTTTAGCAGCGCTAGGGCAGAAGGGACAAAACGTCTGCCAAAGTGAGTCCTTCTACACCTCAGAGTCGGGTATCTGCGGAAACCTCATCCTAGGTGCATTCATACTAACAGTATAAGCATTGATAATTGGGTCAATGTCAGAAGCTGAAATAGTTGTGTTACAGTGTTTATTATATTACACAAATATAGGCAAAACCTTATCAAAAGTGCAACGTTTAACATCAAAGGAACAAGGGTTCAGCATGTAAACCGCTTATTTCCAGTAGTGCAGGTTTAAACATATATATATATATATATATATATATATATATATATATATATATATATATATATATATATATATATATATATTATTATTTCCAGTAGTGCAGGTTTAAACATATATATATTCGGGGTCACCCCTAAATATATATATATATATATATATATATATATATATATATATATATATATATATATATCAGGCTCTGCATATCGTGCATCGAATCTTCGACTATTCGTTAGGGGTGACCCCTAAATATATATATATATATATATATATATATATATATATATATATATATATATATATATATATATATATATATATATGTTTAAACCTGCACTACTGAAATAATAATATATATATATATATATATTAGGGTTGACCCTGAATATATATATATACCCCGAATATATATATATACCCCGAATATATATATATATATTAGGGGTGACCCCGAATAGTCGAAGATTCGATGCATCGATATGCAGAGCCTGATTCGACCACCAATCTCACAGTCGGATCTTCGCGGGTGTTATTATGAAACGAGGATCATACCATTTTGGCAATATGGGGGTGCTCAATGTCTAATTTCACACAGAACTACTGGTTTTGTACGGTTATATTAAGTTATATACAGCCTTTAATTATGATAATGCTGTAAAAACAAAACGTGCAAAGAAAGAAAGAAAAGTTCAATAAATATTTTTTACTTGTGTGTGTGTGTAAATCCAACCACAGACAGATTTAAGTTTCACTTTCCCTGATCCGCGACAGACGAGGAGCATCAGACGAGGAGATTAACAATGTCTGGAAAAAGAAAATCTAAAGTGTGGGATGCACTTTCAAATGGTAAAAGATTATCCAAAAAAAGTAAAATGCAAGTTGTGCCAACAGCTCATGTCCTACCACTCGTCAGCAACAAACATGGCTTTCCACTTAAAACGGGTAAGTTTATTACCAATAAAGACGTTTCACTTTTTCATATATAATGGCGGCGCTTTTAATTTACAAATAGCAATATCATATGTCGGGAATTAAAATATGTTGGTCCTTTTTCTAGATCCACCCACAGTATCAGACTGACGACAGCAGTTCATCTAGTAGTAGTAGTAGTAGTAGTAGTAGTACCGGAGCTGCGCCAAAAAATAGAAAAGGAAAAGAGAAATCCCGGACAAAATTGCAGAGTTTATTTCGCTTCACAACGAGGCCAGTGAATGTTGTGGACGGTGAAGGGTTTAAAGAATTATTGCGCACACTTGAGCCAGGATACACAGTTCCCAAAATAGAGACGGTTATGCATGCAGCGGATGCGAAATACGCGTCCATACGCGCCTGCGGTTTACATGTTACTCTCCTGCTGACTAGTGTCGTGCCCCTCCCAACCCATTCACACACACACACACACACACACACACACACACACACACACACACACACACACACACACACAGATGATTCGACTATCAGTCGACTATAGAAAGATTCGTCAATTCTGATTTAGAATGTGTAAATCCTTAGTTGGGGACACCCCTAATATATATATATATATATATATATATATATATATATATATATATATATATATATATATATATAAACTTAAACAAATCCAAACATTCAAGCTAAGACATAAAGAACAATATGTAAACAAATCAAAGAAACGCCACTAATTATATACTTGTTTTTTTCATCATCGAAATTAAAATGTAAAACTGTTCACATGAACACTTAAAAGTAAACCTTAAATAAATAACACAAAAGTGCATTATGCATTTAAAATAAATAGCCACTACAAACAAATTACAAAAATAACTACAATCATATGTAATCAAATCTAAATGTTCAAGTGTTGATGACATTAAAATAAAAATAAAAAACATGTAAACAAATCAATGGAACAGAACTGATTGCATCCTTATTCTCTCCATCATCAACAAATAAGATGCTGCTGATCTGGCATCATGTATGTATGCATCTCTATTCACTTGAGATTCAAATATAAAAATGTCAACACATTTACATTGTTTGGTTTAAGTAGTGATCTAAGAGGGGAACCAATGTAACCGCTGGCACTGAATAGTCTCTCAGATGGAACACTGGTTGCTGGGATACACAAAAGCTTTCTTGCAATCCTGGAAAGACGAGGCAGCTCTGATGCATGGCCCCACCACCACACCAGTGGATCATCCTCGGCTGGAATGGATGTCAGCATCCATGGGCATCAGATGCCAAACTCCCCTTTCTGCAGCCAGTGTTGCACAGACTGCCTGCTGCTGGCTGAGGAAACGCTCAAGCATCTTGTATGTAGATCCCCATCGGGTAGATCATGGATGAGAGCCTTCTGTGGCAAGTTGAGGGCAGCTTGCTTTTCTGTCAGTACTCTCTTTCTCTTCCAGCTCCGTGAGAAGCCTTGGACCAGATTGTGACAGGCCCTGACTGCTGTTTCAACTCTCAGAATTTTCAGAGCCTTTGAGATGGCCAGGTTCAAATTGTGACCGAAGCATCCAAGCCACAGATCTGGGAACTGCTCAAAGGCCTTGATCGCGTTGGTTGCATTATCTGTGCTTATGGAGACCAGATCTGTCTTGTTCCTTAATTAAAATGAACACACACCCTAGTTTATTATGACACCACTTACATGCTGAAAATAGTCCCCAACACGTGCACCATTTCCTCCCGTTTGAATGACATTTGTTGATCTTACAGGGAGGTGTGTTCAGGTGCATTATTGGCATCAATAGCGCAGGATTTCATTGTTATTTTAACAGCGCATTAGTAAAATGTGCCTAGGCTCGTGCACAGCGCGCACACTATGCTTGTTACACACACACACGTAGCAGCACACAAACAAGCAGAAGATTACATATAAAAATATTAAGCAGCAAATCTGCCATCATAACAGCAATGTGCCAAGGTCCAAACGCGGCTGGCTTTTAAAGGGAATGGGAGATGACACTGGTTGGTTTACTGTGTGTTTTGAGTGTAACATGCAATAAACCAATCAGAATGTCACGCCCAAAACATACCTATGAATTAATGAAGACACTAAGTACAACCCTTTTGAACCATGCGACCAACTAGCAAAAGTGGATTCGTAGACGCCCTAAACGCACCTGTGCCAGGCGCTTCATGCCGTGCGCTTAGATCGTTGAAGTAGGGCCCTTAGTGTTAGTACTATCTGCAATAAGTGCATTTAAAAAAAGGCAGCCAGCACATTACATCTTCACATGCTGGCCTGTAACTCTTACATTTAGGCAAATAAGAAGAACTCCAAGTGTCCATTATTATCCCAAACTCTATGCTTCTTTTACAGGCGACTGAACTGTGACTCCTGTTGTATCTGCACACAGCGTAGCACAGACCATGGGTCTAATTCAGCCAACTGATGAATAGGTTTCTGTTGCTAATTAGAGGCCCTCATCTGCCATGCGGTGTGCAGCTGCTAACCTTTCAGAAAGGCCCTGTGGGAAGGGCGCTCTCATTTGCATACAATGCATGTCAATAATAATGTTAAAGGTCAACTAAACAGCACTTGGGCGGTGCTGAGTGGAGGGGTTACAAACAAGAAGTGTCATTATCTATAAGTGTCTCCCTCCCTGGGCAAATGAGCCTCCAAATATACTCAGACATTTAAGTTTTGTCAAGTACAGGTTAACTTCCTGTTCAGTTCTCTATGGGGCACCACATGGACATTTGTACTGCTCTTACTTTCAAAGGTTAGTTTAAAGGTCCCATATTGTAAAAAGTAAGATTTCCATGTCTTTCTAAAGCATGCCGAGGAGCTATATAAATACTGTTAAAGTATCAAAATGCTCAATCCACAGAGAAATTCACACAGCCCATATTAAGAAACTGTGCCTAAATGAGTTGCCAGGATTTCTGTACGGTTTTGATGTCACAACTATACGATTTACGCGGTTGTAGGAGGGCTGAGACTGTTTTCTTTGCTTGTCAGTGGTCAGTGGAGAGAAACAGGTGGTGAGCCCACTAGCGTGCAATGCTGGGAAGAGGGCGAACCCATCCGTGAAAACAACGCGTATATAGACACGCACCATATGGCGCACTGGAGGCATCAGATTTGAATCACCAAAATCACAGAAGGGCAGTATTTCAGAAAAGGTCAGTATTTAGGCAAATGTTTTGTATATTACAGATCCCCCTATCAGTGTATCAGTGTATCTTTGTCCCGTGACAGACGGGGTCGTAAAACTAAAGTCATAATCTAGCCTCATTAGTTATTACCTGTCATTTTTATTTTTTAATGATACTAAGACATACTTCATTTGCATTCATTCATTTCAATTAATATAGGCTCTGCAGTCACTTTTCATCAAGAAACAGATCGTTGATTCTTCCTTCTGCAGTGAAGGCTGAGGCCACTAAAAACATTGTAAAATAAGTTATAGTATGCTTGCTTGTCCTTCGTCCTCCACAGCATCAATCCTCCTTTTTTTCAACTCGTTTATATACGCCATCATCACTATTATTATTGGGCTTTTAGAAGCCCTTTTAAGAAACTGTCGGACACTCCGCTGCCGTGACATTTTGCAATGGAATGTAGGCGCACACCGCTACAGAATTATGAACGTGATTCACAGGGTCACTAATATCCTCTGCTCTCTGGTTTCACCGTAAAAATATATATAAATAAAGTTTGTAGCACATCTCAGTGGCGTATACGCACCACTATTGCGCTCCTCTCATGCCCGGTGTATAGTTTTATTGATTTACAATCAACATTGACATCAGTCGGTCATGTAGATAAGATAAGATAAGATAAGATATACTTTATTGTCCCCAAAGGGAAATTTGTTTTGGACTCTGTCTGTTCCGCAGCTTTACAAGGACAACACAACATACAGAAAATAAGCATCTCTCAACACATACTCTCATGCAGCACAAAACATGCTTCTATATACATTAGACAGGTACCTATATAGTAAGCACATTAACTCCTCCTTTCATTGGCAGTTTCTAATTGAATGACCCTGTACGTATTGCACAAATAACACATTTCCACATAACCTATGCAGTACATAATGACATATTGAACAAACCAACAGCCCATGTACTGCACCACTAACATATTTCATAACCCCAATAACCTACTTATTGCATGCTGACAGTGCACAATGTAGTGAGGAGAGACGGGGAGACAAAAAGACAGACGTGCAGCCAGCTTTGTGTTGTTAGGTACCTGTATAATAAATTAATTAATCTACATTTTTATACAGATCACATCATACAGTAATTCTCTCCAAACATGTAGTGTGGCTGCAGAAAAAAGCAGCTTTTTGGTCACGCTGGGTCCTCATTGGATGCTCCAAAATCAAAACCAGGTCGGGGAAGGCGTGTCGCTTTTGGTGCGTTAAAACAAAAGGTGTACTTCAAAATGCGACTGTCGGGCGCTTTCAGGGCGTCTGGGCCTTAAGCCCTGAGTTATCCTCAACACTCAAGAATGACTGAGAATGGTTTCCTACAATGTTTGGTAAATTGGCTAAAACAGGCAAAAGTGTAGTCAGACTAATCAGCACTGTCTTCTAGCAACTCTCTTTCTCCGGCAGAATTTGACTGCCTGTCAGAATCAGAATCAGAATTTGACTGCCTGTCTAAATGTTGAGTGGATGGCAGAGGTATGTCTGCGAGGCTGTGTGGTGATATTAAAGTTGGTCAGTGTATAGTGATTCACCGGCGTCAGCGTGTGGCAGCTGCTCGCCGGAAACCACCCACTTCTGGAGAATGATGGTAAACTCCTGATATGAGCGGCACAATGTCCACAGTCCACTCCAGTCTCTTCCCCACGGGGCAGCCATACTCCGTGATAGATTCCCAGGTCTCCGCTGCTGTCTCATTACAAAGTGTTCCCATGAATTGAGATGTGACACATCTGAGAAACAGTGGCCGTGCATTATGGCTGATTCACAGGACCTAGGGTTTAAATCAACCCGAAGGAAGAGGGAAACAGGGGCATAACTCAGCCCGAATGTCTCCCTCAGCCTACATATGTGACATCCATTAGGAGGTCAGCAAGGAAGTGAAGAGGATAAAAGAGAAGCTATTGTATATGGAGCGCAGAATGGAAATGTCTCTTTTATATGCTTGCTAAATAAGAATCCCTTATTCAATCTGGCTACCATACAGTTTGAGAGGTGGCGAGTTGCAGAATGCAGGGCTTTTTTAAGGGCCCAGGCATAATTTGTTTCATCTATTCTGGGCTACTGTAGCTGACATTGATAACTAAGTGAGCTTGTCAGAAAACAACCAGCTGTAGAGAATGCCAACCACACAAATCACTGTCTAAAAAATGATATTTCAAAAAACTTCCCTCGAGCCGAGAAAAGCGATAAAAAAAAAACCTGGGGCGTCACCACAATGTAAAGTCTATCCGCATATTCAGTGGGCTGCATATCACAGAAGTTAACTCAGAAGCTTAGAAACATTTTTGATGATTGCGCCACTGAGCAACTCTCATAGGTATAAACGGGGCATGAATGTTTTGTCCAGTCTTATAATACATCCATGATAACTCTAAATTGCCCCCATTGGATGTGTGTGGAATATCAAGGACCCAAAAGTAGCATGCATTTTGCCTTATAATAAGGCCATGTAGAAGCAGGTTCCGTTGGAGTAGCTCTCTGAATCAGAAGCTCTGCCTTTAAATTAGCTGGATACCTGGTTAAAACGTAAATTGCTCTTACCAGTTTATCGGCGTGTATATTTTTTCCATATCAACTCTCCGCCAATCGGTCCCAAGACTTCCCAGCTAGAGAGTAAATGCCGTAAACATATTCATTGTAAATCTTACTCATTCCAAATGTTTCTGCAGTTGTACACCCTGATAAAAAATGGTAGTACACTGAATCTGCTTTTCAGGTTTACAGTGCCTGGACCCACCAGACTCATCTATCAGGGTGCAGCTGCAGATATATTTGGTCTCGAATGAAGGAGAAGCACGTATCACGTGTGTGACGATTATGAAACTAATAAACATGATTACAGTGTGGGGAGCAAATTTGTATTCTTTACAGTTTAACTTACATCATCTTAAATCTCTAGTTATGGCAACAGCTACAGTGTAAAACAAGATTTAAAAAAAAGTACTCTGATATCTTGAGGTGAGAGAGACTCCATTGAAAATGGCCTAACTTTGGAACGTTATTTTATGTAGTCCTCTTATCGAAAAGCATGAGATGGTTTAGCCTGGGTAAACCCTGACGAACTTCTGGCAAATTTGAGATTTGCTCTGCAAGTCGGTCTGGTGAAGAGCCCATTCAAACCCATTTCCCCAAAATTGAGGCACCAATCACGCGAGGCAAGCAGCTTTTTGTTTACATTCAACATGACGGCTACCGAAGCGTCACCCGGTTCGTTGGTCTGATTGGTTGAAGGACTATCCAATTGCGCCCAGAGGCATTTGAGCGGCGTCCATTGGTACCGCCCCTTTGGTAATGAACTGTCAATGAACCTTTCCCAGACCCTTCTCAGTTACAAGCCATGGTTGGTATCAATGGACAAATTAGATGCACGGATACAACACAGATTTACAGCTATAAATCAATGCATTCATTTGTGCATTGGGTTTCCAGATACATTCACAGATAGGGATCGCTCTGCATTCATTTGTGCATTGTGTTTCACGAGTCACATATTAGTGGCACAGATACAACACAGATTTAAAGACATAAATCACTCTGCATTCATTTGTGCAGTTTTTACAGATTGCATTTATTTGTGAATTGTGTTTCACAAGTTGCAAATAGATATGAGAGTTTTAACACCACAGCTGAGAGGAAATTGCTTCTATGGTTCATCAAGACTGCAGACAGGATCATTAGCTCCAACCTTCCCTTCACACTTTACGCGCAGTGCTGCACAAGGAAGGCACGGGCATCCTCCGGGACAAACATCATCTAGCCCATTCTATGTTCAGGTTGAAGGTTTCAGGAAACAACCTGAGACACCACAGCTCAGAGAGAGCATCTCCACTCGCAAGGCCCGCTTCCACAACAGCTTCTCTCTAGCTGCTGTCAGACTCGTGGCAATAACAATGTGAAAAGTCTCAGGTGCAATAATAATGTCTATAATCACAAGCAGTTATTTTATACATTGTATGTTTCCGGTGCACTTTTGCAATTACTTCTGTTTTCTCATTATATTGTTCTTTTACTTTTTTGTATTTTTGTTTTGTACTTCTTGTTATATTTATTTTTTTAGGGGGTAAACGAACTCTAGTGCGGTTCAACCGAACTAAGTGAGGCAGATGTGAAAGCAATGCACAAAAAATCCAATGTACTTGTACAGCCCTGTACCTGTAGCCTGACCAGCCAGACCCACATCCAGATGGTGGGTCTGGGAACTCACCATTGGCAGGGCTCAATCCGAGGGGCAGGATAAACGGTTGTCTTTCAAATTCCCTCTGCACGTAATAGGATAGCGCTACAACCAACCAGAGCAACGCTAGTTGATAGATTCAACTTTTGCCGTATCCGGTCGGAAAAACTCCGAACACATCTTCCTTTTTTAAGAATGACTTCAGTGCCGTTCTTTGTTCTTTTCTCAAAGAAAAGCTGAACTCCAAATCTTCCAGAAGCCTGCTGTTCCCAGCAGCAGCAACCATAAGCCCCACTCACCGACACTATACACGATGTGATTGGCCTGACCAGAGTTTGGTTTTTCCAGCTCACAAGCCAACGGAGAATGCCCAGACCCCCCTGGCTGCAAATTACATTTGCTGCCGCTAGGGTGAGTCTAGATTTCTAGGCTACTGTACCTGTGCAAAGGGCAATAAACATCTTTTTTTATCCTATTCCTCTTCTGCAGCTAATGTGCTGTAGCTTCAGTTCTGCCAGAAGGCTGCAGAGGTTGCTTTAGTTTGCATTAAAGGTAGCTAACGTTCGAGGTTGGAGTCTGGCACTGACTTAAGGACATTTTATAGTTGTGCGTAAAATCGCGGGACCCTACGCCATAGCCTGACGTGCACCTCTCGAAAAATGTAACGACACGTCGCAGCGATGCACGTCGCAGCGATGCACGTCGCAGCGATGCACGTCGCAGCGATGCACGTCGCTCGGCCGTGGCTTGGTAGCGTTGCATTTCCCCCGGCTCATTTCCTGGTTCTCCTTCTCCATAAATAACATGAGATCAAGGAGAGGGTTAACTTCTCCTGCTCCAGATTTCCCACCGTGGTCAGAAAGAACAGGGGAGACTCTTTGTTTCTCTCACTATGAATCTAGAGTCACTACTCGCTCTGAAGATAATTGCCATCACTCTCTCGTTCTCCCTCGCTCTATCACCCACTCCCCACACACACACACACACACACACACACACACACGCCGGCTCGACGCACACACCAGCGCACAAGTATAAACATTCAATTCAATTCAATTCAATTTTATTTATAGTATCAAATCATAACATAGGTTATCTCGAGACACTTTACAGATAGAGTAGGTCTAGACCACACTCTATAATTTACAAAGCAACCAACAATTCCAACAATTACAGTAATTCCCTCAAGAGCAAGCAGTGCGACAGTGGCGAGGAAAAACTCCCTCTTGGGAAGAAAAACCTGGGACAGACCCAGGCTCTTGGTAGGCGGTGTCTGACGGGCCGGTTGGGGATGTGATGAACAGTGGCGATAATAGTCACATTAATAATGGAACAGTGACTGGATGTAGTGGGAAGCTGCAGGGTTCAGCAGGAAGCTGCAGGGTTCAGCAGGAAGCTGCAGGGTTCAGCAGGACGCAGCAGGGCACCGTTGAGCTCAGCAACCACGGCGACAGCTGGAACCAGGATCTTGGTGCCAACGTTCTCCAAGGAAATACGCTGGGGGAAAAAACATGAGGACTCCGGGGAAACTCCCCAGAAGCTAGGATTAGTAACAAGCATTTCCGGGACGGGATACACGCAAATAGTAATAGTAATAGTAATAGAGAGGGAGAGGAGAGAGCAGCTCAGTGTGTCAAAGGAAGGAAGTCCCCCGGCAGTCTAGAACTATAACAGCGTAACTATAACAGCGTAACTAAGAGAGACAGGTCATAAGGAGAGGTAGCTTTTTCGGGCTTAGAACTCTCCCCCATCAGACCACTTACGTAGGCTACGGCGAGAGCTCTGCGTGGAGCCTTCACACAACTGTAAAACGGCCTTTATTCTCATCTGTTGTGCTTTTATTGTCATAGAGCTTTGGCTGAAAGGTATAGGGGGTGCTCTCCATGTCCCCAGGTGTCTCTGGCCGTTAGGTCTGATCTCTCCCTGTGGAGTTGCTCAGAGGTGACACAATCAAAAGGGCCCAACTTCATTGGGTCATTATGACACGCACTCTTGGTCAAACCTGCCTCAGAAACCGCTGAGTTTATCCACTCATGCACTTTTGGTAGCCTGGATATTGTGTGTCAATGTTTGTTAGTCAAAAATAAAACTTCATAAGGATTTCATAAGGGAGTCAACCAGTAACAAGAATTACATTCTGGTGTGTGTCATAAAGGACCTAGCTCTTAAGTTAATAAGGAAAAATTGATCAAGAAAGTATGCAGGTTCACAGTTTTCTTTAGACACAGATAAAACAGACAATGATTATTAATTGAAGCTGAATCAATGCATTTCGTGACCTCTTTTTTTTACCTTTTGGTAACATTATCCACCTGCCATTCACTCTATTTTTGCTCTCTTATCTCCTCCAACTGCAGAGGGAAATATCTGTCTTCCCCTGGAGAAAGGGTTGATGAGAACAGAATTTGCAGGACTTTCTGAATAACCAAAACAATGAGCTGAAAGAGCCGCAAACACTGTAGAGTTGAGGGTAACTCCAGATAATAAGAGTTGTATAATTCTCAGCCCCTTTCACTCATTATAAATGATCATTAATCCATTGTTGTTAAAAAAAAGTGCAGCTTTAACATCAAATCTAGCAGTCTCTTCTTAAGTAGCTTAAACATAAAAGATGTGATATATATATATATATATATATATATATATATATATATATATATATATATATATATATATATATCTGGATCAATGGAAGTACATTTCCAGGATAAAGCCTAACATGTCCCTTACCTTCCTCTCTCTGTGTGTCGCCGTTTTCAAAATCCCTTCACTTCAGGAAACAACAAACTTTGAGCTAGCAAGCTACACACTGAAAATGGCACATTTGGATCTTGCAATAAGGCAGGCCTGCTTGGTTCTTTCAGTGAATGACTGTAAAGATTTACAAAAAACTTCAACGACCAAGAGAGTCTCTGTACACTCTACAAGTCAGTAAAAACAACAGTGAAAGTACACACATACACACATTCACACACACATACTGTACACAGATAATATTTAATATGCAGCAACAAGGCTTAGATTAGTAACAGTAATTAAAAGATACAGATGTCAAGGGTTTTATTTGACGCCTTGCTGCCACCATACGTTACGGTATGCAACTTAAACGGTAAGCAGGGGATTAGTTGAAAGATGCACTTGGTGACTGTAGACAGTAGGTGGCAGTAAAATGCTTGAATCCTGTTGACAGCATGGTTTGACAGGATTTCAGAATTTTAAGAGCCCCTATTATACTCCTTTTCAGCATCATATTTGTTCTCTTAGGGTCTACTAGAATAGGTATACATGCTTTGATGTTCAAGACACATGTTTCTCATCCTGCCCATTGCTGCAGCTACTTTGCCTGAAACTACGGTGACCAGACGTCCGGAAAAAAATTCGGGATAGTCTCGAAATCCAAGCAGTTGTACATAATCCCGAATCCTGCCCTAATTGTCCCGAAAATTAGAGCAAAGTCTCAAGAGCAGACTCTCAAGTAGTTATTGTCTGATAAGACATTAAAAACTATTTGTGGTGATTGAGACGTCCTGCAGCCAGCTTCCGCCGGCTGCTCATTGGCTGCAACAGTACTAGGCGCAAATGTTGATGACACATGTTGCTTTCATTGTTGAAATGGAGGCTCAAGCTGGTGTCCCGGGACCCAATGAACATGTAGCTGGTACCGGGAAGACTGGGTAGGGAAATACCCCTGGATTACTGCAGTTTTAAGTGATGCAAACAAAGCGTTTTGCAATGTAGCCTATGTAGGAAGGAGTTTGGTATTTCACATTGGGGGGGGAGGTCAGACATCAGGCTGCATGCTAGCAGCAAACTACATATACCTAACAGACCAACACTTTGAAATCAGAGATGATGAAGTGATGACTTTCAAAGTGTTCACTGCACAGAAGAGAAGTCTTGTTAAGAGACCTGTCTTCTCATGTTGAGCAACTTGGTCCAGCCTGTCTGGAAACAATACAAACATTAATTTAACAATTATAACGTACATTGATGAACAAATTGCCCGGACTGAAAAATACTTGGTTATTTTACTGCCAAACCGATGGCAATGTGTTTCATTTGCAATGAGTGGCATCATATAGAAAAACACCAGACGTTCCAAACCAAAAAATTCCCAAGGACAGGGCTGCAAACGTGCAGCGTTTAAGTGCATCTTAAAACATCAATAACCAACTCCAGCTCAACCAATAAAATATTGCATCATCTAGGTTAACGTTATTATTTTTAAGTTACACACACTGTAACTTTACGCAGCTTGCCAAGTCTAGCGTGACATTAACGTTACATTGCCCATATAAAGTCAAAGATCAGAGCCTGCTCTCTATAACGTTACATCCATGGCTATCACAGCGTAACGTTCTAGGAAAGTCGGAGCTCCGGTGCGAGCGGAGAGCTCCACGGCCAGCCCGTTCCCAGGTAACGTGGTGAACCTTCATTTTCCAACCTCACACAAACACCTTTTGTTCAAAATTATACAATATATATACATTGTAGCACTTAACGTTTTCAATTCGATCCATGCCGGTTTAACGTTACTAACTGTGGCTAACTCTGCTCTCATTAGCTGGGCGTCTTGCTCCAAAGCTAATAAGCTAGTTAACATGCTAATGATGCTAACGTATAATAAAATAATATTTCACTCACCGAAATAACTGGAGCATAGACTTCTTGGAGAGTCTGTTAGTGCAATTAAACAAGCAGCAAGCCACATTATGTGTCGAATATCTTCATATAACATTCTCTGAAAAGCACAAACACGGCCAGGAGGTCAAGTTTAGCTTTAGGTGAAGAGACTGGACGCCTACCAGAGCTGCAGCCATGTTTCTATTGGCTGCAGTGCTTGATTGTGGGCGTGACCATGCCCAGTCAAACCCACCAATAGAATCTCTAATTTAAGCCACTGACTCGCAAAACTTTTAGACTCAAAACTTTTTCACTCACCAACAGAACTTTTGGATTCCAAATCAGAACTTTTTTGTGATGCAAAAAAGACAAACTTGTTTTTTGATTTCAGTTAGAGAAATATGCTCTTAAACCTTTTTTTTTGCATGGGTTATAAAGTAACAAAAATAACTCCATATTTTCTTTGTAATTCTATTTAAGTGGCTACAGTTTGTAACATTAAAATCATGTAAACAACAAAGCTTTGGGCCACTGTTCAGAGGTTTGTGTCTGCTGTCCATCAATAATTCTCTTTTTCATAGATTGTCTCCAGTTTTTTTTATTTTATTTTTTTTAGATGTTGATGGTTTTAAAGTAAAAGCAAAATATTTAAAAGCAAGTATGCTCCTGTCTTTTTTTTTTAGCAACTACTTTTATACATTCTAAATATCTGGTTAATAGTTCTTTTTTTATTGTAGCTGTGGTGTTTAAGGGCATAGAACTCCAGCTATACAAATCAAATGTTACTAGTGCAAAAACAGTTTCTTTAAATAGGAGCTAACTCTTTTGCTAATTCATTGATGCAGGACTTCATTTGCAAGGTAATCAGATATTTATTTTAGCTTTTAAATCTCAGAAAATGGCCCACCTGGCCATCTATTGGTAACAAAATTCAAATAGGATAAATTCCTATAGAATAATTCATAGGACAAATGGACAGATGATATTGGTTTTGCTCTGTGGAGAAGAGCCAATTTCCTATTATCACATTACCAAATGGATGATAGACAATAGCATTTTGTCGCCATAGCAACAATTTGCCTTAGTATTTGATTTGCAGGGATGTATGGGTTATGTGGAGAGAAAAGAGAGGTCATAGCAGGACATTCCTGAGGAAGCCTTATGAGAAGGCTACCACACAAACCATTGTAGACCTGTTTGTGATGAACACTCAAGAGTTTATAGCTTGCATGTATGACGGGGTGCACCAATTGCTACAGCCGGAAGTAATAATAGTACAGAAATAAATATAAAGGAAAGAGATAAGAATAGAATTAGTTAATTGAATTCTATTAAATAGCAGAATTAAAAGAAAGAAGAATAGAATTAAGTAAATAGACAGACTGATCTCATGATGTGGCGTATGTACGACACGCCAATTCGTTTATCAACGCCGTTTGGCCTCCATTGACTTACATTGCATTGCGATTGCGTCCGAATTGACGCCGTAGCGAGTAGCATGAAAGACCGTACATCCGGGGAGGTTGGTCGGGGTGACATTCCTAAACCCAACCGTAGCCTCGTGATATCACGTAGCCTCACGATAACACACCACGTGGCTTTAGAAAGTGCCACGTGGCATGTATGTTTACGCTGTGACGTTGCAGACTGCCGTCCGCTGTATACAGCGTAGACCAGGGTGCGAACTACGGGGGAGCTAGGGGGAGCTCAGCTCCCCTTAATAAGACATGGGCTCCCCTGAAAACGTGATTTGTGAAATTTTGGGGGGTCTCTAAAAATATTGACAATGTGTCATTTTGATGTGCAATTTCAGTTTTGTGTAATGTGATCATCGTGGATTTTTATGTGTAAAACTGCAAAAATATTATTCATGCATGTCGGCGATTTGAACCTAATTCACTTCAATAAAGATAAGTATACATGCTATTCTTGTTATGAGCATCAAGGCGTGGCGGCGCTGCGGTGCAAATTCAACTCATGTTTAGTACATGTTAAAAAAAATATAAACGTTGGAGGCCATTAATCGGCACGCAAAGTCCTTGAAATCCATTCTGCAGTAAGCATCATATAGCCATGGCAAAAAGAAAACAAGGCAGTTTAATTAATTTTGGTTTTACATGATGTTAGCACAACTAATTTGCCTGCTGCAAGCCTGTTGGCACGCCTCCCACCGGGGTGACAACGCAAGAAGAAAGCTGAAGAAATAATGTCCTCTCTGGCTGAAGATGATCCTAACCCTCTCGCTCCTCTCTGCCGTTAAATTGGAACAGCCAGCAGTGGAGAGACTGGAAGAGCCGATATACATGGCTGTTTGTTAAGGATGGAAACTTGGGGTGCGTCGCTAAGGTCTAATTGAACGGAGGAGTTCTGGTATTCTTTGGTAGCCTGAGTAACTTTAACCGTTGTTCATGTGAAATCTCAAAGACAGCCTGATGCTTTGTTTATAGACTATTTGTGGCTGGCTGTTTGCTATTTGACCTATCTACTCCTGTTGATAACATATAATAGGGTAAATCCTGTAGTGCATATACTTGTAGCTGTTATGTATCTTTGTACGTCACAAGCGCACAACCCCCCCACCTCCCTCCCCCGCGTGGAAAAAAGTGGGCTCCCCCGGAGGCCACGGTATAGTTCAAACACTGGCGTAGACATACATGCGGATAGCTCAAAATGCGCACAGATAACACGCATAACAACCTCTTCAATTCTCTGAAGTTGTTTTTTGAAGGGATTTTGGGAGGAAGGCAAGCTTCCACTATAATGGGAACATTTACAAAGTTAAACTTTTTCATTTCACTGCAGCCAGAGAGTAAGGGACAAAGAGACAGAGAGCTAAAAGTAATGCAGATTGAAAGAGAACTCATAAGCATGCATGAGAGAGAATAAAAATTACAGGTCAGCTGACCTTTGACCCCAGCGTGTGAGACCCTGAAGTCAAACAGAGAATGCAGATGTAGCTCAGGGCTGAGGGAAGACGGGGAAGAAGGACTAGTAAGAAGGACACACTGCAGAACGAAAGACAGCAAAGGCAGAGACAGAAACGCTGATGATTGTTCTAATCAGCCATCTTATCAGTTCAAACATGTACAGTGAGTCAACTAATAAGTAAGTAATTCCATGTTTTACTCATGGAATTGGGACAAACATCCTAAGAGGCTTAAGTCCTCTCTTTGTTTAGACAAAGGGGATGATGCCAATGCAGAGCCCATCAGGAAATATTGACAGTAGGATTCTCTTTTTTTTTTTTAGATGATCGCAGCATTTTGTTGTCTAGTACATTTTTTTATACCTGAAGAGCTGGAGCAGAGGGAAAATCTGAATTTAGTATTCATTATGAGAAGGTCAAGTTTTCTCTCCTGTAGCCATCTCATCTACTCTCACTGCAATCTAAATTTGTCAGAAGGACTTATTGCTTCAGCTGGAGCATCTTTACTAAACCTCTCTAGATGTGCAGCAGTGGTCAGTACTGCTGCAGCAGACTTGTTTAACAGGACTACAGCTAATGTTAGGACAGTCCATTTTTCACCAAGTTTACTTAACGTTAGTCACTTTACCATGCTCTGGGTTGTTACGCCGTTATTCATGAATGTTCTGCCCACCTTGTCTCTTTGCATGTGTAGTATTACCTATATAAATAAATAAATAACAAGATGGTCTAAGTTGGTTTGGAATTATTTTTACAACTGAAATTATTTTTTGTTGTTGCAGTGCAGGGAAAGTACCGAAAAACGGTATACCGTTGGGTGCCGGAACCGAATTAGACATACCGAAAAAGGTTAACGGTACTCAACCCTAACGTTAAGTCAAAGTGAGTCATAAAGCGGTTGCAAGTGTGGTTAGATTTTTCCAAACTCCCCGCAGACAGCATTCGCTAAAATATAATACAATGGCGAGCCGAAAGCAGTCACTGTGCTGTTACATTTCCTCTTAGACAGACAGGCAGTGCTCTCTATGCCCTTTTGACTGACTGACAGGCTGGAGGTTGCAAGGCAAGGTAACTATATAGCACATTTCAGCAACAAGGCAATTCAAGGTGTTATACATAAAATATTAAAGAGCAGTTTAAAAAGAGATAGAAAATAAAAACAGGCTAAAATAGAATAGTTAGTTAGTTAGTTATATTTTATTTCTGTCATGCCAAACACCTTGGACCATCCCACATGGGATTACAAGACACCACTAATCCACCCATTTAACAAACATCTTCCTGTCGCATATACAAATCCCTCGGACAAATACATGAATACAAACATATAGACATACACACATATACACATACACATACACATATGTATATACACGTACACACATACCACACACAAACAACTAGTTCTCATCTACACTCGATAAAGAGCTTTTTTCCTCTTCTCCCAGGCTTTATCTAAATAATTGGCCAATTTATATGTTTCATAAGTGAACAGCCATCTCAATCTTGGAGCATCATCCATATTTACCAAATCAATCTCTGCTTTTATCCTACAAAACAAAAAATTACGCTGCTCACGATAAAATGGACAATAGAAAACAAAATGGAACTCATTTTCTACATCATTCAAACAACACATAGGACAGATCTGTTTTTCCTCTTCTACATTAACATATCGTCCTGTTTCAATAGTCAAAGGCAAAACACCAGATCTCACTTGAGCACATAAGTACAAGAATAAATACATACAAGAATAAAAGTTTCAGTGCAGTGTGAGAAATTAATAATTATTGGATTTGATAGGATGTAAGGACAGTTTTGGGAGGGGAGAGGGAGGGGTTTTATTTTGTGTCTAAATAAATAGATGGTCTATGAAAATAGGATAAATAGGTTTGGAATTATTTTTACAACTGAAATTATTTTTTGTTATTGCAGAGAGAAAGTACTGAAATACATTTTGTGGATGGGTAAAATGCCAGTTACTATAACTATGGGAGACGGGAATCGGTTGGGATGAACAGTACAGTGAACAGTGAACAGAACCCCCAGACCTGGCTGAAAAATGGGATCCGTGGTGTGCAGAACTGCTGCAGCTCCACTTGGTTGCAAATACAAGATGGTACCAAGTTGAAACACAGCCAAACTCACAGAAATCTAAGTTGCATGTCTACTGTGATGCCAGTGAAAAAGCATTCAGTTCAGTTGCCTGTCTGCAAGGAGATAACAAGGATGGAGAGGTTGTCACCAGTTTTGTGGCATCCGTGTCAAAGGTGGCCCCACTTAAAACAATGACCTTGCCACGCGTGGAACTCATGGGCGAACTGATTGGAACAAGATTAGGGAACAACCTTCTCAAGCCACTGGACATGGAAAGAAATCAGCTTACGGTAACATATGGACAGATTTCATGATTGTTTTTCATTGGATACGTAGCACAGCACATAGGTGGAAGCCATTTGTTGCAAAAAGAGTGACTGAAATACAAGGTCTCACTAATCCACAACTTTGGTCCCACTACAGTGGCGATACTAATCCTGCTGACTTACCCACTAGAGGCCAGAGTGTTGAGAACCTCATCCAAGACCAGCTGTGGTGGAAAGGACCCACTTCACTGTCATCGGCTGATGAAGCAAAGAACATGATGATGATGATGATGATGATGACGATGATGATGATGATGATGATGATGATGATGATGATGATGAACATGGCATAGACAAAGTTAACACTGAGCTTAGGTCTAAATTTCAGGCTGTAGTGCAGCTTTGCGGCACTGAACAAGCTGAGCCACTATGAGACCTACAGAAGTACAGCAGGTTAAAAACAGTGTTAAGAATAACTGCATGGGTGAAAAAGGTTCAAAGCTAATGCACTTTTTAATCAAAAGATTCAGGGAGAGCTCACTTCTGAGGAACTTACTGCAGTAGAAGTGTATTGGGTGAAGATGACACAAGGGCATAGTTTTAGCCAGGAAATCTGTCAGCTAAAAGAGGGACAAAACCTCAGAGTGACCTCAAGAGATTCAAAAATCAAAGACCTGAAACCATTTTTAGATGAGAATGGTCTCATTTGTGTAGGAGACAGGTTGCAGCACTCTGGTTTTAGTTACAGGGAGCAACACCCATGGGTACCGCCTACAAAACACAGATACTCTGAGTTATTAGTTCAGTCCTGTCATGAGAGAGTGATGCAGTCTGGTGTCAGAGATACTCTAGTGCAAATGAGGGAGAGATTCTGGGTTTTAAGGGGTACACAGCTAGTCAAGCAGGTGGTGTTACATTGTAATATTTGCAGGAAACTAAGCAAGTTACAGCTCCATTACCCAGAGATATAGTTGCAGAGTCCCCACCATTTGAAGTTACTGGGGTAGATTTTGCAGAACCCTTGTATGTCAGATTGAGTGGTCAGCCTAAGAGGGCATACTTTGCATCTACATCTACAGTAGAGTTAGTTTCAGATCAGACTACTGAAAGTTTTCTCTTAGCTTTAAAGAGATTTATTGCAAGACGAGGACTGTGTAAAGTTATTTACTCAGACAATGCTAGGAGATTCAAGAGAGCAGACCAAGACCTGAAAGAGCTGTGGAGGTCATTTAAGGGATCACACCTTACCGGGTTTTCCAGGATCACCTGGACGTATATTGCAGAGCGAGCTGCTTGGTGGGGCGGCTTCTGGGAGTGGCTTGTAAGATCGGTAAAAACATGTCTAAAGAGGATCCTATTGTTGTATTGTCATTGCATCCCTATTACATAATGCACCATATTACATTTTTGTTTTAAAAAAGTGCAACCCCTGCATTTTGAAAGAACCGTCACATTATGTAATGTAATGTAAAATAGAAACGTATTTTATGTATATATAATAGAAATGTAATTCCCACTCATTTAACAGTTATAGGTCCGGGCCTGGACAAGGTGCGGCCTGGGTCCAGATCTGCTGCCCGCCTATGAGTGATGACCTAGAGAGTCCAGTTTTTTTGCCACTGTTTCGTTAACGGGATGTCAGACTTATTTACTTATTGTCAGATATTTAGCAGGTGGACACAAAAAAAGCATAAAATGAAGGAGAACTAATGCTGGAGGTGGAGAATCTCTCTATTTCAGGATTACCCTTGTACGATGTACAGACAGTGATAAAGAACTGCAACGGTCGCGTCAGGTTGAAAAGGCAAGGTCACAATTTTAACTGAAGAGGAACAAGAGTCTGAAGAATCATGGCCATGGCGACAGCAGAGGTTCTTGAGTTCACTCTGCGTTCTTGGCTGAGACAAACAATGCCACCCAGGAAAAATCAACAGAACGAAGAAGAGATTAAAGAGTCTCTTAACTTCATGTCTGGTGAAATTAGCAAGGTGGTTAACCAGCATTCCAAATTACTGGGACTAATGGAGGAAGTACGAGAGCTGAAACAGGCAATCAGGGAGAAGGACAAACAAATTAGTGATTTGGAGCGATGCATCGATGATCTGGGGCAAAATACTCTCGGATGGATGATTTAATCATAAGTGGTCTTACAACAAGACATCAAACTTATGCCGGTGCTGCAATTGGAGAGAAAGGAGAGGACGCCGAGACGAGCGAACAATACTCACTGGAATAAAAATACGGAAATACAAGCCAACGTGATGGCTCAGCTTGTCATTAACTTCCCACGAAGGACAGGAAAACTAAGCCATCTAAAGAAAAAGAACGCTGACATAGCAATGCAGGCATGGATCTTGAAAAAACAAAATACAAGCCACCTGGACAAGGAACTGCAAAAAAAGGATTGACCGAATCTCCCGAGGAAGCAAGAAACATCATGGTAAGAGAACTTGGTGATTTGGACAAATATAGATAATAAGTTACTGCCGGCTAGACTGATGAATGAGACATACAGTCAAAGGACACGTAGGCCTATATGTGTTCCCTAACGTGAAATTTAAAAAATGGAAATTTGACATGGATTTTGGAACCTTTGAAGAGAATATGGATCATGAAAGTCTAGAACAGGGGTGGCGAACCTGTGGCTCTTGAGCCGTATGCGGCTCTTTGCCTGCTCCTTTGAGGCTCTCACTGTGTGGCTGGGGGCTGTGTTATTGGTATTTATTTTTGAAACATTTCAGATAAGTAAAAAAAAAGCATTTGAATGCATCTGCCAATACATTTGCCAATTGTTTTAAAATAAAAAACAATGCAGAAGAGTTTTTTATGGACAGATTCTGCAACCTGAGGAGAAACAGCGGACACAGATCACCTTCCTCATTAACCCTTTCACTGCTGAATCAGATTGTTTGAAAGCCCCTCTAGTGACAAATGAGTGAACGAGTCGCTTTGAGTGGCCACAACCGAGTACAACCGGACCTAAAAAGGATTGTGGATAACAAAGACAGGTTTCCCACTGAGTCAATCTAAGTAAGAAAAAAAACCTACGAAAACTGCTATGTATTATGACTGCCATTAGATCTGGAAGTCACTGTTGCTGTTGTAATGTGGACGTGCATGTGTTGTGTGGCTTTTTGCTATGGTGCATGTTTTATTGTGGCTCTTTATGCTGAACTGGTTGGCCACCCCTGCTCTAGAACTAAGAACATTTGGCTATACTGAATATAAATTACAAGAATTGGAGAAGATATAGATCATGAGAATAACTTTTTCTAAACATACAAAGTGCAAATATTATACTGATGACCAGCTCAATGTTAAGATAAAAAATGGATGGAGCAGTATCCATAATACATTTCAACAGCAGGAACCTAAATTCAAACTTGAACAAAAAATGATAGTTATAGCGATCTCTGAGACTTGGCTCATTGATAATCAAGCTGGGATGCTTGAAATAGAAGGGTACGAGGTGTTTTTTTAGGGCTAGGCAACGATTAAAAGTTTTAATCACGATTAATCGCAATATTTTCCCTGATTAATTGTGATTAATTGCATTGTTATACGCAAAATCCAATAATGATGTCAAAAGTAGTGTATAGTGCAATTTTATTTTAAATGTTCTGCCATATGAACAAAGTGACATAACATTTGTTCTGCAAACACTTAACATCAGCATTTTGTTTATACAGTAGCAGTTAAATAAAATATTTTGTGTAAATCTCAACTTAAACAATGTAATCAAAGCAAATACAAAATTAAAGCTTATTGCCAGGGCAATCATGTTATCTTGTTTGTTATATATATACAGTATATATATATATTAAAAATCTTGAGCCACAATCATAACATTAAAACTGTAACTCCGAGGTAATTATGGTTACCCTGTGATGTCCAGTAGTCCCCAGTGAGAGGAACACGTTGTAATGGTGTCGCTTTTGCAGTCCTCTCCTTTTCATACAACTGCTGTATTCTTCTTGTGATGGGGCGTCTTGAAGGAATCTCATACCTGCCGTCATTTGTTGCGATTCTCAGAATGTTTCTCAGACCGAGAAACATAACCAGGCTGAAAATAGCACTACACTTCAACGGTAGCATAATGAGGGTCCCTACATTTAATCAAAGCATTGAAAACTGTGTAAGTTTACAGACAGTTTATTAAAAAGATAGTTTATAAAGACAGTAACTTCAGGTATACAGGCAATCGCCATCTTGGGAAAACAGTCACGATCAGTCGAACCACGAATGCTCTGCCTGAGTTATGTTTACTGGTTGCACGGCGTTCCTGGTTCGACTGATCATGACTGTTTTCCCAAGATGGCGATTGCCTGTATACCGAATGGTACTGTCTTTATAAACTATCTTTTTAATAAACTGTCTGTACACTTACATGCATGTAAGCATAGCATGAAATTGTCCTTTAACTATTTCAAAGAATACCTTTAAAACAAGACTGGAATGAAGTTTATGTTGAAGACTATGAGACATTTTTGTCATTTTTGCCCATACCAAAAAGAGTGGACTGAGCAGACGGAGCAGATTGAAATATCGCTTCCTACATGTTTATGCCTGTAGAACAGGTGAGTGCATTGATAAGTATTGACTTTTTACTCACAAAGGTTTTATTTTAGCCTGCTTACAGTAACAAACCTAGCGTTACTTCATCTGCGCCAGCGGCCATTGGTAATCCTCTCTATATCGTTCCCAGTCAGGTAGTGCCTTGGTAGTGTGTTGTAACACACACACTTCTCAGCTCAGCTGTGTGTGTGAAGCGAGGGCATCGCTTTACAGAATCCCGGAATGAGAATAGAGATGCAAATACAGGGGGCTGGGTTTGTGCTCTACCTGTGTAATGTTACCTGCTGGAAATGCTGGAAATGCTAAACAAAATGCTGAATACCAGAATGCATTTTTTCCTCTTCACATTTTCTGAATTCATGATTATTCTGCAGGCCGGACTGAAAGCTTTGGCGGGCTGCCAGTTGACGATAGCTGAAATTAGTGTTAATTTCGTCAGACGAGATGAGACTAAATATGTTCGTCAACGACCTTTTTTTCCATGACTAAGACGAGACGATGACGAGACTGCGCCAATGTCCAAAAACGTTGACTAAGACTAAATTAACATGCATTATTGTTGACGAAAAAAGACAAGACTAAAATGTTTTGCATAAAATAAAAACTAAGATAAAATCTCTCTTCATTTTCGTCTACAATCGTCTCTACTTTTTCATCATGAGATAGAATATTCAGCTGTTACCGAGACCCTTTGCTGCGGCATCGACAGGTGCCCTAACGACCATTATCTACCGGACCGAATAGCAACGCAGATTTTGGTGCCACTTGCGCTTCTCTCTGATGCTCCTAAACGGAAGTTAGAGTCAACCGAAACATCGCTGCACGGGGCGCTAGTTAACACTACACTTGGCAGCAGGTAACGTTAGCATACCGTTAGCTAGCAGTTGGAGTAAACACGGTTAAAATGCTGACAGCTAAACAGTGTAAAGGTTTGTCTCTATTTCACTGTGTAGGATTCCAACACGAGACGTACAACAGTCTGCAGCAGCCGTTGTCTAAAAAACAACACATATGTTGCGTTCACTTGAAATACGCCTCGCCAGTTTTGTGCTGCATTTATTTTAGTGTAAAATATCCCTTTCCTACAGAGCCCCCCTGGTCCCACTTTGTCAAAAAAAAATTATTATAACTATCTCGTGGCCATGAGATACGTATCTTGAGGCCACGAGATACTATCTTGAGGCCACGAGATAGTATCTTGAGGCCACGAGATACTATCTTGAGGCCACGAGATACTATCTTGAGGCCACGAGATAGTATCTTGAGGCCACGAGATAGTATCTTGAGGCCACGAGATAGTATCTTGAGGCCACGAGATAGTATCTTGAGGCCACGAGATACTATCTTGAGGCCACGAGATACTATCTTGAGGCCACGAGATAGTATCTTGAGGCCACGAGATAGTATCTTGAGGCCACGAGATACTATCTTGAGGCCACGAGATACTATCTTGAGGCCACGAGATAGTATCTTGAGGCCACGAGATAGTATCTTGAGGCCACGAGATACTATCTTGAGGCCACGAGATAGTATCTTGAGGCCACGAGATACTATCTTGAGGCCACGAGATAGTATCTTGAGGCCACGAGATAGTATCTTGAGGCCACGAGATAGTATCTTGAGGCCACGAGATACTATCTTGAGGCCACGAGATAGTATCTTGAGGCCACGAGATACTATCTTGAGGCCACGAGATACTATCTTGAGGCCACGAGATACTATCTTGAGGCCACGAGATACTATCTTGAGGCCACGAGATACTATCTTGAGGCCACGAGATAGTATCTTGAGGCCACGAGATAGTATCTTGAGGCCACGAGATACTATCTTGAGGCCACGAGATAGTATCTTGAGGCCACGAGATACTATCTTGAGGCCACGAGATAGTATCTTGAGGCCACGAGATACTATCTTGAGGCCACGAGATAGTATCTTGAGGCCACGAGATACTATCTTGAGGCCACGAGATACTATCTTGAGGCCACGAGATACTATCTTGAGGCCACGAGATACTATCTTGAGGCCACGAGATACTATCTTGAGGCCACGAGATAGTATCTTGAGGCCACGAGATACTATCTTGAGGCCACGAGATACTATCTTGAGGCCACGAGATACTATCTTGAGGCCACGAGATACTATCTTGAGGCCACGAGATAGCTATCTTGAGGCCACGAGATACTATCTTGAGGCCACGAGATACTATCTTGAGGCCACGAGATACTATCTTGAGGCCACGAGATACTATGTTGAGGCCACGAGATACTATCTTGAGGCCACGAGATAGTATCTTGAGGCCACAAGATACTATCTTGTGGCCATGAAATAGTATCTGTACTTTCCCATGCACTGGTTGTTTTGTCGTTTACTGGTGAAATAAGGAAGAGGCTCTATATTTATATAACTTTATATAATTTATTTATTTTTATAACTATTTGACTGAAATGGTTATCAGAAATAATTTATTTAAAAAAAAGACTAAAATGTTTTGACTAAAACTAGACTAAAATGACGAGACTTTTAGTCCACTAAAACTTGACTAACAAAATTAAGACTAAATTAAAAATAGGTGACAAAATTAACAGCTGAAATACAGTAGATCATTGCAAGTCACAATTTTTGCAGGTTACATGTGGTTCAGTGTTGGGTCCATTACTTTTTCTTTTATACATTAATGAAATTAGTGAGGTTTCCAAAGTATTAAAATTGATATAATTTGCAGATGATACAAATTGATTTTGTTCTGGTAAGAATCTGAAACTTTTGGATACAGTGGAAAAATGAATTGGTATTGCTAAAAAAAAATTTGATTCTAATAAACTAATACTAAATATAAGTAAAATTAAATGTATTGTATTTGTTAATCATTTATCAAATTCAACAGGTAAACTAATGATTAATGAAGTTGAAATAGAAAGGGTGTCAGCTATTACATTTATTGGAGTGATTATAGACAATACATTAAACTGGAAGGCCCATCTTACTTATATTAAGAACAATATTTCAAAGTCAACTGCAACACTATATAAAGTAAAAGATTTATTAAATGAAAAATAATGATATACTCTGTATTGTTCCCTTGTGCTTCAATACACTACTTATATAAAGCATCTTGTAGTGATATGTCAGTGTTTTTCTTTTTTAGCTTGTTCTACCTCCCCCATTTGGCCAAGAAGAAGAAAAAAACAATGAATGCAGCTTAAAGGACATGTCTTTGGGAGTCATCAGATAATGGTGTATCCATAGACAGTCAAATTAATGGACAAAGCGACGCCGTAGATTTCCACGGAGACCAGTGAAGGATATTAGAAGCACTTTCCTGGTGATGGCTGAGCGTTACTGAGCAGCCTCCAACTGAGCTTGAAGACGTAGATGTGACGTGAGCAACCTGTCTGAAAGTGGGAAGTCTTCTGGTAGCTGTGCCAAGAGAAATCTCAATCATTCCCAATCTTACAGAGACTGAGAGTGTAGGTATATGTAAGGAGATAACATAGACACAGGCTAATTATTGATCACTAAAATGCTAGTTAACATTAGTAATTAAACGTAAACAGCTAATGTGTGTCGAAACTGCTTGCGAGCTTCTTCTGCCTGTATGGTAAGTCCTCCACTATGCGACAGTAAGTCGCGTGGTTAACCTCTGTAGGGTCGCTCAGCAAAAACTTTTTCTGGCAACTTGAGGGCTGCAGAATTACGTTGTGAACACAAGATTGACACATATTTTAAGATGATATGGTGAATGTATTACTAAATAGTTACTTAGTCACAAATTCAGCAGTTACAGAGGAACAGTATCATTCATTTGCAGTCGTGTTTGTGTCCAATATTCTCTCCAATATACAACTCCTCAGGGAAATATGTGTCCTTAGCTGCTAAATGCTCCACTATGGTCGTCAGCTATCTCTAACTTTGTCTGTCAGCTGCTCAGTAGGTAGTGTACAGTTGCTTTTTAGAGCTTTTTCTATAAACAATAAAAAAAATAAAAAATAAACAGCTGCCTGCTGCTGCTGAATATGATGCAATGAGAGCTGTGAGAGTGAACGAAGATGAAACTCACTATAAAGCTCTGTAAAGTTAAAGGCAGCTGCAGATTCAGGGTATATTTCTCTATAGGTTCATCACTATTCAACACCTCAACATCTTCACATGGTTTACACATTGTCATTTCATACATAAGATGTAACACATATTCTATAGCCCTAAAGCAACCATTTAGGACCTAAAAGAAACACAATGAGTGATGGTAATGTGATTTAGATTAATATATGTTTTTGGTAAAAGATGAGAGGTAAGTAAGTAAGTGTTAGAGTGAGGGTGACACTGGTGTGGTGTCAGTTAGTGCACACGCAATCAGCAACTGAGCTGTTTAAATATAAACTGGCCCTGCGGCCTACAGACGGCCGGTGTGGGCTCAGCTGCAGTGCTCTGGGGACAAAATGCCTTTATCTATGACAGGTCAATAACATTAAGTGCTATCACCATATCTGGCATTAACCTGTTCAGATTCCCCTACTATTTCAATGGACATCATCATTTTTTTTTGATTGCTAATGATTTATTGAGTGCATTTAGAGATTCTTTGGAACATAATTGGGTTCTGAACAGGTTAACTTTTTCTGCCAAATGTCAGGAAGGAAGTCACACAAGAAAAGTCACTGGCATTCGACTTTTACATGCGGCAGGTAAGTGAAATGTGGCATCGTAACCTGAAGTAAAAAGCAATGGCATTTCATGGAGATCATGTTTAATATGGTAACTATTTCTCATGAATTTTAATGTTCCCCAGAGATAAGCCTTGGAAAACTCTGACGATGACTTCTCCATGCGGATTCCCCTGATGCAGTCAGAGAGAGTCGCTGGCAGTACTCTCGCCGTACTCAGTACCCCTTACTCCGCCACAGGGCTGGCATGATGCACCTCCCACCTACACACCAATCACATGCAACACTATGCTAATTGTAAAAAGAGAGAACAAGCCGCGTACCGTCAGTCAATAAAGTTTTATCTTATCTTATTAAGTGGTTAAAACCCCAATGGATAAGGGTCGTGCTGTCTGATATATATCAAACAGACAGAAATCTACAAATCCTCCCATAAATCCTTTCTTCTTCTCTGTGTCACACTTACTCATGTGCACGTACACACACCTACACTTTCAATCACTCAGACATCTTTACATTTAAACTGGATCTGTTAAAGCTATACGCCCACCTTAATTCCCCAAAGCCGTTTTTTGTCTTTCCATAATGTATGAGCTCTTTGACAGGGGTGCTAGAGCTCATTTCTGTTCTGATGTTCTGTTTTAAGAAGATGCAGAAATGGAAAGGGACGGTTACTTCACAAGGTCAAAAAGACAATACAAAACTCGACTCACCCGCATGTGAAGATGTTCCCCCTGGTTTTATATACTCAGGGCTCTCAAGTCTCATGCATTGGGCGTGAGACACACGCATTTCAACCCGTTCACACGCTCACACGCCACACCTTGTATTTCTCACGCAGAGAAATTACCAGGATAACTCCCACCAAGTTGCGCCGCTATCTTTAACAGTGGAAAAGGTAGAGGAATCAAGTGAGTTCCCCACGGGTTCACCATAGAGTTCAGAACGCCCTGCCACCACCCGCGGCGCTACCATTGGGCATTTTAGGTCCGGGACCGCCCATTTTGACCCAGGCCTATAGCCTAGTTAGTAGTGAGTGATTTTCATTCTAGCAGTTCAGCCAATAAGCAGCCCAAGGAAAGCCTTGAGTGAAAGCTTCTCAGCCAATCAGCGGCTTCTACCCCAAGTGTGGACTCTTAAGCCTGCCCACAGATTGCATCGTCACCAGCAAGCGATCCAATGAAATGAATGACGTTTGCGCGCAAGCTTTTCAAGCAAGCTCAATGAATGAGACAGACAGACTGTAGCTATTAGCTAGCTAATATAAAACGCAAAGCGAAGCAAAGCAACTTGTTTTCATTTCAATTCAGCAATAAACGCTCCGAGGAGCAGGAGCCAGGAGGAGGACATTTTAAGTAACGCGGTTACAAGTGACGAGTTACCATCCTGCTCGGCCGCCCTCTCCCTATCAAGTCCTCCCGTAGCCACCTCCTCACACCAGCAAGGCAAGTAGCCTAGTGTCTTAACGTTATTAGTGTCTGGCTGTCTGTAAGCAGGGGGAACCTGAATACATTTTTTTTGTCTTATTTTAATTGGCCCATCCAGTTTTCTGGAGGCCAACCTACAATCAAAATCCTGGCGCCGCTAGTGCCAGCCAGGCACCAGCAGAGTGAGAACGGATTTCAAGTTGCGGATTTCAAGTTGCGGATTTCAAGTTGCGGATTTCAAGTTGCGGATTTCAAGTTGCGGATTTCAAGTTGCGGATTTCAAGTTGCGGATTTCAAGTTGCGGCTTTCGTCGCTGTTTGGCTGTGACTTTGCCTGAGATTGAGTGACAAGTGTAGGCTACTTGCCCTGTTGTTTATCTGGTTGCCATGACTTGGCGAGTGATGACGTCCTGTCACTGTTCCAGTTGAGGGGAGAGAGAGCGGATGACAGTTCGCTTGAGTTCAGTAGAGCACACGGCTCTGTAGAGTCGTGTAATTATGACTTTATATAGCCTACTACATGTAGCTACATAGCGGAAACCCTGTTGTGCGTCTGCCCTGATACTGTGGCGGAAGAAATCAACATAGAGCAGGGGGCTTCAACGTTTTTTAGGCCAAGGACCCCTTAGCTGAAAGAGAGACAGAGTAGGGACCCCCTACTGTACATATATTGTATAAAATTGAGTTGCATGTTAAACTAGGCATGATGGATGAAAATGAATAGATATATATTATTTATACATCATGTTTTAATGTTACACATATATGTGGAAGGCACAGTGAATTCTTAAGCCTAACTGTATGGCTACCTATATTAAGCTTATCTTCAATGTGTAAATGAAATGGTTTTCGTTTCACAAATAGGCCAAATTATCTTTCCTAATAATAGGTTGGATTCATATTATTGTATATTTTCAGCCCCCTGCACTTACTCTGAGGACCCCCTAGGGGTCACGGACCCCCTGTTGAATATCTCTGACATAGAGGAAACACTGGGTAGCTTTTGCGCCTATTATTATTATTATTATTATTATTATTATTATTATTATTATTATTATTATTATAGCTACATGTTGAATCAGCTGCAGGGCTACTCTGACAGTTTTATATTTTTTATAAAGATACCCATTTTATAATAGGCCTACCCATAATACTTTTATAACAGTACCCATAATAATTTGGGATATTTTTTGTTTTTTCTTTTCTTTCCTTTTATTTTTATTTTACTTTTTACACAACCTCCAGCCCCCACTGTGAAAAACTTTGCCCTTGGCTATTTCATTATATTTTATCCAGACAATGCATAGTATTAATTATTACACACACCCACACAAAGAAATACTGAATTACTATAACTCTGTTCAAAACTTGAGAGCCCTGATATACTGGTTTCTGGGGTTGTCTGCTGGGGTGTGAATTGAGCACCAAGAGCAGTAAAGGGACTTAGGCGCTCCAACAAGGATTCTTTTGTTCATTTTGGCCTCAGGAAGGAACTTGTTTTGGTGGAACATGTACGTTTAAAAGTTGTTTTAGTCGTGCAACAGAAAACTCTGATTGGACAGATAGTCTAGCTAGCTGTCTGGATTTACCCTGCAGAGATCTGAGGAGCAGTTAACCATAGTCGTCACAAATCCACCGGAGTTTAAAATGCCAACACAAAGGAAGCCCAAGGCAACGGATATCCAGCCTAAATGAGTAAAATCCAGGAGGTCATATGGTCACGATGAATGTTTTGCTCTGAAAGAAAATCATTCATTCACAACAAGAGAATATGTTACAGATGCATCTCAACTGTTGCATAGGACTTAGCCTGGATACATCGTGAGCTAAACCTGGTATCACTGTCACTGTGTCACGAGTCAAAGCATTAAGAGAATTTTGTAGCAACGAACGTAATAATAACTTTGATTTATATATCTGTTGAAAGCCCAACCGAGTGTGACTTGGATTTCACCCGTTGTCTTTCACTTTCCCTTTTAGCTTTTAGTTGTTCTGGGTTTAATTTCCTTTTTTTTCTCTGATGGTCCTGCCCAAGTATCAGCCTTAACTATATCAGATAACTTCTAAAATAACAGAATACATTAGGCCTATATAAAGAAATCTCCTACTACCTTTTACCTGGCTGGATACGCTAACAGAGGCTTTTCCGGTGTTACACCAAAATCTGTGACCCGCCAGAATGTGTGCTCTGTAGCACCGTTTACCTGCCGTAAATCATTTTGTGACTTTGCGGGAAAAATCTGCCCCAGGCAAAGGCAGTGATAAAACCTTTATAAAACAACCTTTATGATCATCAGATGAAACATTACACAGAAATCATGAAATCACGATTTGAAAGAATGCGATTAGTTAATAGTGAAGACCGCGATTAATCCAATGTGAAATATTTAGTTGAATGGTTAGTGTAACATTTGATTTGACATTTTTAATTCCTCAGTTTATTATTTACAGTTTTTTCATAAGATAAATGCCGGACAAATGTACCGCAGACTGTTTAAAGAAATGTCCTATTTTCAGTGGATTTTTCATTTATTTATTTTTACTTTATTTAACATGATCGTAAAAAGTGCAATACGTAGCTAAAAAAAAATGCAAATTGAATCGTAATAGCAATATCTGGCAGAAAAATTGCAATTCGATTTTTGTCCCCAAAACGTTCAGCCCTAACTATAAAATGAAAAGGTGTTTTGCTGCATTTTCATCTTTACTAGTTACAATCAGCTAGCATTAGACTGAGGGAAAATAATTTCATTGACTGTGCCTCTCAAAGGCTACTGCTGGCAGCTACTGGCAACGTGGAATGTTTTCTGGCATGTTACTCAATTCATGAGTTGACGCGACTCGATCAACACCCTTAAATGCCAATATGACAACTTTGAACGTTCCATTTGTTTTTATTGTCTCCCTTGCATGGCATATTGGCTTTAGTGATTATTGGATCTTCAAGCACTTAAAAGATATGAATTTCAACCAGATTATGCAAACTGCAAATATTGTATTTTCTAACAGAAAAAAAGTGGCAGAGCATCGTTCCGGTGGGCTCCTGCAGCAACACCCCTGGTCACGCCCCCTGCCAACGCTTGTAGCAAGGCATTTCACAGATTGGTGTGAATTTACTTTGCCTCTGTGAGAGAATCCAGACAGCAGCAATTCCAATGAATTTAATAGATTTTTGCCACAAACGTTGTTGTATTTTATATTCCGTTGTGACTGAGCCTTAAAACAGCCAAGAGGAAAAGTTTATAAATCATGAAAAATACCTCTCTCTTTAGGCCTGCTGGTTTCACGTCACAGCAGCTCAGCAGGCTGCAGATGGGTGAAGCTTCTTGTCAAAGCTCTCCCCCAACCTTCCTGAGGCTGGACAACTAGCCTGACGTGGTCATACTCAGATTCTAGTCAGAATAGGAGTCTGATACTGCTCCACTGAGCTGTGATTATGGGGCTTGTTTCAACCGAACCAGGAAAGAAAATGCCTCTGCATTCAATTGGATAGACCTACAACCAATCAGAGCAACGGAGTATGTGACATTATGTTGAGCGACGCATAGTTGTCAACAGAAAACTGCACGAACGCGATGGCGGAATCTACACATCTCAATTCTCCAGCGGCAGCCATCTTTGTTGTAAACAAATTCAACCCAAAGCGCTCTTTGGTGACGTGGTTGATTAGGTTACTGTAGATCATCTGTCCATCATCATATACTACTACAACGACTACCATTGTAGTCACTGTTCCATTATCTTTATTATGACTGCCACTGTTCATCACACCCCCAACCGGCCCCGTCAGAAACCGCCTACCAAGAGTCTGGGTCTGCCGAGGTTTCTTCCTAAAAGGGAGTTTCTCCTCACCACTGTCGCAACAGCCACAATCGTGAGCTTAGAATTATAAGGTTCTATCTCCACTTTTGGCCGAAATTGAGTTTTTGACATAATCTGATCCCTTAGGTGTTTATTAATGCCTGTGTGGTGTTATTTTTGTAAAAAAAATATTTTATTAGTTAGTTATTAATAAAATAAAAAGGTTCCATCTCACAAAATAGCTGGAATGTAAAAACTTTGATGCTCAATATCTCAGAACTACCCTAAACGGAGATAGAACCTTATAATTCTAAGCTCACGCACTGCTAATGCTTGCTCTTGAGGGAATTACTGTAATTGTTGGGGCTTTGTAAATTATAGAGGGTGGTCTAGGCCTACTCTATCTGTAAAGTGTCTCGAGATAACTCTTATTATGATTTGATACTATAAATAAAATTTAATTTAATTTAATTGAATATAAAGCCCGCCCCTACAATTTGATTGGTCCAAACAGCTCTGGTTCGAGCATACGAGCATAGTTGCTCCACAATGGATCAAGTCCAGACCGAACTTCCCGACCTAGGGGGTGGGGCTAAGTTCGGCTGGCATCCAGGCTACTGGACAATAGGGAGTAGGGCCACTCTTGGACAGCAACTCATTGGTTAGTCATTTCAGAGACACTGAGCAAACTGGCTAGGTCTGTTTGCTACTGCTATTAGCATGGCCCCCACTTCCTGATCCTCCTCCTTGAAGAAATGCAAAGAAACGAACCCCCCCCACACACACACACACACACACACACACTATTCCTGTAGTAAAACGCCATCAGTCTTTTCCCCTCCTCTCAGAGCATATTGGATTTCTTTGCAGTGAAATGTTTCCCCTAAGTGCTCTTTTTGCCTCTGTTTGCTCTCTGAGAGACATACCTATTTTAAACCGTCGCCTCTTGTCAGAAAAAGTTAGCGTGTGGTGCCCAATGTTCGCCAGCAGCGCCGTCCAGCTCCTCTGTTTGTTTCTGGAAGTGAGAAAGAGCGTCTTGTTGTTTTATTAGTGCTGGTGCAGAGGAAATCTAGCATCTGTGTCAGACCCCTGGCTCAAGTGTCAATCAGACACATAAAGCATCCACCTGCCTGCCCGGGACCCCTCTAAAAGCAGGCTAAATGAGAGAGGCTGGAAAGCAACAAATAAAGTGTTGTTTTATCCCAGCCGCTGTGTCCTATATCTTTGGCACATTTTTTTGTGTTGTGCCATAAAAACCTGTTGCCTTTTATTTAGCAGAGATGCTTGTAGGACGGAGAAGGGGTGACAGCAATCGAGCATGTCTGATGAAGTCTGACAGCTGCCGATGGAGATTTCTGCCGCACTGGCTCACAGAGGGTTTATCTTTGATTCAGAGCTCTGATTTGTATGTTCTGTGAAATGTCACCCAGTTAAAAGGCACTTCAGTCACAGAGTGAAGTGCTTTTAAAGGGGTAACCTTTATCACAATAAATCTGGTTTGTTTTACCTAGTCTGGTTTTCTAGTCTTTAACGATACATTGTGTCAAATCTGAGAATGTCAAAGGTCCCATGGCATGAAAATTTCACTTTATGAGGTTTTTTAACATTAATGAGTTCCCCTAGCCTACCTATGGTCCCCCAGTGGCTAGAAATGGTGATAGGTGTAAACCGAGCCCTGGGTATCCTGCTCTGCCTTTGAGAAAATGAAAGCTCAGATGGGCCGATCTGGAGCTGCTCCTAATGATGTCATAAGGAGCTCTGCCCGCCCAGAGAATTTTGCCCGCCCATGAGAAAGAGAGAGACATCATGGCTTGAAAACAAGCAAAGCATTGTTTTCTGGGTGACATTTCACAGAACAAATCAGAGCTCTGAATCAAAGATAAATCCTCTGTGAGATACAGTATTAGGGGACCACTAAAGTCTATATAAAAGAGACTTCAGATACAGTATTAGGGGACCACTAAGGCCTATATAAAAGAGACTTCAGATACAGTATTAGGGGACCACTAAGGTCTATATAAAAGAGACTTCAGATACAGTATTAGGGGACCACTAAGGCCAATATAAAATAGACTTCAGATACAGTATTAGGGGACCACTAAGGTCTATATAAAAGAGACTTCAGGTACAGTATTAGGGGACCACTAAGGTCTATATAAAAGAGACTTCAGATACAGTATTAGGGGACCACTAAGGTCTATATAAAAGAGACTTCAGATACAGTATTAGGGGACCACTAAGGTCTATATGAAAGAGACTTCAGATACAGTATTAGGGGACCACTAAGGTCTATATAAAAGAGACTTCAGATACAGTATTAGGGGACCACTAAGGCCTATATAAAAGCATCCAAAAAGCAGCATGTCATAGGACCTTTAACAAATCTGAAACTCTCTATTTAGAGCTAGGAAATCCGAATGGAGGTCAGAGTGTCTATCTATCTAACTAGAAAGAAAGATCTGAAACTCTGGATGTGGTAGGATTCCTTCTGCCAAATATGTTTTGTACGAAAGCTGCAAACATTTTCAATTGCACATTGATGTACCACACTCCACGTACACCGGAGGCTGGGATTCACATTCTGAGTCCTAAAATGAAGGTCCACAATGCTTCCCCTCAAAGGTCTTTAGCTGCTACGAGCAGATATATTGCACTTAAACAAACTGTAAAACAATAAAACAACACATTTGCTGTCAGACATTTTACAACGATCATTTGTCATTAATCAAATGTTTTGACGCCGGATGTCCTTCTTTTTGGCCAGATGTTAGTTACCTTCCTCTTTCTTTGTGTTGGCATTTCAAACTTTGGTCGATCTGGTCATATTATTATGAGGACTATGGTCCTCAGATCTCTGCAGGCTAAATCTAGACTATCTGTCCAATCTGAGTTTTCTGTTGCATGACTAAAACAACTTTTGAACGTACACACGTTCCACCAAAACAAGTTCCTTCCCGAGGCTAGTTTTGCAGCGGCACCGTGGCGCCGTCTGGCACTTAGCGCCGCCCATGATGATTGTGATTGGTTTAAAGAAATGCCAATAAACTAGAGCAAGTTTTTCTCCCATCCCGGAATGCTGTGTGGACTAGCCAGACCCTCCTTCGCAGCGCTGTGGAGGAAGGTCTGTCACTAACTTTGGCTCTATCAGGTAGGTTATAGACTGGTCAATAATTATTTAGAGAATCTGAATCAAAGTGTGGTTTCTTAAGTAGACCGCAGGCTAGTGGAAACAGGGTCTTAAGTGATCAAATTAGTCAGTCACAAGTGACACATTACCAATATTCAGTATTATAGGTCCCAGAGACGGCCAGAGACCTCTTAAACATTTTGCAGGTTCTACTAACAAAAGCAGATTTGTAAGAGAAGGGACTAACTGGGATTCAACATTTGAAATTTGATTATGTAGAAGTGGCAGTGGGGAGGCAGTAATTCAGTCCCTAGGGACTTGGCTTTGGAACCGGGGGGTCGCCAGTTCAAGTCCCCATGCGGACAAAGTACGGAGCGTGGACTGGTAGCTGGAGAGATGCCAGTTCACCTCCTGAGTTCTGCCAATGTGCCCTGGAGCAAGGCACCAATCCCCCAACTGCTCGGGGCGCCTGTCATGGGCAGCCTCCTCACGCTGACATCTGCATGTAGGTCCTATATCTCAATTTGAAGATGAGGTACTAATTCTGTATATAATCTATTTTTCTGCAGAAAAGAAATCATGAGTTGTAAAGGGTGAACAGACAGTTATTTTCCCATGCTCACTACTTTATCGAGCCAGCCATCAAGGTGACACCTAAGGTAACATACCATAATGACACAGTAAGGAAGGTTGCGTTAGCTGTGGGTACAGTAGGCTAAGATAGTAGGCTCAGAGCTAAGCTAACAGGGCAGCAACAGAGGCTACCCACTAATACTGAGATCATTTCAGTAGGGAAATGCAACAAGTCTTGAATGATATGGAATTAGTACAGCATAACAGAGTAGATATATTAAATACTAAAGCTAAGGAGAGTAAATAGATTGAAACTGAAAATTGAGGAGGTGGTTGTGGACGTCAGAAATTGCAATGTGTCAAACTGGAACTTTCCTGCACATGGTCTGGGAGTGTGAACAGGTGCATGAGTTTTGGAATAAAACAACATCAATAGTATCTGACGTGATAGGATGTCGAATTCCTATTGACCCAATTGTTTTGTTACTTAAGGACAACTATTAATTACACCAACTTGGGAGACAGATGAAAATTTGGCTATCCGGCTCAACTGCAACCAAGAAAATGATAGCTCAACGCTGGCTTTTGTTTTGTTTTCTTGTATTGTAGTTGTTTGTTCTGTAGGTTCTATGTTCAAAAATAAAAAAATAATAAAAAAATGTATCATAAAAAAAAGAAATTGTAATGTTTGTCACAGGAAACAGCTAAAGATATTTAAAATCCATAACAATAGTAATATACAACACAAGAAAATGAGGTGGTGGGTGGGGGGCTAGCCACAGTTCTCATTGAGCAGACGGACAGCCTGAGGGAAGAAGCTCCTCCTCATCCTCTTTGAGTTTGTTCTCAGGCAGCGTTAACGCTTCCCTGATGGTGGGAGGGGGGGGCATGTAGGCTATGGCGTCGTCTGTGGATCTGTTGGGACGATATGCAAATTGTGAGCTAGGCTGGGTTGGGTCAGTGGGTACCTTTGAGCGATGGACCTCTGCATTGAAGCATAAACCTCTCAGTATACGTGCATGGTGCACGTATACTGAGAGATTTATGCCTCAATGCAGAGGTCCAGGGTTCAAATCCGACCTCTGACGATTTCCTGCATGTCTTTCCCCTCTATCTCCCCTTTCCCACCTAGCTGTCCTGTCAAATTAAAGGTGGGAAAGTAAAATAATCTTTTAAAAAAACAGCTAAGCTGGGTTTTCTTTGGAACAGGGACAATGATTGACTGATGTTTACACTTCTGACTTTCATCCTCACCTAACAATAATTCAACTTTAACAAGTATCTTGATCTACTTTTGGAAAACTCATTCTTAACTTTTCCTGCTAAGGCATGTTGTGTGAATCCACAGTGCACCTGGAGGAGAATCTGCTGCCCCACCCAGCCTGTCAAGAGGCTGCTAAGCACATGCTGTGACTAGAGGTTGTCTTACTGATCCTCCAACTTTGTGTCATTCTCTTCTGGAGTTTAGGGAGACTGCCCTATAGTTCTGATAGTTTGTTTAAACACTTCCATTCCCCCAAGAGCATGCATTCGGTGCGACATTGGCAAGAAAACAGGCAGAAACCTCAGGCAGACTTTGACTCTTATTGGGCGGCCATCTGGCTCGACCAGTTGGGAGGGAGAGAGAGAGAGAGAGAGAGAGAGAGAGAGAGAGAGAGAGAGAGAGGGAGAGATAAAGAAATATGACTCATAATAATTAGAACAGTGGATATAATAAAATGACATGATGAAGCGTGGCAATTATAGTAAAAGTAACCATTTTGAAGAGATTGTAGTTGCTTCCTCATATGGCTTTCTGCAGAATATATTTCTTTTTTTATTTGCAGTTATATCAGGGAAAGGCAGTTGTACATGGAAATGTCAGGCCTAAAAATTCAAAGTAAGACAAATCAATAAATCAACACTGGTATAGACAGTTCCACATTACATGCAAGTGTCCTCTTTGTTATTATTACCCAGGGTGCAAATTGGTATGCAACTTGAAATGTTCAAATTAACAGAATTGCAGTCAGGCACAAGAAGGTAGTCCAAACAAGTAAACAAGTCCAGAAGGGCAGGCCAGACAGGTAATACACACAGGTAGCAGAAATTAGGCAGAAAATCAGGGCTGGTAGAAATAATGGGTTGGCAAATTGAGCAGTTGGTAGCCCAGAGGTTAGAGAAGCAGACTAGTGGCCCAAAGTTGGACAGTTTAAATCCGTGGTGAGATGGCACAAAAAAACTGGCCTAATGACAGCTGGCCTTGCAACTCAAAGGCAGAGATTTCCACAGCCGTGGGGACACAGGACAGAACATTTGAGCATTTAACACTGCCTCGTTCTGGTTTGTTGTTATAATGTAGATCAACTTTTCTCATTTATTGTTATTCTTCTCAGTCAACACACATGTAGGCACACCTGTTCACATCAATGATACATTAATTCATTTGAATTCATTTATAATCTCCTGGACTTTATTTGCTTTTTCTGTTTAAAACTTTCCGCACATTCATAATATATATATATATATATATATATATATATATATATATCCCATCTGTGTTATCTGACAGTTGGAGAATAGTTGTAATATTTGCAGTATAAAAGTTGTCATATTACAAGAATATTAAGTAATTTAAGGAGAATAAAGTCACAATATTTCAAGAAAATATTCCCCTGCCCTATAGTCTGCTGTGCATTATGTTCAGTGCCTGAATTTGATCAAATGAGGTGCCAGTACCCTAATTCAGCAGTTACATGATATGATCATTACGTGTTAATATTTACATTCAGTCCTATATCTTGTAGGGCTGACCCCGAATAGTTGACTATTTGATTATTCAATGATTAGACTCTACAGATGTTTTCAGGACTGCTAGCGGGATTTATGCTTCAGCAGAGGATCCACGCAGAGGTGGTCTGAAGTTTATAATTGTTGGTGTGTGCGTCGATCTCTTTAAGAGAATAGCAGGGCCGGCATGTGTGTATGCTGGGGAGTGTGTGGTAGAGCAAGGGAGAGAGTGACGGGGATTATCTTCGAAGCGAGGACCGACTCTAGAGGCGTAATGGGAGAAACAGTGTCTGTGAGAAAACAGAACCTGGAAATGAGTAGGGGGAAATCCAACGCTACCTAGCCACGGCCGAGCAGACCAATCACAGTTGTTGCGGTCTGTTTTGACGCAACACGTAGCTGAGCTGTTGACTTTAATTAATGGGACACTCATAAAGCATGAGGCAGACAAAACATTAGCTTAACATTTATCAGAGCAGGAATGGATCACTGTCAACCACAAGATATGCATAAAGAGCTGTGTGGCAGTGACGGGGCCACCTGTCTGTGTCTCACACACACACACACACACACACACACACACACACACACACACAAACACAAACTAAATGCATACTGGTGGGTGGGGACCCTTGCAGGCAAGCTCTCTCTCTCTCTCTCTCTCTCGCTCTCTCTCTCTCTCTGTCTTATTGTCTTTCTTTCTTTGTGTCTCTAGTGGTAAAAGAAGTACAATATAAACATAGCCTACTCAACAATGGACTTTTCCTTGGCAGGACTCCAGAAGTAAAAGTCCTCCATTCCAACTATACGTAAAAAGTATAGAAGTATTATCAGAAAACTGTAGTTTGCAAAGCATCAAAAATAATAGGTTGTTCTCATTCCACATATTTACTAGCCTGGTTGACACCAGACCCTTCTCAGTTGTAACTGAGAGTGGGTCTGGGGAAGCTTCATTCACAGCCCATTCCCAAAGGGGGCGTCACCAATGGTCTGCAACAAATTTGCAGTCTTTCTAATCTTTGCTTTTTTGATAAAATATTTGATAATTCTACATCTTATCTTTGAGCCTCAAACAGTTATTTAAATAAAACTATCTGAGAGGTTTACTTTTCACTTTAGGTGGAACTGCTAACAACTCATAGAAATCTGAAACATGACAAAAAAAACGCAACAAGACAAATTTTTTTGTAAGCCATTACAAGCCAGAGAGTTTGGGGAACTACTGGTTTAATCTTCTAGGCGTGGCTTGTGGCTCGGAGGTAGAGGGGGTTGCCCCTTAACAACAAGATTGGAGGTTTGATCCCAGACTCCTCCTACCACATATTAAAGTGTCCCCAAACAAGACACTGAACCCCATGTTGCTCCCCGGATGCTGTATGTATAGATGTTCACTTCTCCTAATATTCAGGATGGGTTCAAATGCAGTAATTGGATTTCACTACATTGAACTGTATGTATGTGATGAATAAGAATAAAGTTTGGTTTTGTATTTAGTTTTGTTGAACAATGTGTTGTACTTCATCATGTGTTCACCGTCTTGCAAATTAAATTAAAAGTATTAGAGTCAAAAGGACAATAATTCCCTCGGAAATACAATGCAGTATACCAAAAAAAAAATGGAAGTATATGGAAAGTATAAGTGCAAGTTTATATACTTAGTTACATTTCACAGCTATATGTCACACACATGGATTCTGAGATCAAAAATGAAGTCAGAGGTAAAAACGCTGTGAAATGAAATTTTGTGCTGAATGATTTGCCTGTGGGCTCGCTATGTGAAAATCTTTTAAGTCCAACCTACATCCTGCTGTACAATCAGATTCCTTCTGATCACTGGAAACATTTGGCCTCTGTTTTCATTCGGACTACGTCGTGGTCTTACTGACAGCCGACTCCCAGAGCAACTGAGAAAACATAATCATTTATTGAAATTATTGACCGACGTGTATACTGGAATACGAAGACATATAGAAACATGTTTGCAACACTGTATGGACAGTTAAATTGAGGCTATACAGCTTATATAGGTCCACTGATTTCCATTTCTTTTTAAATAAATATATACATAAGTGCGTACATATGTCTTTGTGAGACACACTTTTAAGCAAAAATAGCATCACGTCACACAGCAAAGTCCTCTGTATGGGGAGGGGGACCCCTCTTCAGGTCAGTGAATAACCTCAACTCCACAGAATACACAGAACACCTGCACTGCAAATATAGACTGAATCCATCTGGTAAAGGCCGTTCATCCGTTGCAATCTCTCTTATTATATTTATTTATAACTATTTAAATTTATCATAATAATTTCACTTATTTCCAAAGCAGAGCAATCCGTTTCAGAAGGGTCCTTTAACATGCCATCGTGGAGAAATCTGCTGCTTTCTGCTCAAAATAAATCCGCAAAGCATGTGAAACTACTGTGAAAATAAGTGGAAATTATAATGATCTCGTATATATAGTCTGTGAGAATGGATAGATTTGAAGTCTGAATATGAGACGTCAGTACTTCGTTGCGCGGTGGCGTCTTCTTCCTCTTGTCGGACTGATCAACATGGTTGATTAGATCGAACTGAGGTTTAATTTCTGTCATGGCAGTTAAAGGATGGAGTGCTTCGAATATCCCATTTCAGTCCGGGTACAAAAGGAAGCCGGAAAATGTGCTGTATTTGTTGTTGTTTCCGCCGTGCGCCTTGCCGCCGTCCAGTTTGACATAAATCTCGTCTCCGGAGTCCAGATGCAGGACGACGCTGTTGCTGGCGTAGTCGTAGTTCTGGTCGGCGTCCTGCGCTATGGCGCTGGCTCGGACCTGCAAATGAAGAGATAGAGAGATTGCATTGAGTATATGTCCCTCCTGCAGGCAGACGCTATGTTCATTTTACAGCAGGACCGTCCGAACACAAATGCGCGCTGAGCCTAAAATAACTCAATAAACCCCTGGCATTTATGGCACAGTTCTCCACAAAGCGCGAGCATTTAGCATGTATATACAGACGTATCAAAACGGGATAAAATAAAGAACCAACATCCAGACCACAGTCGTGGACTTTAGATTACTTTGCGTGCGCTCTGCATCTGCCTATCCTTTGCGCAATGGAGAGCTTATTCAGACACGAGGCAAGAACTTTAATGAATGTGTTTAATCAGCACGTAGGCTACATACCGCACGGTTTAAAACACAACATTATTATTTAGCCTACCTGTCCGTTTTTGCACAAGTCGGCCCACATGCTTGTCCCGTCTCCTCCGCGCATCAGCACATGATAGGTGAAGTAGTAAATCCCAGCCACTTGGCATGTGAACTTGCCGGTTGTCGGGTCATAGTGGTTCCCCAGGTTCGTGACCACGTCGTCGAACCTTAACACTTCGTATCCCTCGTGTGGATTTTTTAGACCCACATAAAACGCTATCTTTGCCCCGCCGATAGCAGAGCCGAGCTCTCCACTGGTGTCGGTCTGCGCTGTGCCCACTACCCTGGGATGCCCCGTCTTTTCAGAATCTCCTCGGTCCCCCGGAGGCCCTCTCGGACCTGGTGGCCCCGGTTCGCCTGGCGGCCCCCTCGGCCCGGGTTTCCCCGGCCGACCCGGCTCGCCTTTAGTCCCTTGAACAAAGGCCGGAGAAGGGACTGCGCTCAGCTCCTGCATGACCTCCAGAGCCGTGGCGCTCGGTTTGGGGTTGTACGGGTCACAGATCATCCGACAGGTGCCCATCATCTCGTAGTGCGCATCGGTTCTGGAAGTTTGGACCAGCAGGGGAATGGCGATGATGAGTGCCAAAACCATGACGACGCCAACCACAGCGGCGGCGACGATTCTCTTCCTCTGGAAAGTCCGAGAAGCGAGCGCTAAAAAGTCCGTTTTGCTTTGAGACGTAATGGTGGAAGGTAGTAAGGGCTAAAAACCACGGGAAAAAAACCGAGACTGGACCAAAAAGGAGTCACTCAACCCCAAAGAGAGACAGAGAGAGAGAGAGAGAGAAACAAACGCGATGTAACCCTTAAGCCCAGTTCCACCCTGCAGCGTTTAGCGCGGTGCCAGTGTCACTTGGCGTCACACAGTTGACAGGGGAAATATTCGTTCTGGCATGGCTGGACGCGGCGGATCTCCGAGCAGAAGGATGCTCCCAGCGGTTTTTGTTCGTCTGCCACAAGAGAGATGCTGACGTAACAAGTTCAGGGCAAAGCCTGTTGCAATTTGGATTTAGACTATACCACAATAATCATGTCATCTTTATGTATGAATTATAAATCCCTCAAGGAAAAGGATCAGGAAGCATTACTGACAGACTGTGAGACATTTCCTCTTTTATCTTTTTTTCTACGTTATAGAAAAATCATCTTAATGCAGATTATGTCCTTGAGAAAAGGGGGCTGAATAAATCACTGGTATTGTTCTTAACTACAATCTGTATGAAAAGGTGTTTCCACGTTTTGAGATGTACAAGATTATATGCTTATTTATTTGATGTGCCCAAAATAATATAAAAAAAATAACTAGCCTTTATTAACTTTTTTTCCAACTAAAGTTATTATATTTTATAATAACTTAGAATCTATTTACACAGATTTACACTGATACAACACAGTGATGAGCAGGTATGTCATTTAAAGACAGATATTGTATTGCACCTGTCATCATGAGGAGTCTCACTCAGCCTGCTGTGGTTCTGAATGAGCTTTTCAGAGAAGACCTTGATGACAGGGGTGGAGTCAGATGTTGTAAATATTCGGGGCTTAGCCCAAACCTAGGGGGGGTTCGGGGGCATGCTCCCATGGGGAGTATTCTTTCCCCAATTTTACTGATTGAATCCACATCCACAGTCCCAGCTTTCCTCTCAGACCTAGATTGTTGCAATTCCAAGACTGTATGAAGCCCAGTATGCAGACTTATTCAAAAACACCATTTTAGAAGAGGCAAAAATAACACTTTTATACAGCATCAAACTTTATGAGTACCTATAGATCCCATTTTCATTCAGATATATTGAGGTCAGAGGTCAAAGCAATGGCAGTTGCTAAAATGTAGCTTATGTTTGGAGCGTTATTTAGCCCACTTTCCAAAAATGATAGCCAAGCATGGATTCCCTGATAACAATAAATTGCTCTAGCTTTAAAACAGAACCCGTTATAGCCTCTAAAACTAGGCCAAAATAATACTGCGATTTGGAGAAAAATATTCGGGGCCGGAGCCCCAGAATATAATTTGACAGAAATGGCCATGCAGATCTCATGAAATGCTACGTACTGTATATTAACATTTAATCATAACGGGAAGTGTAGGATCCAGAAAAAAGGCTTCAACTTGATTTATTTAAATACATCTCTTCTTTTTTACCTTTATTTATTCAGGGAAGGTTCAGTGGGAGGCAGCCTCTCTTTGGCAGGAACACCCTGATCACATTCACACCTGCCCAGTATACCCACAGTCTGATCTGCAAGCTCCTTTAAGCTCCTTTTAACCTTTAGGCCACCACTGTACCATGAATGCCCTAGCTTTAGATAGATAGATAGATAGATAGATAGATAGATAGATAGATAGATAGATAGATAGATAGATAGATAGATAGATAGATAGATAGATAGATAGATAGATAGATAGATAGATAGATAGATAGATAGATAGATAGATAGATAGATAGATAGATAGATAGATAGATTTTTATTGATCCCAAAAAAATGGGAAATTCCAGTGTTGCAGCGGCAAAATATCAGACACACAGCACACATACAGAATATACATGAAATAATAGGATACAATAATAGGATACAATATACATGAAATAATAATAGGATAGAATATAAGAACAAATAATTTAAAATATATACAAGTTGGGAATAAAAATGTACAACTGTTTAACTAGTATTGATAAACCTATTGTGCAAGGTGCACTTATTACTTACTTTCTGGAAGTACAATACTAAATCACTGGAATTATGCTTCATTAACATGTCAGATATGTTTTGATGCTTTCCCATTTGTTTTTCCTTCTTCTCATATAAAGGGAGAGTGACGACCAGGTGTTAAACAGTGTATTGATTATTATAGGATTAGTTACAACGAATCATTTTGTTATCAAGTCAGAACTTCCATTAAAAGGGTTGGTTCACTGAAATTATAAAAACAACAATGTTTTTGTTGTTTTACTTACGTATCTCTAGTGGTATCTAACCAGTTAGATCGTTTTGGTTGTACTTGTCCAGATTTAGAGATGTCTATCTCCCAATTTAATGCATGCATCTTAGACACCAAAATCCTCATATCCCAATGTCTCAGCAGGCTAAGCTAGCAGCTAACAAAGCGCCTTCCCCACCCTGCTGATGAGTGCCAGACACGTACACACCCAAACACATGAGAATACACAACCACAGACTCAAGCATTGCTGAACAAGAAGATCCATGAACACAATCCATGCAGAAACGTGCACTGACACGCACACAGGAAGCCACAGGGTCCCCACAGTGTTACTCCCTGATGGGCAGAGATTAAATCATTCTATGTTGGTAATTAGCTTCCTTTTGGATTTGAGAAAAAAATTGAAATAAACAGACTTAATCTCAGCTTGATTTTCCGCAACGTGTGTGTGTGTGTGTGTGTGTGTGTGTGTGTGTGTGTGTGTGTGTGTGTGTGTGTGTGTGTGTGTGTGTGTGTGCGTGTGCATGTGCGCATACACACGTTCACTAGCAGCTCACGGTGCTCACAGTAACCTTTTCTCGGCTACAATTATTTCATTTTCATTTTCATTTTTTTAGACATTCATCTACTTTTTTTTCTCCTGAACACAAAGGTCTAGGTTCCAACATCTGGGTGAAGTTGATTCTTTTGTCAACTTTGAATTAAGATTTGGGTAGCAACCTAATGACTTCAGATAAGAATTAAAAATCACGGATGCCAGCACAGTGACGATTCCCCTACTACATTCTCAGGTGAATGGTAGTTACATGGCGCATTCATCTTAATTGCATGAGTGGCATTATGTGGACACTTACAAATAGAACATTCCTTTTGTGAAACTGTTTCAAAGTTGTTTAATTGAAACCCTTTCCCAGCAAAAAGAGTGGCATTTTCCGCTTAGGGTTCATCCGGGATGTAAACGCCAGATCTCTCACACCCTAAGCGAAAATCATACCCCTAGTAGAACAAACCACAAAAAGCATATTGACTGCTATTTTCTGATAAGGAAACAGGGCTCAAGGTTGTATTTGACATGAAAGCAATGGTCTTTCAGGACTTTTTTAGGCATGCACTAAGGTCCATCCCAACAAGGCCATGCCCTGAATATCTCCCAAGATTCTCAAGTGGTACCTTCACTATATAGGCACAGCTGTTGTTTTTTTCACTTCCTCTTATGTCTGAGCTGATAAACTGTCCTTAAAAGTGAGCCGAGACATCCAGTGAAAGGAAGCCATTTTGATGGCTTGGTATATTATCCACGGTTGCATTCTTATGGTCAATACCCAAAGACTTGGCCATGCCTGACGGTTGGAACGCTTATCAACTGCCGAGAGCTTTGTCTTCGGTTTTCCAATAAAATCAAAGAAGTTTAATGGCGTTACTGCCTAATACCCATTCTTCTACTTTTTGCGTGAACAAATATGCCTATTTTCCACCATCTGGGTGAACTTTATTCTGTTGTCTACTTTAAATTAAGGATTTGGTGCTAACACAATGACTTCCGATAAGAAGTCAAATTGATGGATTCCAGCACAATCACCATTTCCGTACAACATTCTCAGGTGGACGTTAGTTACCTGGCATTTTATCTTAATTGCAGATAATTGTGGACATTTATTACGAGCATAGTCCTTTTGAGACTTTCAAACCCCATATACAGATAAGGGAGATTGTTCCCTTAGGGCTTGTCTGGGATTTTACTTCTCGCACCCTAAGCGAGAATCATACCCCTAGACCAACGAGCCCCATAAAACACATTTTTTGCAATTTTCCATCAAGGAAATACAGCCGCGGTCTGTTACTGGCTCGAAAGGCAATGGTCAAGATGTTTGTTTGGCATGGGTTCTTTCCATGGGGCCACTGTCTGCCACTGACAGTTACAGTAGTTTGCAATCTAAAAATGTACGTCCTACTGTTTTGGGAACAATTGTAGGTAGTGGGAGGGGTAATGGCTCTTTACAATGAATATGCAAAAGCAGTTGCTCACAGGTTCAGCCCAGGTAAATGCTCGGCCCATACACTTACACACACAGAACAAAACCTACTCACTTGCTGCTGGTTACAATGTTTTTCCTGATTGTACTTTTGTTTTCAAATGAATGGTAAATGAACATGTTTTAAAAAGCGCTCAAATTTGTTAAAACCTTACCCATTTTGACAAAACGGTTTTGATCACCTGAGGCAATTCAGTGAAGTCTTAGGTATGTACCTATCACAAACCTTTTAATCTGCTCCATTGGTTTTGGACAGTTGATTTGCAATGGAGTGAAAAGTGTTGATAACTTGTATTAATAAAGTATTGGCATTTTACTTGGGAACTTTACTTTTATTGCACTGACATTAACAAGTGGACCGTCAGTTACGGTCCCTCTGTGCCCGTGTGTGTGTAGCGAAAGAACTTCACGGGTAGTGTGGCCGAGCGGTCTAAGGCGCTGGATTAAGGCTCCAGTCTCTCAGGAGGCGTGGGTTCAAATCCCACCACTGCCATTTGGGAAAGTCAATATTTGGTGAAGCAATTAACTGTATGGTCTGATATAGTTATAAGCTTCACATTATTCTAGATAATGATTATGACTTGATACTATAAATAAAATTGAATTGAATTGAAGCAACTAAAATGCTAAGTGCCAACTTGGTAGCCTCCTTCCAGGCTCTTTCATTCATATCTGTACTTACATTGCCCTTTTTTTCTTTCCACTGACACAAGTTTGTCCTAAGTGAAATGTCTTCACTAGTTATTGCTTCAGTGTACACCTTCAATACTCTAGGATCTAATCTTGGTTGCCACATGGTCCCAAACATTCCCATATTAGATGAACCACACATTTTCAAGCCCCTGATCCTGAACAGCAGAGCTGAGTGGCGCAGCGGAAGCATGCTGGACCTGTAACCCACAGGTGGATGGATGGAAACCATCCTCTGCTACGTGCAATTCTACAGATCGTTAGGTCTATATTCACATTTCCATGTGATAAAGCATCTGTTGCCACAAGTGTCCAAAGTGAGATGTCTCCACCTGGGGCCTGTTTCAGGAAGGAGGTTTAACAAACTCTGAGTCTTACCCTGAACTCTGAGTTGATTTACCCTGAGATGAGAATCTCTGAGTTTTCAGTTCCAGAACAGCTGATTTGAGTGGGTTTAATCAACTCAGAGTAGGTTCACTGTGAGTTAGGCGCGTGCACAACCACAAAAGGCAGCATGAATGGAGCCATGATTCTACGATTCACCATGGCAACAACCACAAACAAACTAGTTGCTGCTGCAAAAAAGAGAGAATTGGTTTGGGAGAAAATTGCTGCTCGAGTCAATGCGTAAGCATTAACAGTGTATTAATTTCATATTTAATCACAGTTATAATATTACTGGTGAAAACTGGAATTGTATTACACCTAAATGAAATTATAGGTGTAATACAATATAAAATCCTGCTGGCAAAAAAAAGTAAACTATACTAATCCCATTCTGAGGCTGCAGCACCATGATCATTAACAGAACTATAATGTATAATCATTTATTTCTTTTTAATGGCTCTCACTGGATTGTGTCCAGGGAACACTACAAAAACGTTTAAAAAACATTTCAGAGCGAGTCACACTTCCCTATAGTGGCTTTACTATTACACTATGATCCGCTACACTGTTGTAAAGAAAACTGCCGTTTGCAAAAAACGTAATGCGACACAAAGAATCTGCTGCGATGTAAAGCCTGTCCACGATGGTTGATGTTAGTGATATGAGGACAGATAAGATATCTACATACAATGGACTGTGATAAAAAATACCTCTCAAATCGGTTATGTGGAAATGAAAATACATCTATAGTCGGGACTCAATCTCCCGACGTAAACTCTCTGTGAATTAATACAGCTTTTTCATCAACGGGATCGTCGACAAAAGGAAATGACATGTTTGAGAACAACGTTTTATAATCTGCCTGACATAAACCAATACGTTTTTTTATTCATGCAGATAACAAACTGCATTAAAATGCGCCTGATACAGACTGAATGAATGAATAAGGAAATGAGTTTCTTGAAGAAAACCTGCTCCCGACCAGGTTAGGTTCACAGGCTCAGTTACCATCTGACTCTGAGGTAAGTTATATGTCTTTCTGAAACAGAAAACCCAGAGTTTCCCTCATCTCAAACAAACTCAGAGTTTTCACTAAACCTGCTTTCTGAAACGGACCCCTGCATTCTGATAACCTGCTTTGATCACATGCTGTTAATCAGTAAAGTCTTAGATATGTTCATATCACAAGCCTTTTCATCAGCTTCATTGTTTTTGGACAGTTTATTTACAATATAAAAATGTACATCCTACTGTTTTGGGAACAATTGTTAGTGGGAGGGGTACTGGCTCTTTGCAGTGAATATGCAAAAGTTCTTGTCCACAGGTTGAGCCCAGGTAAATGCTGGAAAATATGCAAGGAGTGGAAAGTGTTGATAACTTGTATTAATAAAGTATTGGATTTTTACTTGCAAAGGTTTTATTGTACTGACATTAACAAGTGGAATGTAAATTACGGTCCCTGTGTGTCCATGTGTGTGTAGGTTAAAAAATGCACAGGTAGTGTGGCCGAGCGGTCTAAGGCGCTGGATTAAAGCTGGGGAACAATCGGCCGTCAAAGAGGGGGAAGAAGGGGGAAGAAGGGGGGAGAAGGGGGAAAAAAAAAATCGGGCATCGGGCATTTCTCAGTCTAAAAAAAAAAGTAGTTGTACATTTGATTGAATACACAGATACAAAAACTGATTTTCATTTGTGTCGTGACAGAGAGAGATCTGATATAAATGATTTGCTCATTACATGTTTATTAACTAATTGGAACCTAGCCTTGTATTATATTTGATACAAGTTATAATAAGCAAGATGTCTTAAGAGTAAATAACGATTAATATACTGTGCCATGAATATACTCATACCCTTTGATACAGCTCGTACCACTTCGTCTGCCTGGGGGCTGGCCTGTTTCCCTCACCTGCAGGCCAGGCCCCCGTGCTGGCAAACTTTCTCAAGCGTGCCATCCACTCCGAGTCTCCCATGCCTTTGTGTGATTTTGCCTAGTTTGGTGACATCAATACATAAAAACAACATAAGTGCTGGAACATGTAAGTCAGACCATGGGCGTTATATTGTAATAATCATATGAAAAATGCAGTGGGTGGCATAAGATACCTAAGCTGTGTTTGAAACACAGCTCATGAATTAACCAGATTCCCATTATAAATATGTATTCTTAGTGTGTGCTGATAAATATCATTAATTAGAAAGCTAGTTGTATATTTTTTTAGGCAGATAGACAGAAGACAGTGTTAATACCATAGGCATAATATTAATAATCTTATGAATAATCTGGCGTTACATACAATGGATATAATATTGACGTTGTCATTAACTTATCATACTAAGCCTACATTTATGTCATCTCTTCTCAGAATAGTTAGAAAGGCCACAATATTGTAAATAATACCCTGCTTTAAAACTTGAACAGTGTACATACTATTAATACTGTGATTGCGTGACGTTAACACTAATGGTAAATGATCACCATAAAGGTTTAGTGTCCCAAATGATTTGCCAAAAACTGAGGGCTAGATTTATCAAGCCGTTTGCGCCTGTTTCCAGGCGCTAATTGGTCGCAAAGACGGACGTAACCGATGCGGGCTATTTACTAACGGGGCGCACTTGGGTAAAATCGCAGATTGCCTGCCACATGAGCGAGAAGAGACAAGTTGCGCTTTCAATATGCGTTCGTGGGAGGGTCATGGGGAAAGTGGGAGTTCCACCCAAAAAGGTGGGAGGATAAGCGCAAAGTGCGCCTAATTATATATTCTGTGGTATTTACAAAGACTGTCAGTAAGAGCGCGCCTCTATTCTGCGGGGGAAATTCTCCGCCTCTTTAAAGCAGGTCTGAACCAACCGCAATCGAGTTTCCTCGTAGACCTTTATGCCGCTGGTGAAATGGCAACAGTAATCTGAGCAAGATGAAGACATAGGCGAGGCTGAAAATATCGTTAACACGAGAATCACACTTTGTCAGTGAACACAACATCATTTAGCGTTACAGATCAAGCAGCCATGCAATATTAGAGTTACTGGAAGAAATCAAAGATGACATTGATCTCCCACTCAGCGTTCACATCCCATTCCAGCAGTTGTTAAACTCCTCGCTACATTACAAATATTGGCATCAGGATCATTTCAAACAGTCATAGCATCAGCTGTGGGAATATCGCAGTCTGCACCCAGCCATATCATAGCACCAGTAGCGCTTTGCTACAGCACAATTTACGGTATAGTGGGCGGAGAAAGACGCTGATTGCCTGATGGGTGTCAGGGTTGATAAATACTACGCAAAATGTGGAAGCATAGCGTGCGCTATTACCGAACTCGCATAAACAGACGCAGCGCAAACTGCGCCAGTGTTAGTAAATCAGGCCCTGAGTGTCCCAAATGATGAGGGTATTATTTGAGACAGGTTGTTCCCCTAACCATAACCCCTGTTAAACAGGTGGTTTAGCAGGTTCATAAATAAGGACATTGTATTGAATTTGGGACACTAAACTGACGTATACCCACCATAAAAGTGTTAACGTTACGTGGATGAAAGCTAAAAATAGTGGCATTAAACAGAAGTTAGACATCAGCTATTACAGTGCAACGTTAGCAAACTAACGTTAGTGTTAGCATTTTTTTTTCACATTAACGTCAAGTTGTAGCTATATTATTCACGTGACAACCATGTACTAACGTCATATTCGTTTATACATCTACATTTACAAATTGGTTTCAAATATTCTCCTTCACAGTCAACGTTTTTTGTTGTCAAAACACGGTAACGTTACTCATAAGCTAACGTTACCTAAAATCCACCTTTACATTAGCAAACTTCGGCAGACGAGACGGAGAGTTAGGTAACTAAATCAATCGATATGACATAATGACAATGCTAAATTACATTTTTCTCGGGCGGCTGCTGGGATTAAGGCTCCAGTCTCTTAGGAGGCGTGGGTTCAAATCCCACCACTGCCATTTGGATTGGTAATAAGCTTCACAGAAATCTTATAACATAGCTTGTTGAACTTGTCTGAAGCAACTAAAATGATAAGTAGCAACTTGGTAGCCTCCTTCCAGACTCTTTCATTCATATCTGTACTCACATTGCCCTTTTTTTTTTAAAGACCACACAATCACAAGTTTTCAATGAGAAATATGCATGCATTGCCACTAGTGTCCAATGTTATAATAAGCATTTATTATGCAGTGGAAAAAATTCCTAAACCAGAGGTCAATTGATTGAAACTAGGTAAATGCTCGGCCCATACACACACACACACACACACAGACCTAAACTTGCTCATCTGCTGCTGGTTACAATACCGTAAAATAAATTATGCCAGAGAAATATGGCAAGGAGTGAAAAGTGTTGATAACTTGTATTAATAAAGTATTGGATTTTTACTTGCGAAGGTTTTATTACACTGACATTAACAAGTGGACCGTCAGTTACGATGCCTGTGTGGAGGGAAGCATATACGCAGGTAGTGTGGCCGAGTGGTCTAAGGCGCTGGATTAAGGCTCCAGTCTCTCGGGAGGCGTGGGTTCAAATCCCACCACTGCCATTTGATAAAGTCACATATCTGGTGAAGCAACTAACTCTATGGCCTGACATAGTTAACAGTTATAACACAGTTATAAGCATCACAGAAGCCTTATAACATGGCTTGTTGAACTTGTCTGCGTCTGCTGAGGTTTCTTCCTAAAAGGGAGTTTTTGCTTGCTCTTGGGGGAAATACTGGAATTGTTGGGGCTTTGTAAATTATAGAGTCTGGTCTACACATACTCTATCTGTAAAGTGTCTCGAGATAATGATTATGATCATATGATTATGATTATGATTTGATACTATAAATAAAATTGATTTGAATTGGATTGAAGCAACTAAAATGCTAAGTGGCAACTTGGTAGCCTCCTTGCAGACTCTTTCATTCATATCTCTACTTACTTACATTGCCCTTTTTTTAAAAGACCACACAATCACAAGTTTTCAATGTGAAATATGCATGTATTGCCACTAGTGTCCAATGTTATAATAAGCATTTATTATGGTGTAGAAAACATTCCTAAACCAGAGGTTGATTGATTGAAACTATCCTCTGCTAATAATAATTGAATTTGATGACATTGCCATGTTTTAGAAGATTAGAAGTATCCACTGACACAAGTTTGTCCTAAGTGAAATGTATTCACTATTTATTGCTTCAGTGTACACCTTCAATACTCTAGAAGGAAATCAGGAAACTCACAAAAAAGAGTGTTGCAATGTCCATCAAATGATTAACTTTGCAACCCGTAAGCTGCTGAAATCTTGGTTGCCACAGGGTCCCAAACATTCTCATATTAGATGAAACACAAAAGCAGAGCAGAGTGGCGCAGTGTAACAGTGCCTTGCCAGTAACCCGAAGGTCAATGGATCAAAACCATCCTCTGCTACGTACAATGCTTTAGAGTGATATGAATTCTATATTCCTTCAATCTATATTCCCATTTCCATGTGACAAAGTGTCTGTTGCCACAAGTGTCCCAAGTGAAATGTCTCCACCTGCATTCTGACAACCTGCTTTGATCACTTGCTGTTAATCAGTAAAGTCTTAGATATGTCCCTATCACAAACCTTTTCATCAGCTTCATTGGTTTTGGAAAGTTCATTTACAATCTAAAAATGTACGTCCTACTGTTTCGGGAACAATTGCTGGTAGTGGGAGGGGCAATGGCTCTTTACAATGAATATGCAAAAGGAGTTGCTCACAGGTTCAGCCCACGTAAATGCTCGGCCCATACACTTACACACATGGACCAAAACCTACTCACTTGCTGCTGGTTACAATGTATTTCATGGTTGTACTTTTGTTTTTTGAAATCAATGGTAAATGAACATGTTTTAAAGTTTTAGAACTTTGCTGGAATTTGTTAAAACCTGACCTTACCCATTTTGACAAACTGTTTTGATCACCTGAGGCAATTCAGTGAAGTCTGTACCTATCACAAACCTTTTCATCTGCTCTATTGGTTTTGGACAGTTAATTCGCAATCTAAAAATGTATGTCCTACTGTTTTGGGAACAATTGTTGGCAGTGGGAGGGGAAAATGAAAGGAAAATGCTCGGCCCATACACACACAGACCTAAACCTGCTCATTTCCTGCTGGTTACAATATTGTAAGATAACTTATGCCAGAGAGATATGGCAAGGAGTGAAAAGTGTTGATAAGGGACTGTTCGTTATTTATTTAAGGGGCCACCGGAAGAGATTTGGGACCTTTATCCAAAATAGACATGACCCTCTTCTTGCCAGTTTAAAAACTTCTATGACCCCCCAAAACAATTTGAAAAAAGGCATGACCCTCACCCAACAATTTATCAATACCTTCTGTACTGGTTTGCAATTGGCAAATAGATACAGAATACCATTGATTTTATTTTACAGCCATGACATTTGAGACTAAACCTCTGCATTCTCATCTGACACATCCCACTCCCCTGTTATGGTGTGGGGGCCATTTCAGTAGATTTACTCACTAACGTTGTTGTGGAAACACAATAAGCATAGAAACTAAATGCACACTTCCTGCATTACTGCATTACTTCAAATACTATGTTACCCCTCTAGTAAACTAGTATTCACAATAAAACATTGAGACCATTCAGCAAGGCACTCTGGGTAACATTCAACACACAAACTGGTTGCTATGGACTCGTCACTAGGCTTCCTCCACTTCGCCGTTTAAAGGCATAGACTGTAAATATTAGTGGACATGTCCAGTTTCGCAAAGTGCTGCAAATGCGGAAGTGCCTTAAACCTGCATTCTCTCTGAATTCCAGCAGGGGGCGACACGTGCGGTTGCAAAAGGAGGTCGGTTTCTGTAGAAGTCTATGAGAAAGTGACCCACCTCTCACTTGATTTATTACCTCAGTAAACTTCTTCATAATGAGTTTATGGTCTCAATCGCTAGTTTTAAGTCTTCTGCAACACAGAATGATGTTCATTTTTTGAATTATGGTCTTGTTGATTTTAAAATCGGCGATAAAGCAGAGGGTGTTTTAGGGCGTGGTTATGATGTGATTGACAGTTCGCGGCCTGTCAATCATGACAGAGGTTTAGCAAAGCTTATCCAAAGCACGTCAACTTCATTTTGGAGTTTGACCAGCTTTCTTCGTAGTGACTGTGACACTTTGGTTGCCTAATAATGTCTTGTTCAGCGTTCGGTTGGACGACAAGACACTCAAAGGAGTCGTCAGTTCAGTTTTTCTGGTAAGTAACGTTACATTTTTTTAAATACTGTTAGCGAACGTTAGCATCCCAATTCATATCAGTTTGCTAGCTAGATTGCACCTTGCTAACCAAGCTAGCGGGCTAACATTATGCAGAGTATAAACGGATTCAAATATATATTTAACGTTACAGTCATTTACAGTAGGTATGCATAAAGGTCTCGCCGGTGATCTATTTTTAACCATATCTGGTGTTATTGCTAATCGATGCGCATGCCTCCCTAACCCGCAAGCTAACACTACCATTACATGTAATGGTAGCTAATGTTAGCTTAAAATCAAAGCCTGATATAGTTAATGCTATGGTGCAAAGTCATATTAAACCCTATATTTGCATGGGATTAGAATAATTTTGGGACTGCGTGTGATTTAGAAATTACCCCCTCACATCTGAGTTTCGTGTGGCGCATTCGCACAGGACAAGCAGAGACTGCTTTTACTTGAATATACTGAAATATATGTTCCTGCCCGAGAGTTGGGCAACGTTACCTGAAGGACAGGCACATAATATCCTCCCCGCCGCGGGGCCCCCACACAGCATCACCGTCACCCACACAGCATCACCCTCACCCTCGGACAAAGCCGCGGGGGGAACGCGTAGACTCGGAGACGGAGGTCTCCGGGCGGGGCAGTGGGCCAGAATATTCGTTGATGCTGTTACACTGATGTCTTTGTTCCACTTACTGTAGTTGTGTCTGCTAATCTATTTGAAGACCTTCTGTCAGCACATTAGTCTGTTTTAAGATGAGTCACATACATGTTACAATCTATATTTACAAGTGCTGTTTATTACCAAAATGTACAAATCATTAAAAAAGTGTTGCATACAATACACATTGTCTAAGATAAATTTGACATGTAGCAGTATGTTTACTTAATACTGCATGTCCTCAACTGAAGCATAGATTCATGTAAAAGCGCATATATTAATATAATTCATTGTGATCTACCATGCCTTAACTACATGTTTGTCTATTACAAACATTTGCCTGTCCTTATCCTTTCTCTTGTGCCTCAGCTGCCATTGGAACCTGACTCCTGCTACCGCTTCACTCCTGCCATCCACCGGAGCAGACAGCCACCACCACTGGACCCCCCCCCCACCACTAGCCGGCCTGCTATCTTCCTCTGACGGACCCGGCTCCTTCCCAGAAACCACCGACCCGTTCTCCATCCTGGAAACTTTGACGTGCTTTTTCCCCCCTCAGAAACCTGGACTCGATACTTTAAATTAAACCTGTTAATTCACACTCCTGGCTCTGCGTTCCGTTCACCATTCAAACCTAAAAGTTAGCACTTTAGAAATATGTATAAGGCATATAATTGAGATATTTTATGTATAGGATTAAACTGTTAGAATTAGATATTGACATTGCATGTCCTTGTATGTTTTTAGTTTTCATACTTAAAAAATATCAGTGCAGTAAATATAAGGTACATTGATTTAATTATTACATTGAATAAGTTGTTTATTTTTTCTTTGCAATTTGTGATCATACTTTTGTTGTAATGAATTTACAATAACCCTACATAGATTAAACAGCACCTAGTGCATTTTCAATTACCTACTAAACACTTGACTACGTATTTAAAATATATTCAAATATATAAATTAATCTAAAAGGATTTTTGGTGAAGTGTTTTCATGGTGATTAAAATTGACAAGTACATAAAGACACACAAAAGCACAAACTACATTTTGCTGATCCTTTGTCAACATTCAAGTAAGTATGGTAACATTTAAGAAATCATTTATGTTGATTAAAGCCCAAATAGACACTTTTAATCAATTATAAATTCTATCAAATTACCAATGTCTTGTATGACTACAATACTGTATGTTCCTATAGTTACTTCAGAAAAACAACAAATGTAGCTTTAGAAAGACCTTTATTTCACATTGAAATGGGCATTAACTTCAAAAACTACATAAACCACAAACACTGGCAATATTTTTAACATTATGTTTAAAGTGATGAATTAAATAATGTAGTTCACCTTTTACAATCCAGTGTAAATTCCACACAAATCACTGCTGTGGGTCAAGGTAAAAGCAAACTTCACTGTCACAAGTGAATTCTGCATAATAAAAAGAGGTAGTTGAATCACTAGTGCCACATTGTTAATTATAAAGGTACTTTATTTGTCACATACACATACATGTAGCGAAATTCATTCTCTGCATTTAACCCATCCCTCAAGGGAGCAGTGGGCAGCCAATGACAGCATGACAGTAGAAATGTTTGACATTACAAACCACAATATAAAAATATAGCTTAACATATAAAGCTTAAAGCACTTGTGCAACACTGTTCAGTCAAGTCCAAATGCCTGGGTAAAGAAATAAAAGCTGCCTTTACAATTACAGTGTGTCAAGGGGTTGCAGCAGGTGGACCCAAATGCAAGACTCCTCCAGCGAATGTGCAGAACAAACTATTTAAACTCACACAACTAACAAATTAAAAACTATAAACGACAAGGACTCACACAGGACTGACAGGAAAACAACGAACCGACAAGAGACAAAGGAAACAGAGAGACTAAATACAAGAGGTAACGAGGACTAACAAGGGACAGGTGATACAACAGGTGAAAGAAATCAGGGCAATCACAAGGGAGGGAAAACCAAAGACAGGAAGTAAACCAGACAAGACAAGGGAGACAAGACAGACTTCAAAACAAAACAGGAAACAGAACATGACAGAACCCACAATCGTGACAGAACCCCCCCCTCAAGGGACGGATCCCAGACGACCCAACACATCAAAAAACAACCCACGTAGGGCGAGAGAGTCCGGAGGAGGGACCATGGGGGGAAACTGCCACTTGGGCACCGGGAACAGAGGAGCCCGGGGGCACAGGGAACAGAGGGACCAGGGGCACAGGGAACAGAGAGTCCAGGGGCACAGGGAACAGAGAGGGCCCCGGGGGCACAGAGGGAACAGAGGGGCCTCGGGGGCACAGGGAACAGAGAGGGAACACTAGGGACAGGGGGAGACAGAGAGACCACTAGGGACTGGGAGACAGAGAGAGACCACTAGGGACTGGGAGACAGAGAGAGACCACTAGGGATAGGGAGACAGAGAGAGACCACTAGGGACAGGGAGACAGAGAGAGAGCACTAGGGACAGGGAGCTTTGTGACCGGGGACTGAGGGAACGCAGAACTGGACAGACTTTGACAGAAATGACTCAGACAAAACAGACATGGACAGAACAGGCTCGGACAGGACAGACTCAGACGGGACAGACTCAGACCGGAACAGACTCAGACCGGAACAGACTCAGATGGAACAGACTCAGACACAGACAGGACAGACTCAGACACAGAAGGGACAGACTCAGACGGGACGGACTGGGGCAAAACAGACTTGGACAAGACGGACTCAGACAGGACAGGCTCAGACAGGACAGGCTCAGACAGGACAGACACAGACACAGACGAGACGGACTCAGACGGGACAGACTCAGACTCAGACGGGACAGACTCAGACGGGACAGACTCAGACGGGACAGACTCAGACACAGATGGGACAGACTCAGACACAGATGGGACAGACTCAGACGAGACGGACTGGGACTTAAGGGCAGGGACTGTAATGGGGACACAGATAGTGAGAGGGACAGAGACGGGCGCGGTGACGGGGACAAGGATGGGCACGGTGACGGGGACAAGGATGGGCACGGTGACAGGGATGGAGACAGGGACAGTGACAGGGACGAAGACAGGGACAGTAACAGGGATGAAGACAGGGATAGTGACAGGGACAGGGACAGTGACAGGGATGAAGACAGGGATGGTCTCAGGGGCGGTCCCAGAGGCGGTCTCCGGGGCACCGGAGGCCGGCAAAGTCTCAGAGGGGGTTTCCCGGGCAGTCCCAGGGGCGCCAGAGACCGGCAAAGTCGTAGGGGTGGTCCCGCGTCGGGATTCAGGGGGGCAGCCAGCCCGCCGGGGAACAGGAGGGCTGCTGGCCAGCCGGGGATCTGGGGCACTGGACAGCGCTGGAACACTGGGTGGCTCTGGGACACTAGAGAGCTCAGGGACACCAGGGAGCTCGGGGACACTAGAGAACACAGGGACACTAGAGAGCACGGGGACACTAAAGGGGCTGCCAGCTAGCTGGAATCCTGGGGAGCTGCTAGCTAGCTGGGAACCTGGGGAGCTGCTAGCTAGCTGGGAGTCAGGGGAGCTGCTAGCTGGCTGCGAGTCAGGGGAGCTGCTAGCTGGCTGCGAGTCAGGGGAGCTGCTAACTAGCTGCGAGTCAGGGGAGCTGCTAGCTAGCTGCGAGTCAGGGGAGCTGCTAGCTAGCTGCGAGTCAGGGGAGCTGCTAGCTAGCTGCGAGTCAGGGGAGCTGCTAGCTAGCTGCGAGTCAGGGGAGCTGCTAGCTAGCTGCGAGGCAGGGGAGCTGCTAGCTAGCTGCGAGGCAGGGGAGCTGCTAGCTAGCTGCGAGTCAGGGGAGCTGCTAGCTAGCTGCGAGGCAGGGGAGCTGCTAGCTAGCTGCGAGGCAGGGGAGCTGCTAACTAGCTGCGAGGCAGGGGAGCTGCTAACTAGCTGCGAGGCAGGGGAGCTACTAGCTAGCTGGGAGTCAGGGGAGCTGCTAGCTAGCTGGGAGTCAGATAGTTGGGAGTCAGGGGGGCTGCTAGCTAGCTGGGACTCAAGGGAGCTGCTAGCTAGCTGGGACTCAAGGAACTCTGGGGGGCCGCTACACGGCCGGGACGTAGAGAGGCTGCCAACTAGCCTGGAATCAGGGGGGCTGCTAGCTAGCGGGGAGTCAGGGAGGTTGCTAGCTAGCCTGGATTCTGGGGAACTGCTAGCTAGCTGGGACTCAGGGAGGTTGCTAGCTAGCTGGGGCTCTGAGAGGCTGTTAGCTAACCAGAGTCAGGGGAGCTGCACGTCAGCTCAGGATCAGGGGAGCTGCACGTCAGCTCAAAGTCAGGAGAGCTGCACGTCAGCTCAGAGTCAGGAGAGCTGCACGTCAGCTCAGAGTCAGGAGAGCTGCACGTCAGTGGCGAACCAGGGCGGCTGCACGTCAGCGGCGAATCCGGGCGGCTGCACGTTAGCGGCGAATGGGCTGCAGGCGTGGCTGCAGGCATGGCGTCGGGCGACTGGGCTGCAGGCGTGGCATCGGGCGACTGGGCTGCAGGTGTGGCTGCAGGTGTGGCTGCAGGCGTGGCGTCGGGCGACTGGGCTGCAGGTGTGGCTGCAGGCGTGGCGTCGGGCGACTGGGCTGCAGGCGTGGCGTCGGGCGACTGGGCTGCAGGCGTGGCTGCAGGCGTGGCGTCGGGCGACTGGGCTGCAGGCGTGGCGTCGGGTGACTGGGCTGCAGGTGTGGCTGCAGGCGTGGCGTCGGGCGACTGGGCTGCAGGCGTGGCGTCGGGCGGCTGGGCTGCAGGCGCAGGAGCGGGCACAGGATGCAACGAAGGACCTCGCCGTTTCTGGGAACCTCGCTTCTTTCCAGCTGGTTTAAAGGCCAACCGTGTTCCCCAGAATGGAGACTCCTGTGATTCCTGGCCAGTGGTAGAACCAGGAGACAGTGACTCAACAGGCTGGGGTTCAGGACTAGCTGGCTGGATGTGAAGCAGACCCACCCTAAGCCCCTGGCACACAGGCCTGAAGCCAGTAGATGCAGGGATTGGGTCAGGCTGGAGGCTAGCAGCTTCACAAACAGAGTCACTGGTGGGAAAAAGGAGGGACTGCAGCTTTCCATCCAGAACAGAGAGCTCGTCAGCCAATGCAGCAATTCCCGGCACCTCCATCGTCCAGGGCTTTGCCGAAATGGCCCGTCTCATGAGAGAGCAAACAGCATGCCGGCGCTCCCAATCTGTAGATCTCAGGAGTTCTGCATAAAGCCTGCTGAGAGTGTAATCCACCTGGTGTAGCTCCTCCATGTGGACTACAGAGTCTGCTGGATCCATACTTTGGTCGGTTCGTTCTGTCAAGGGGGTTGCAGCAGGTGGACCCAAATGCAAGACTCCTCCAGCGAATGTGCAGAACAAACTCTTTATTTAAACTCACACAACTAACAAATTCAAAACTATAAACGACAAGGACTCACACAGGACTGACAGGAAAACAACGAACCGACAAGAGACAAAGGAAACAGAGAGACTAAATACAAGAGGTAACGAGGACTAACAAGGGACAGGTGATACAACAGGTGAAAGAAATCAGGGCAATCACAAGGGAGGGAAAACCAAAGACAGGAAGTAAACCAGACAAGACAAGGGAGACAAGACAGACTTCAAAACAAAACAGGAAACAGAACATGACAGAACCCACAATCGTGACACAGTGAGCATAGTGTGACAGTCTGTTGGTTGTCTGTAATGCACAGTGGAAAAAGAAAAGTAACTATTACTTAATTCTGAGGAATTGGGTTGGGTGCACATGCCATCGTGGCTCTCCACACTCCTATTTCTGAAAGAAAGAAAAAGAGTCATCAATTTCCATTTGAGCCCCTCATAGTTAAATATATATGCACACTAGCATGTAACTGTACTTCATTAATTATCTAGGAGAATACAAATGAATTACCAACAGTGTATTGTTCTTTAGTGTAACTTTAACTCAGTAAATTATCTTATTTCTGCTAACGTTAGCTCTTAAAAGCATGTAAAGTCTAAATGCACCAACCATAGACTGATGATACTTGCTAACAGCAGCAAGACTTTATCGGTGCTTTATGGTTATTACAGTTAGCCAAACGTTCTAAGAAACTTGGTTAAACATTTGCTAATAGTTAGCGTTAGATAATGATAAGCATTGACAATCACCGTTTTGCATTTAGCTGACACTACGTTTAAATTAGGAAAACGTAGCTAAACTTCAATTAGCAGAAAATGAATGTTTTACCATAAGTGGCTAGCTAACGTTACAGACAATGTACATGGTAACATCAGATACATTTACTTTACAATGTGACTCCTCTTATATGACTATGGGACAAAGATATATTTAAAACCTAGCAAAGCTAAATCTTACCTTGAATTATGTATGCTAGCTTTCAGCAGAAGTTGCATCCAGATTGCCAGTGAACGTGTGTAACATAACGAAGGGTGTAAGCATAGACAGTAAGCAGCGTTGCTAACTCAAAAAAAATAAATACAGTCAGATACCGCCCAACTGTCTACGGCTCCTCCCTCTCTCCTCCTTCTCGTCTAAAAACGTCACATCCGCAACCACGATGGCTGCGCCCATAAACGCAAACTCGACGACTCATATCAGCTCTCCACAAACCAATGGGTGACGTCACACATGCTCTGTCCACTAATATTAACAGTCTATGTTTAAAGGCAAGGCAAGGCAAGGCAACTATAGCACAATTCAGCAGCAATGCGATTCAAAGTGCTTTACACAAGACATAAAAACAGTTAAAAATACCATACAAATTGGTAACAGATGAAGAAACAGTTATATAAAAACAATAAATGAATAAAAAAAAAAAATGAATTAAGAAAAGGCGGTGTTAAAAAGAAAGGTCTTCAGCCTTGATTTAAAAGAGCTGAGATTAGGAGCCGACCTACAGTTTTGCGGTAGTTTGTTCCAGATGTAGGGACCATAGAAGCTGAACGCAGCTTCCCCCTTTTTTGTTCCGACTCCGGGTATGGCGAGCAGACCCGTCCCTGATGATCTCAAGGATCTCAACGGCTCATAGTGTAGTAGCAGATTTGAAAGGTAAATTGGTTTAAACAAAGTGGAATAAACGTAAATCCAAATCTACACAAAACCCGCAATCAATTAGTAAGCTGTATAGACATGGCATTTAGGTTTAGGAAACCTTTATTGCAACCTTGGCACGGTAAGATGTCCAGACTAGTGCAACAGTCATTTTTGTTTTTTACGTCCTGCTGCCATGGATGCATTAATAGAACTGGATACAGTGATCGGCGGGAAGCCCCGTACGTTCCAATGGGAGTGCTCAAAAGCATATATATCTATGCTCAAAAGTCAAAAGCGCATTAAGACCATAGACAACATGGAGCTCGGCTCTTCCGCATTCTTGGCCCATGACGTCACGATGGACACGCGCACTAGCAACAATTTGTTTGTGTTGTCTTAGCAACCGGTAGCAACATGCTCGTTCATGAGCGTCTCTCTCGTCTCTCCTACAAGTGGCGAACTCAGGAACTCGCCGTTTTGATTGTATAAAATATTCACTAACGTCAAACACTGTGTGTTCGTTGTTCCCGGTCGTGTACATGCTTAGCTAAATAAACGATAGATGTATTTAGACAACCAAAGACAATTAATACTTATGTCGTGCTACTAGCTAGCTAGCAGTTAGCCTGCAGTTTCGTGAACAGAGCTCATCCATGGCTTCATCTCTCATCCACGTTACAAGCTTTACAGTATACATCCCTCGGATGTATCATAAGAGAGAACCAGGGCGATGTAATCACTATGTCTGTAGTAACGTTATGTAGGCATGATCTTAATACAGCCATGCTAGCTAAACCTGATGTTAGCAACTAGCTAGCTAGCTGATAGCCCCGCCAGTTTGGGAAACGCTAATGACGTTACATCCAACAGGCTTTACATCATACATACATCCCTCGGATGTATCATAACTTTATAAGATAATACCATGGACGTGTTAATAGAACACATGATGAATTATAACCACTAGCTATATCCATTATTACAGCTAGCAACATGAGCTCAGCAGAACAGTCATGTGAGTGGGGGTGCGCAGTGCCGTGGGTCTGCTCGCGTCCATTATGTGCGTTCATCATTTCAAATTTAATAATTCTGGATTCGCTTCTAGTGAATGTTAAAAATGTTAAAAACGTAACATTTTAAACAAGGACCCTTTCATTGTTCAAGCTGGTAAGTTATATACACCGAAACAAATGATCCGCTGAAATATAGACGTTTCTTTCGCCATGCATTGTCTATGTGAAAAAGTCTTTCTGGGCCATGGGGTGCAGTACCACCGTTATCCACTAAGCCCATGTTGGCATATAGACATAGTGCTTCTCCTGGGGGCTTGCCTGCTGCTCCCATCGTCAGCCAGGAAATATTTTTTTTACTAAAGCAGTATATGAAATCAGATGTATTACCTACCACCATTTAGCTGTTTTGTGTGATTTAAGATATTAATAAAATATCTGGTCATGCCAGACGTAATTATTCCACTCATTTTTTAAACAATGCAATTACCCGTTTTAGCCACCGGGGGGCAGTGCTGCCTCTGCCCCTCAGCAAACTCATGGGTCAGACCCAGTGTCAGTATCCAATCCGTTCCACCTGCACAATCCGTTCTGCGCATGCGCAAGATGATCGCGCATGCACTGTGGTACGAAGATTTACGACACTACCCGATCTGTTCCCACACTTACTTCCACCAGGAAGCTAACGTTAGTTTAGCTAATAGCTAATTCGGGCGGACCACTAGGTGATTATAGCGGTCTGCCGTTAGCCTCCACTGGGAAGCTAACGTTACTTTAGCTAACAGTTAATTTGGCTAACCGCTAGCTGATTGTAGCGGTCTGCCCTCTGTCAGCCTCCACAGTTAAGCTAACGTTAGTTTAGCTAACAGCTAATTCGGCTAACCGCTAGCTGAGACAGCATGTAAACTTTAAAAGACCCTCAAAATAAAACTTGAAAACAAACGTTAACATATATAACAGCTGTTACGTCAGTTCTACTTTACTTGTGCTCATTTAAAATACAATCACTCAATACTTATCTTTATTGTTACTGTAAAGTCTTAATTTTGCTGTAGCCTGCTCTTCCCATTATGTTTGACTTAACGTTATTTTAGACTGAATCTAGCTGGCCGTTCTGCCTGCACGATCCGTTCTGCGCATGCGTTATTTGTCGGCTAGCGGTTAGCCGAATTACCTTTTAGCTAAACTAACGTTAGCTTGGGTGGAGGCTAGCGTGGAACAGATCGGCCAGGTCGTAAAACAGTATTATCATCTTGCGCATGCGTGAACATCTTGCGCATCCGCAGAACGGATTGTGCAGGTGGAACGGATCGGGTACTGACACCCATCTGGTAGCGAAGGAGGGCCGTGATCAACTTGTTGCCTCTGATGACGTAACAGCCAACTAGCAATAATGCTTGATGACGTAATCATAACCAAGTAGTGTCTGATTTCTTAGGGATATGTTTCCTCCCCTAGCCCTTAGCACTCTGCGTGTAGGGCCTAGGGTTAGGGATAAGACAAAGGGGAAGGGATAAGTGGAGGATTCGGATTCAGCCTAAGAGCTCCATGGAAAAATATGCACCAAGCAAGCCACTTTTAAATTTTGCTGTTTCATGAATATGAAATATGAAAAAAGACATGACCCTCCCCTATTTTCCTCCGGTGGTCCATTCCATAAATACTGGACGGTCCCTAACTTGTATTAAATAAGTATTGACTTTTATTGCACTAACACTAACAAGTGGACCGTGTTGAGTAAAATAAAGTTGTAACAGAGCTGATATTAATAACCATGTATGTTTTAAGTAATAAATTGTATGCTGTAACCAGGTTATGAAAATAGGAATGAATGTATTTTGACTGGAAAGAATAGGTCCAGACTGATCTGGTAATCACAATCACCACCTTTTGTCTCTGTAAACAATAGGTAAAGACAGAGCCTTTCTCTCCCCCTCTCTTCCTGTCTTTGGTTAAATTGATTAGGTTAAAACCAACTATTAGCAGTCTAAGGTGCTGAATTAAGGCTCCAGTCTCTCAGGAGGCGTGGGTTCAAATCCCACCACTGCCATTTGGATACCCTGTTATAAACTTCACAGAAATATTATAACATTGAACTTGTCTGAAGCAACTAAAATGATAAGTAGCAAATTGGTATCCTCCTTCCAGACTCTTTCATTTATATCTCACATTGCCCTTTTTTTTTAAAGACCACATAATCACAAGTTTTCAATGAGAAATATGCATGCATTGCCACTAGTGTCCAATGTTAGTAGAGTAGAAAACATTCCTAAACCAGAGGTCAATTGATTGAAACTATCCTCTGCTAATAATAATTGAATTTGATGACATTGCCATGTTTTAGAAGATTAAGTATCCACTGACACAAGTTTGTCCTAATTGAAATGTCTTCGCTATTTAATACTCTAGAAGGAAATCAGGAAACTCACAAAAAAGATTGTTGCAATGTCCATCAAATGATTAACTTTGCAACCCGTAAGCTGCTGAAATCTTGGCTGCCACAGGGTCCCAAACCTTCCCATATTAGATGAACCACACATTTTCAAGCCCCTGTTCCTGAACAGCAGAGCAGTGGCACAGCGGATGAATGCTGGACCCGTAACCCACAAGTTGACTGATCAAAACCATCCTCTGCTATGTGCAATTCTACAGATTGTTAGGAACTTCTCCTGTCTATATTCACATTTCCATGTGGTTTTGTCACAATTGTCAATGGGAAACTCTGAGTTTTCAGTTCCAGAACAGCTGATTTGAGTCGGTTCAATCAACTTAGAGGGCCCTATCTTGCACTCATCGCAGTTGCCTTTTTACACCGACGCATTTATCATTCCTATTTTGTACCTGACGCACAGCGGACTTTTCCCTCCACAGATGCACGTCGTGCACGTCGGTAAATTAGGGAATGTATTTGCGCTCCCGGGCGTGTTCAGGCGCAAAAGTTCCCTGGTGCTATTTTGCAGTTTCAGAAAACAATTCCGCCACAGACCAGGAAAAACCTGGTCTAAAGTCAGTGGTCCTAGTCTAAAGTCAGTGGCGCTAGTCTAAAGTCAGTGGTACTAGTCTAAAGTCAGTGGCGCGTTATTCAAATGCTATTTCAAGGGCGCATGCTTGGCCATAATGTAGCGTGTGCACAACGCATATACACTTTTCTTCTCTCATCTAAACGGACGCAGCAGTTCCCACTTTTTGCAAACCATACATAATTACAAAGAAAAATATTACTGAAAATGCGCTTCAGGTCAGGAGGCACTTTACAGTACAGTCCTCAAAAAGTCCCAGCATTCTCTGTGGCTTGTTGTGTTTTACACAGCATTTCCATGAATCATGGATGTGTTGATGACATAAATGAGGAAATATTAGAGGACGTGATGTTGAACTACAGCGGGATTGGACAGTCCGATGGGATCTGGTCCGGGAGTGGCAATGCGCTTGTGGAGCGGGTGGACGGAGATGGAGTGGGGGGAAGAGGAAGGGGCACAACAGGTGCAGGTGGTGCGTTTGGAGGCCCACGCTCCATGGCTGCAGCAATCCTCTCCAGACTTGAGGAGATGCGCCTGAGAGGAGCAGCAACATCGCTACCCGGACAAGACGGGCATTTATTACTTTGCCGCATCCCGGACAGCTCCCGCTGGCGTGCGCCAGGCAAATCCTCCGTCATAATAGCAATCCGCCATGGAACAAGCGTGCCTGCTCTTAAAGGGAATGTGAGATGACGTTCTGATTGGTTTATTGCACGTTACGCCCAAACCACACCTAGCTACTTCCGACCAACCCATTTTAGATTTGCGTCGGGCGCAAGAGTCATTTATCCTGCCGGTATAATAGCAACAGCGGCCGAGATCCGCCCACAAAGATATCAGATATCAGAGATCACGAGTGATAGTTTCAGATCGTTAAAATAGGGCCCAGAGTAGGTTCACTCTGAGTTAGGCGCGGGCACCACCACAATAAAGTTAGAGTTAGACCCTTTTGACTCCACACAGAAACAGCAAACATCACTTTGTTGCAGAGACGCTATTGGTTAAATGCCGGCAAAGAAGAACACGGAAGCAGCTTGAAGCGGAAAGCGCGAGTATGTCTGGAGGTCTGGAGGTATTATAAAGTTGATGACAACAACATTGCCATAGCAAACTTTGAGATATGGAAATTTGGATTGCAAGAGGTGGAGAGGAAAAGGCTACAACAAACCTGATACGGCACCTCAAAAACAAACACCCGACACAATACAGCGAGTTTACCCAGGCAACCCAGCCGAAGACGAGTCAGCTCACGCTGCAGGAGAGATTGAAGATAAGAGAAAAAATGCCCCGTGACAGCGTGAAGGTGCAGAACATCACAGCCAAGATAGCACAAATGATCGCAATGAGTGACCTGCCATTCGTTTTTGTAGAGAACCCTGGATTTCTTATGCTTATGGAGCACGTAGAACCTCGATTTGAAATTCCGTCTCGCCACTATTTCACCGAGCCAGCCCTTTATAAGAAGATTTCTGACAAACTACTTGTCCTGTTATACGATGTATCCCATGTTTCGTTCACCACAGACATCTCCCATGTCTCTACTAAGCCCAATGGATCGACTCAAGTTTTGTTTTACGCCGTAAGCGCAGAGCGCATCCAGCAATCGATGGAAAAGATGCTAAACAACTGGGGAATTGACAAGCAACGGGTCCACGTAATTTTGCATGACAACGCGGCAAATATGAAGAAAGCTATGAGGGATATGGGGGTGCCGAGTGTGGGCTGTGTCGCCCATTCCTGTCAATTCAATCAGGAGAGACTTGTTTGCAGATATGCAAAAGGTTTTAATATACCACAGCATGTAGTGTACAATGTATTGGAGATTGGACTCCATCGTTATTAATACATTTAATATATTAATGTAGGGGTAGTGAACCAAGATGTAACCCCCCGATGGAATCCAGACACCGGTGGTGGCGGAGAGGCTGGAAAACCAGACCTAGGAGGCATAGGAGCGACAGCCGGAGAACCACCAGGACGGGAGGTGGAAGGGGAGGAGGAGGGACAATGTCTTCCTGAAATGACAGCTGATAGCACAGGGAGAGAAGCAGCTTTTTAAACCAGTGATGAGACGCTGTGATTGGCCTATGGGATCCTTAACCGTTCCTGATTGGTTTATCAGAAGGTGAACGCCTCCAGCGCTGATTCGCTTTAGGAGGGACTGATTATTTGTTAGGTCTTCCTGAAAGAATTTTCGCTGAGCTACATTTCTGTGTGCATGAGGGCCTGCTGTCACAGCGCAGCGTGACAGAGACCCTGGCCAACGCATGGAAGATTGTAGGCCATTTCAAACACTCCTTGTTGGCCTACTCTCGACTAGAAGACATACAGATGGACCTAAATATGGATACCAAGCGCCTACAGCAAGATGTACAGGTGAGATTCCTCTTGTAACATTCTTTAATGTATTTCTATTTTATTATTATTTCCCATACACTTGATTTAGTAAGCCACTAATACATTACGTGCTCTGCACCTAATTTGCACAAAAATAAAGTGAATCATGTTCTCTTATGTGCAGACACATGCTGTAGAGCCTACTGCAACAAAAACGTGCTCTTAGTGTCTTTGCAGCTCAGCGCACTCTACCAGCAACACTGACAGCTCACCAGTGGGAGCTGATGAATAAGACTGCTGATGTGCTATCCCCCTTTGAAGAGCTGACCAGGGATGTGAGCAGGGAGACTGCAACTGCAGCTGATGTGATCCCTGCCATAACAGGTAATTTGTATTTTTATTTATTACTTTATACTGTAACATGTATTGATGTTGTTTGAAATAAACTATAATCCAATGCATTCATTAAGTCATTCATTCACTCATTAGTCCTCAGACGTGTTCTGTCTCGGGAGGATGATGATGACCAGGGAATAAAAACAATGAAGAGGACTCTGCTGGAGGCAGTGGAGAAGCGCTTTGCTGATGTTGAAACTGAGCCACTCTTCTACATCGCCACTCTTCTAGATCCCAGATACAAAGATGGGCAAGTAAAGTAAAATTGAAATGCACCTTTTGTACATCACCACCAGACACCAGTATTAAGCCAATTTATTTTTTACTTCCTTTTTAATTTAGTTTTGGGTAATTTAGTTCTAAGGTTAGATTTTTTTATTGTTTATTAATTGAGTACATGTGTAGGCAGTTGGCTAACTGAAGAGCCGTGCTATGTGGTGTCTCGTCTTATTGTTTTGAACTGTGTGTCTTTTTCACAAAATCAGCCAACCTGTTGCTTGCAAAGGAACACCTTATCCAGGAGGTGGCACAGACAGAGAGGAGGAGGGCTGTCAGTGCAGTGCCAGAGGAAAATGAGGCTGCAGCAGAGCCAGTGAGCAAGGCACCACATCATGAAGCATGTAGCAGCCTGGACATCGCCTTTGAGGAAATCTTACAAGAGAGGCAGTCACAGGGACGGTCCGTGAGTACCACATCAGCAGAAACTCAAGTGCAGACCTACCTCTCAGAAAAAAACACCCCTAAGAAAAGCAACCCACTTCAGTACAGGAAAGAACATGCTAATCAGTTTCCCTTTATGGCTGCTGTTGCAACCCAGTATCTCAGTTCTCCCTGCAGCTCTGTGGACAGTGAGAGACTTTTTAGTGCCGTTGCAAACATCCTTGATGAGAACAGAAACAGGCTCAAACCTGACAAGGTAGAGATGTTAGTTTTCATTAAGAAAAACATACATTTCCTTCTGTGGAACTTACTACTGTGATGACAGTAAGAGTTAGGAGTGCAGTTCCTAAAAGCACATTACTGGCTTTGCAAACACTGTGGCACTTTTATTTGTTTATATGCCTGCCAGGTATTTTAAGTTGAGGTGCTATTTGTTTTTATATTAGACTTTTTTATATTTACTGTTGCACTAAAGTCCAAAAGTGAAGAATTTATGTTATTACTTGATTGTTCAAGCTACCTCACAGAAGTGCTCTGTTAACAGAGTTGTTGAATGTTAAAAAAAGGTGAATTAAATAAAAAAATAAGGAACATCCTGGATCTGTTTTGTCGCTCTTCTTTATTTTTTTTTATATATTACAGAAGTATCGGATCGGGACTCGGTATCGGTAGATACTCAAAATCAATTGACTCGGACTCGAGGGCAAAAAAACCTGATCGGGACATCCCTATTATGTACATATCTGATGGACTGTAAAGAAAAACGATACAGCTCAAATAGATAGTTATCTGGAAATAAAAATACATCTAGTCGGGGCCTCAATATCATCTCCCGACATATGTTTAACTCCCTACGAAGTAATACAGCTTCTTCATCAACGGGATCCTCGACAAAAGGAAATGCCATGTTTTGAGAAAAAAAAACTTTTATAGTCTGCCTAAAACAGTTAATAAACCAACCCTGTCTTTTTATTCATGCAGATAACAAACTGCACTAAAATGTGCCTGATCCAGACTGAATGAATGAATGAGGAGATGAAAGAGCGCTGTGTCAGAGAGAGGAGACTGGGAGAAGAAAACCTGCTCCCGACCAGGTTATAGGTTCACAGAGTCAGTTACAACTCTGGGTTTTCTGTTTCAGAAAGAGAGGGAACTTAACCTCAGAGTTTCCCTAAACTCAGAGTTTTCACTAAACCTGCTTTCTGAAATGGACCCCTGCATTCTGACAATTCTGACTTTGATCACGTGCTGTCAATCAGTAAAGTCTTAGATATGTTCATATCACAAACCTTTTCATCAGCGTCATTGTTTTTGGACAGTTAATTTATAATATAAAAATGTACATCCTACTGTTTTGGGAACAATTGTTGGTAGTCGGAGGGGTATTGGCTCTTTACAGTGAATATGCAAAAGGTCTTGTTCACAGGTTGAGCCCAGGTAAATGCTCGGTCCACACACACACAGACCTAAACCTGCTCATCTGCTGCTGGTTACAATACCGTAAAATAAATTATGCCAGAGAAATATGGCAAGGAGTGAAAAGTGTTGATAACTTGTTGTTGGGGACCAAGAGTTGGTTAAAGGCAAGACAAAGGATCTTGGCCTACATGTAAATTCCAAAGCCAGTTTCACCAAACTCCTAGAGGCTGCTACTTGGAAGCAGAATCCCTAAAATAGGGATTCACCATTTAACACGTGTGGGACAAGGCAGACTGGCGGTGAGACAAAGAACTGCTTCACACCTTTGACCAGGTTGCAGTTTTCCCATTGGCCGTCGGGCCTTGAATGCACCACCCGCCACTAGGAGGCGAAGGAAGGATAAAAGCTGTCGGCAGTGTGTTTTCTTCGCTTTTCCACGATGACTCCGGTCGCGATAGGAAGCACTCTAGTCCGGGCTAGCTAAGCAGCATCATCTCGCTGGTCGAGTTCGAGCTGGTCCAAAGTATATCGGCCTGATATACAAAAGGGGATCCGAGGAAATACTTTGTCGAAGTATTCCTTCATCTGCAGCGGGCTTAATCACCCTGGATTTAAGAAAGGGACGGTGTTCTTTTTCTTGTTTGGTCGACCTGGAATCCGTTTTTTTTTTTCCTCTGCTTCGGGCGAAACGGATTGTTAAGCTCTGGCCAAGAGACTTAACGGACAAACAACTCATACAGTAAGAAGGCTTACACAGTTTCTGGGCAGAATATTAGAACTAGTGCGTTTTGTTTTGTTATTAATGAGCAAAAGGGTTCGCTACCACTTTCGCCATTAATGCGATCTGATTTAATCATGTACATGGTCCATATGTGATTATTAATCTGTGCTGTGAATATATAACTGATCATTATACCGTTTGATTCATGTTGTGTTAAGTAGCTGGGTTAAAACCGTAATTGCTATCTGCTCACTCCTTTCATGGAGTTTAGTTACTGTCTGCGATAGAATCGCGAAAATCAGCTGTTAGCCACTGAAGTGGGTATAGTGACGTTTTCCTCAGCAAAACCAAAGTCTCAGAGTCTGTCCTAACTACACGTGAGCCCAGACCTGAGCGGTTGAGGGGAACTGGGTCATTATCGATAACTGAGATCCGAGAGCCTCTTTTTCTTTCCTTCCTTTGTTCTTTTCCTTTTACTAACACACACACACACACACACACACACACACACACACGGACACAAGCTAGCATTAGCTCTCGAGCTAACGCTGCTAGTTTTAACCACGTGGAATACGCTTACGTTTGTATAGAGCTAACACACTAGCTACCATATCGGCTAAGCGTGCATGTTGCTTAGCAACCCCTCGGCTTCTTCAGCCCTCTCCGCGCACCCAGCACCACTACCACCCTCTCGAGGCTAAATAGTTTTGTGCAGCTCACAGGAGTAGCCATTTTGGTAGTTCTGTGTTAGAGCTATAGAACTACATCTTTCACTCACTCTCACCCACACACACACACACACACAGACACAAACGTGTCCATGCTGCTTTTGTTTTGCTTTGTTTTTGGTTGTGATATTATAAAAGGTATATGAGTTTATTATTGAAGGATTATTGTTTAGCTACTGATAATTGTGAAGTTAATAAATCTTATTATGCTTAATTAGCAGTTGCTTGTGATTATTTGTGTACTGGTTGTAACAACTGCTGGTCAATCAGGTCCGTTGCTCGGATTCACGCCCTTCCTTTATTTCCTTTTTAAAGGATTTACACAGAAATGAGACTGATCCACAGTTTGATTATTGGTCCCTGATTTGCAGGGTGGTGCCCCGTTTTTGATTGTTTGTCGATTTGATAAAGTTATTAATAACCATATTCATAACTTTATTAATATTGATAAAACCTCTTTGATAATTTGCCAATGATCAAACCTGTACCCTAAGGGAATCCTACATTGTATTAATAAAGTATTGGATTTTTATTGAACTGACATTAACAAGTGGACCGTCAGTTACGATCCCTCCATGTCCACGCAAGGGGTAAGACATACACAGGTAGTGTGGCCGAGCGGTCTAAGGCGCTGGATTAAGGCTCCAGTCTCTCAGGAGGCGTGGGTTCAAATCCCACCACTGCCATTTGGGAAGGTCACATATTTGGTGAAGCAATTAACTGTATGGACTGTGTCAGAACACAGTTACAAGCTTCATGGAAATTTCATAACATACCTTGTTGAACTTGTGTGTCTTTTTTGAGTTTTATACATTTGAGTGCCTTTTTTATGTGTTTGACATGTAAATTATGGTTCTAATAGTTTATAATGGTTTTGTAATATAATATATTTTTATATAATATTTTTGCCTGTTATGTTTACTTTATTGGGCAATAAAGACAGATTTTTGTTAACAAAGAAAGTGTTTCTGAACATCAATGACATTCAAAACAGTGATAACTGAAACAGATATACAACACATCATGCAGTGTGTATACAAATATGCAGGGGCGATTCTAGGGTCAGAGCTTTAGGGGTGCACCCAATGCACCCAATGAGCCCCACTGCCACCACCCACCCTCTTTTCACACAAAAACCAAAAATATGTCTAATGAAAAATAACTTTATCATTTTAACATTGGTTTAACTAACTCCAACATCCAGATTTTTTTTCTTTTTTTTGAGACCTTTTCAGAGCACCAGCTTAATTGTGAGAGTTCACACAGACAGCCCCCTGTAACAAACACAAAACCTTCTTCACTCAGCTGGTTTTCCTGGTCGCCGCACTTTATTATGAAGAAATGTGGTGAAAAATAATGTTACAAAAAAGTAAATGTAATATAGGCTACTTAATGCCAATAAGTTAGTATAGGAGTATGAGTAGTTACTGTTTTGCTTGCCACTATTCTCTATATGTCAATTTATTGTTGTTGTTTCCTCACCTGGTTCTTCCTGCATGCTCTCCCTCTCCCCTTCTCCATCTCCCTCTCTTTCCCTTGGCACTGACAATCATACACAAATTTATTTTTAAGCAGGAGAGTTGAGGTCAGTTTGTCATGTCACAAAAATGTTATGGAGACCATTTACAGATTCTAAGGATATGATCAAAAGGCACACAGAGGAGTGTCATTTTAAATGTCTTTATTATTATTATTATTATTATTATTATTATTGGGCTTAGAAACTTTTTTTTAAATCACAAATTCCTTTCACAAGAGAAGCTGTATTCTCCATTGTGGGTTTGAAATAAATAAAAAAAATAAAAGCAGGGGACCATTGCCTAGATAAGTAATTTGATACAACATATAGCTGGTTTGCATTATCTGTTACTTTAGCTTGACACTTTTCAGAAGAACAAAAAAAACAAAAAACAAGACAGAGGTCATTATGGACTGTCCCTAGTCTCTCTCCTGAATCTGTCTTTTTTCTTTTAAAGAACTGTTGTATGTCCATTGCTCACTGGCAGGCCACACACACACACACACACACACACACACACACATAGAGAGAGAGAGAGTAATGCTATGAGTTCAGGAGTTAAGCCTGGTTCAGGTTAAATCCTCTGTGTGTGAGGAATGAATAAATACAGCAAAAGAAAAACATTAAACTTTCTTTTATTGTCTAGTTTGATAGTCAGTCACAACTGAAAAATAAGGCCGGTTCCTATCCGACAGAAGTTAGCGTTGCTATGGTACTGATAAACAAACCTGCTAATTGGTTAGCTAGCAACAGACAACTATTGACATTATACCGCTATATCACATTTAACCGACGTGACATGTCAACGTCCTGGGCAACTTTACTCCACCCAGCAGGCTTTCTATTTCTATCTGTATAAGAGAGGTCAGAGAGAATCGGACATTCAGACGCTTATCACTCGTTCTAGTCTCTCCGCCATTTTTGTGAGTCGCTTCCGAAGCTTTTCAACGGTGTAGTACGACGTCCGCTGGGGGCGTATTGTGTATTACGGAGCTGATTTCAACTGCCAGTGTGAAGGCGGCATTATTATAGGTGTACACGTGATTCAGCCTGTGTAATGAGCCATTTTTGTTATATCTCACTATGTGTGACACCCTTTCCTGTTATCTTACTTAACACAATGTTTACTTGCTCCACACTTCCTGTCTTGTGGGTGCTGTCGCTCCATCCAGATATACCTCTACGCAGCTGTCAACCAACGTCTTCCTGGTGCTGGTAAGGTTGCTTTATCACTAAATAGTTTGTTTTAGTATAAATATTTATTTAGTATAAATAAATGTGTTCTTACTCTTAAACGCTTCACTTATTCTTTTTTAAATGTTCTTACATGGTGATGTGTTTCAAACCACGTATGATTAAATACAAAAGAAACTTTATTTTACATCATCATCAAACATTTTGTGAAGAAGTCTATTTTATTAAGGGAATATGAAAGAATTGTCTTTGCGACAAGACTAGTTTTGGAGTCATATTGGGGAAGACAAGGTTCTTGTTTCTGAGAGGAAGTGGACTGAATTAACTACTGACCAAGACAGAGAGAGCATTTTTTCAATTATTTTCTATTTTCTATTTGATATCTGAATCCTGTTTAACTATATTATGTGAAAGAATCATTAACTATGAACTCATGTCTCCTACATCACATCATATTACACATACAAAGCTTTGATAAGATAAAGAATCTCCTTTCACTTTCATGTTAAACAGCAAAGTATCTAAATCTATTGTATTCGTCAGAGCCAAAAGTTTAAGTACGGTAAACTCCATGGTTACATGTCTGTGACCGGCACAAATATTTCTACATTTTGGTCAAAAAAATGTCGTGCCTTTCTAACAATGTACTTAGGGAGGCAAACATACTTTCACATGAGGCACAGTGAGCTTCCAAGTGAAGCGGTTTCCACCAACTGCCAAACTGCCTCCTGTATTACAGTAAATGATACCAGAAATACCAGGAGGAGAACAGAAACAGGCCCTTTTCGGACAGCTACTGTCCTCACATTTGTTACGCAACACACACCATTCTTGCACAGGATGTTCAGCAGGGTGTCATGATATCTGTCACAGTATTAAATATTTAGTGATAGGAGTTAGGGTTTTTGCTGAGCTAGAAGCAGGACAATCTAAGGTGCGTTGGCGTTAAGGCCTGAAGTCAGTTAGGAGTCAGTCAGTTGGTCAGTTAGTCCATCATGACATCATGTTAGCTGACAAAACACCTCTTCTCCTTTCTTCATCTCGTCTCCACCTCCTTTCTTCCACTACTCTTCTTGTCCACTCATTTTCTTCTACTCCTCCTGTGGCAGTACGTGTTGCTAAAGTGATTTGACAATGGTTGAGGGCCATCGTCACTACAGGTATATAGTTAATATCATTATTAACAGCTGATCTGAGCTCCCTTTTACTCTGCTGTTTGACATGTCCTGCAAAGAGAGGACAACACGGCCTGCAGTAAAGAGTCTCCATGATAGGTACTGTATGTGTGTCAGAACTTGTTGCTTTGGTGATTTCTGCGATGAAGGACTGATGAGGGAGGGGGAGACAGTATCTTTAATGGGTCAAACACGTCCATTTAATGATAATTATACCTCTTAAGTTTGTTCTATAATTCAAAAACCATGGATCCAAACGGCAAAGATATTATCATCGCAAGAGAGATAACAGTGAATGCGAAATCATTTTATGTTTGTGGTATCAAACATCTGCGACACAGAGCAGGTTACAAACAGGGAACCATCTACGTCCTTCCAGACATTTTTTTTCATTGTTTCCATCGGCAGTTGGTATGAACAGAGCCAAAGGTTTTCCATTCCATAGTTACATGTCTGCGACCGGCACAAAATTCCCTACATTTTGACCAACCATGATGTATGAAGAGTAAAAACTGTAGGGGAGAGAGCAATTTGTTTTGAAAAATTTCAGAGAATCGTACTGCTGCTCCCCCCTCTGTCTTCCCCTCTAACTCTCAACGTTCCGGCCCCATACACACACACTGGAAAATCTGAAACGGTCTGAAAACTGGACAATACATAAACGGTGATGTGGTAGAAACCGTGCTTGATACCAGAATGCCCATTCAGCTCAATAAAGGCTTAAACCTTTGATTATTTTTCTACATTAAAGTATGGCGATACAGTATGGCCCCAAAGAGGGGTTGTTTTGAGCTATGTTAAGCGATTTCCCGAAGATTTCCCATTAAAGGACAAAAATGTGACGGAATAATAATAAGTATGGGGGATAATAGTCATTGTGCCGATTGCTGCTATTGCAGCACACTGCATAAATCATCAGGCGGGGTGAATGTAAAGGCGTTAAAGAGGCTCCCTGAGTCTGAGTCTAGTTCCCACACCTTTATCATTGATAACTCTAGCTGTAACCTGTTACTGGAGTTGGCACGCAGTAAACTCTCAACAGATTAGTTGTTCAGTAAACTCTCATGGATTAGTTGTTGCAGCTCCGCTGCTGTCTCATTTCAGCTCTCTGAAACCATACCTAGAAAAACAGAAACTCCCATACTGTATGCTCATTGAATGGTTCTAGTGTCTAATGAAAAGGGATGGTCTTTGTCCTGTGATAAGTTCAATGTGTGCTGCACCCTTAGACCAAATACGATCACCTGTGTTTTTTAGCCTAAAAATAATGTGTTTGTTTTATTAATGAATTTATTCGTTTTTCAAATATAAATTATACTATTTACACATTAACGATTTTTTATTTATTTATAAATCAACCACAGCAATTTCTTGGGCGTGCTAAGGGGTTCTATGGCAAGCCTAGGGGTAGCTACAGCACCCGCTAGCCCCTCCCTGGGGCCACCTATGGATGCATGATGCCATATGTCAGATTGCAGGGACCCAGGTTCCATTCAGCCCAAGATTATTTGTTCAGGTTGTATTTACCATGTCTAGACATGTTTTTCTTCCCCGTTGGGTCATGTTTTCTATCTGTTGTGATAAGGCCAGAAGGTTCCCTCTATTCTCTGCTGCCAGGTGCATGGCTATTGGTTTGGCCCTGACTGGGGGAAGGTTCATTTCATTTCATTTCATTTATTATACAGGAAAGGTTTTTAAAAGTAACATTAAGTTACAGTTTAAAACGGGCCTGACTGACTGTTCCTGTTCTGCAGAAACATGAAACAACAATACAGTTACGGCACATGAAGACAGAAACACTTGTACGTGCACAGGACATTAGCATGGGCTAGACAGATACACACAACTAAAAACAACAATACTGACTTGGACAATACATGAACAAATCAATATGTGCAAGTGTAACTGTTGAATGAACAGTTTTGTATGCCTTTTTGAAATATGTGATGGATGGTAGTGTTCTGATGTGATGGGGAATGTCATTCCAAATTTTGGTGTATCTATACAAAAAAGGATTTCTGGCCATAGTTGTTTTTGTATGGGGGGACTGTAATGAATGCCTGTGAAACTGACCTAGTGAGGCGTACTGGTCTCATATTGTGTGACGGAAGAAGAACTGATGAAGTGCCAATTTGTAACTGAAAATAAAATGCAATAGCGTGACTGTTTATGTAGTTCTGGTAAGTCAGAGCGTTTGATCGTGCGAGTGCAATGCAATGATGAGACCACTTTGGTGAGCTAGATTGTATCGTCGTGCTATTGGTTCAGTAATTTCCTTATTGGTAAGAGACCAGATAGGAAGACAGTAGGACATTGTTGAAAACACAATTGCGTCTATAGGTTTCAGAAACAGGAAAGGAAAGATAAGATCTAATCTTGTTAGACACAGAGTTTCTGATTCAGCTTTTTTTGTTAAGTTAGAAATGTGTTTCTGGGCTGTGAGGTGTGAATAAAGTAGCACACCTAGATATTTGTAAGTCTTTGTGACGACAAGGTTGGCCTGCACACTGTCGGTCTCACTACTTCTTCCTACTGTAAAGAAACCAATGATATCATGCTGCTGTGCCGTACTGTTCCTTTTCATTTCTTTATTCAATTAAAATATCTCCTAAAAACTAAATAGAAAACATTAAGTCACTAACATCATATTGGCAGTACCCAAAGCTACAACCGATAGCTCTGGTGTGTTTAAAGGTACAACCATTCAATAGTAAAGACACAAATAAAGTAGGCTAGATATGTTCAACTCTCAGGGGATTCATTTATCCCACTGCACACCCCAAAATGTTTTTGTATAATACAAATATAATGGTAACGTTAACACCGCACTGCATTCTCAACCTTGTCAAACCCCCAGAACTGTTTATCACATTATCTTGGAGAAATGGATTGTGCCTTTTGGATGCGGCCGTTTTGGTCAAGTACTAGCTACGAGCAAACTAACACACTTCGATATTCCCCACTAGAGTATTAGTTTATACATACCATGAAGAGAGATGTGGTGATTATGCTGTCTCTTCTTTTATCTGTTGGCAGAAAAGGCAGCCAAGTGACAGTACTCTGACCCAATGGGAATGTTAACTGTCAGATTGACAGCACTGTATCCATTCAGCGGGTTAATCAGCACTGCTCTGGTGAAGAAATGGGGCTGTTTGAGTGGAAAACCCTACATTATTCTATCATTATGGCAATATAGGAATGCGCAGAAAAATACGTTGCACTTCTTCAGTATAACCTGAGACTGGTGTGTCGGAGGGGGGCGAGTACGTAGCACATAGGTCTTAAGTTGCAAAGAAATTCCTGCACACTGTCTAACTTGCAATAATAAATGTAATAGCTGGCAACGTTTCTGTTAGACCATCATCAGGTAAATGTTAAAATATAGGCATGTGCAGGATAGGTATTGAAGAGAACTCGATAACAACAACAGAATAATTCTTTAAGCGCAATGTGAAATGGTGTGGGCTATTTCCCTTCTAGTGCTAAAGCCTTTTGAAATGCAGAAAATGGAACCAGTTTCAAAAGCTGAAAAAAAAGAAGAAAGTCTCTGAGGTGACAAGTGAACCTGAGGTTGTATTTATTTTAAACGTGTGAAAATTTTAGACGGTTGTGCAAAGGCCTTTAAAGGAAGTGTGCAGAGCGGGTGTGGCAGCCAGCTTCCCCTTTTTTTCTGAGTAGAGTGTGTGACCTAGCAGAGACTGACAGACAGAAGCACTGCAGCACAACATCAACTCTCAGGAGCTGTTCACACAGCTGAGCCGACTCACTTGCTCCACTCATACTTGATCACAGCTGAGATAGGGAGTGGTCAAGATGCACAAAGACACACTCAACCGGGGGTGTCAAACTCATTTTCCCAGAGGGCCACACTGGAAAAAGAGAATCACACCAAGGGCCAGACATGTAGAGTTTATTGACGTGCTTTTGTTACTGCATGTCACTTTTATTTTTTAACATTTGGGTAGCTTTTTTTCTCATTTTTGTTGTTTTTGTTCCAACTTTTTTGTGGCTTTCTCAAACATTTGTTACTTTTCTGTAAATTTGTTGCTTTTTCCGACATTTCGCATATAATGCTTTGAATGTCAGGTAATTGCAGTTTAAAAAACACTTTCCTGAGTGTTTGGTTTGGTGCACAACTAGGCGGGCCAAAACTTATTGTGAACCCAAATTGATATTCGGGCCGGATTTGGCCCGCGGGCCTGGAGTTTGACACATTTGCACTAAACAGTCATAAAAAACACACACAGACGCACATGCACACACCCACAGATGCACGCACAAACACACACCCACACACATAACACACTCACACACAAACACACACCACACACACACACACGCACACCACCACCCACACACGCACGCACACACACACACGCGCGCGCACACACACACACACATACACACACACACAAACACACACACAAACACAACACACACACCCACACACAAACACAAACACACACACACACACACACCACCACCCACACGCACACACACACATACATACTAAAACACACGCACACATTCGGTAAACCAGAAACATGGTTTTAAAGTCCATAAATCATTATTTAATGATTACTTTTTTTGTTTTCTGATGTAAAGCTCTCTGAACTTACCCAAAATATGTACTGTGTTGATTAAAGGGTACCATATGTTGGAGCACCAACAGTTGAGGAATGCTGCAAAAAGAGCTACGTCCATGCTCGTTTTTATGTGTCACCATTTTGTGAACAATGACGTGACTATTTTGTCACTGTTGTCACTAGCAGATTACGATTCAATATCAGTGTTTGTTTTTTTAAGTTACGGCGAGCCATGTCATTGTACACATAAAATCTATGACCATTTTCTTTGTTTTAGTCACATTGATCTTAAGGAAATTGTCAGAACACCATTTACAGTAATGTGGTTCCCTCCCCTTCAGGAGCCCCACCATGGCTGTACCATCTGTAGACCTAACAAAGGTGGGAGATGTCAACACATCCTATTTCTACATCTTTGGTTCCTTTGCTTTGCCTCAGAACCACACACACTGAAGTTACTGCTTAGAAATCTATCCTATTTTCTAATGGAAATTTTTTCACAGAGCAGAAATATAGAGATGACAACACGGCTCTGTTCTCTTTGACCTGTTATGGTATGCAGGAAACCATGTCAGCCGGAGCTCTGGCAGTGGGTGGGGGTTTCACACCTAGCAACAAAATGACCGCCATTGTCATATGTACTCCCCTGACTGCATGATGTTTAAGGGACCTTTAATATTTTAACATCAAATGTTTTTGAGTCACTCGTCATTGGTTTACCATCATATATAAAGGTATTTATCACGCAGCTTCATTTAACAACATATTATATTATTAAGTATTAAAATGAAGAGAAGAGAGATTATCATGAATGGACAACAGGCAACGTGTGCAACATATTCCACTCTGTTCTGTATATTTTCACAACAATGTGTTGATATACAATTTAACTGAATTTACTCCACATTAAAGCCTTATGTGTTAAGCTCATAGACTGTATAATATTAATGGAAGAGGCATCCGGTTCAGTGAAGTGCTGCAAATGCGGAAGTGCCTTAAACCTGCATTCTATCTGAATTCCTGCAGGGGGAGACTCCTTGAACCTGCATCCTATCTGAATAGGCTCTGTGCACAGCGTCATGACGACCGTTCGAATTTGACAGGAAATCGGCACTTCCACTTCCGGCGAAACATGTGAGTGATGTTTTGCCGGAAGTGGAGGTGCCAATTTCATATATATTCGAACGGTCGTCATGACGCTGTGCACAGAGCCCATTCCAGCAGGGGGAGACACGTTCGGTTGCAAAAGGAGATCGGTTTCTCACTTGATTTATTACCTCAGTAAACATTTTCATAATGAGTTTATGGTCTCAATCGCTAGTTTTAAAGTGATGGTTCGGAGTAATTTCACCCTAGGGTCCTTTGCACCATGACCTCGAGCCAAACACCCCCCCAGAAGCTTTTTTCACCTGGGTCTAACATTGGGAGAGTTAGCGTAGCAGCGTTATCAGCTGAATAGCTTCCAATCCATCGTTTTATGAGTACATAACCTATATGTACTACAGTAGACGTTTGGTATCATTTCGGGCATTATTAGTGGGGTCATTTACGAGATACAAACGTGGGTCCATTAGCCCCTGCGCTAAGCTATTCAGCTGATAACACTGCTACACTAACTCTGTCCTTTTGTATTGATGTAGCCAGAAGTGTTGTGGAATGTTGAGGTAAGATGATGAGGTTGATTGATTTCCAATTAACTTTGGTTTGTCTTGTAGGAGGAGCTTCAGGTATAAAGGAATGAGGCAGAGAACAGTTTTGGCCTGGAAGGGTGCAGGTGCTAGAGCCCAATAGTCAGGGCCTGATTTAGGCTTTTGTATTGTTTAATATTTGTTTAGTATGATAATTTAACTAGTTTGTACTTGGTTTCTTTGTTGTTTTTGTTGTTTTTGATATATTTTTGTAATAATTCATCCATGCACTACCGCACTTTCCCCGTGAATGGGGGAGAAATAAAACAAAGCACCCGGTGAAGAACTCCTGAGTCCATGTCTCCTCCTTCCACCATGGGGCTAAACCTTACATGGTCTCGCTGATTTTAAAATCGGCGATAAAGCAGGGGGTGTTTTAGGGCATTGCTATGATGTGATTGCCAGTGAAAGTGTGTAACGTAACGTAGAGTGTAAGGGCTCCTCCCTCATTCCTCCCTCTCGTCTAAAATCGTCACATCTGCAACCAGGATGGCTGCACTCATAACGGTAAACTCGACGACTCTTCAAACCAATGGGTGATGTCACACGTGCTCTGTCCATTAATATTATACAGTCTATGGTTAAGTTCTAAGCAGCTCCCAATAACCCAGCATAGGCTGCTGCTCCGGGAGCAGCCAACAGGAGCAACTTTTGGGCGGTTCGCATCACTTTCTGGGGGCCGGCTAACAGCTTACCAGATAACAGCTAACACTTGAGTTTCCATGGTGCAGAGCCCACTTCCAGCACCGACCGATCTGATTATTTAGGATAAGATACAATTTCTTTATTGTCATTGCATTATAGATACAATGAGATTTAGGTGCACTACCTGAGAAGGTGCTCTAAAATATCTTATCAAACATCTCACATTCACACACAACTCACATTCACAGTTGTCAACTAAGGGCGTAGCACAAAATTCTGGGCCCTATAGAAAGGGCCCTCATCACATGAAGGCCGTGGGTACTCAGTCCCCTTTTTCCCCCCAGTCTGATACCCCTGTATGTTGATATGCATGCTGCAAATGTGACAGGCGAGTTGCAAGGGAATAGGGCAGGATCTCCAGCGTCTGAGCAATCAGTTTCTTTGGAATCTCTACCACAGCACAGTTGGCTAGTCAACCCCGACAGCCATCTTTCAGCCAACTCATCCAGCCCTGACTAGGGTTGGGTACCGTTTGGATTTTTACGATTCCGATGCCGATTCTTGAAAAACTGAAAAATGACATCAAAGATGTAATATGTTTACTAGCAATCACGTGCAGTGAATGGTTAATAGGCTTTTCCATCTGTTTTGGTGAGCCCAGAGGGAAAATATGGCATTTTAAAAGTAGCCTACATTTACGGTATGTAGCTAACAGTACTACAGAGAAAGTGGTAATATTTTTACGTCCGTTTCGGAGCGACAGAGGAAAAATATTTCAGTCAACACATTAAAGCGCCCATATTATGCTCATTTTCAGGTTCATAACTGTATTTTAAGGTTGTACCAGAATAGGTTTACATGGTTTAATTTTCAAAAAAACACCATATTTTTGTTGTACTGCACAGCTCTCGCTCAGAGAAAGTAAAAGAAAGGCTGTTTCTCCAACTTTGGTCAGTTACAAGGCAGGATTAGCTGGGAGACTTCTAAATGAGGGCGCACATGTAAGTAGTTCTTTTGTAGATTATGGTGAACTTGAGTGTGTTGTAGCAGTGCTTTGCTATTGATAACGACGTAGCATGCTAGCGTTAGCATGCTAACGCTATGAGCTAACGGTAATGGTTAGCCAACTCATTTCGGACTGTGACGTCACAAACTAAAATGTTTTGGATCAATTTTTACTTCTTCCAACCATATGTTAAATAAAGAGTCTATGTGGATTTACATATTGCAATAATATCATAATCCTACAATGAATCATTGTGAAAACTAAAATGTACTACTTTGGCCAGGTCATCATCAAAAAAGCGAATTAGTACATTCATGATTTTGTCCATGTTGATATTAGCTGCTTTATTTACATTTATTAAAAACGTGGCATTGTTAATCTTTTCATATAGCTAGACGTCTAGACTCTGGGACAAGGCAGTTATGTTTAAATACCTGCCATGCTAATTCCAAACAGACAGCTTAGTCAAGGCAGTTTGGGCTTCAGATAGCTTTTACAAATCATGTTCCTCTATGAACGTGCACTCACACGTATTGTTTGTATCACGGTCGGTCAGTAAAGGAACAGTTGCAACGGTAGCCGTCGATGCCTGTAACGTACTCGTATGACAAAGTGCACGGACCGAAGCTTTGTGACTAGCATCTAATGACTAGCAAGCTCTTTCTTACCGCTGCTGCCGTCCAGTGTCTTCCTTCAACATGCGCTGCAGAAGCAGCACCCGGCTCCCTCAATTTGAGACACCAAGTGCTAAACGGCTTCCCGTCTCCATCCTTTTCCTCTTGTCCTCTATTCATGCCCAGCGCCATTTGTTTTAACTACTTTCTCAACTAAAGCTGCCTGTATCTACATGCTCCAAGTTTGATAAACTTTGCCTCCATTTTTTTTTGCCGCGTTACCACGGCACTGCACTCTGACATTTTGGCAAAGACCCGCCCTACTTTGCATCTGATTGGCTAAAACTCGTTTCATTGGTAGTGGAACTCGTTTGATTGGTTGGTGTAAATCCAGCGCATTAAAACAAATCCCATGTGGATTTTTTAATTTATTTATTTTTCTAAAAGTCATACACCAGAAATCGGGCACCAGGCCCGAGTACTTAATAGGATAAATCCATTGTTCTCAACCTTGATGCCGAAAAGGCATTTGATTCTGTCCGGTGGTAATATTTATATTAACACTGCAACGATTTGCTTTAACAGATCAGTAATTCTATTTCTAAAAATATGGGGTACCAATATACGTTTTTTATCTAAGCCCCTAACCCTGGCTAGCCAGATAAAAATAAATGGCAGCCTAACTAGGCTGCCATTTATTTTTATCTGGTTATAACCCTGTGCCTCTTAAATAGGCTGCAGGGATGCCCCTTAAGCCCAGCTCTGTTTGCTTTATTTATTAAGCCTCTCGCTCAGCTAATTAGAGAAGATGGAAAAATAAGAGGTATTTGGATTAAAAAGACTGAATTTAAGACCTGCCACCAGTGTCGGGAGTAACGCGTTACAAAAGTAACGCAATTACGCATTACTAATTAAATGTCGGTAATATTATACCCGTTACAATCTCAGTACCGTTAGTTACAACAGTATTGTAACGCATTTAGTGTCGTTTTTTTTTTTTTAAGAAATCACCAACACCGCGAAACATTTCTTCACGAAAAAAAGAAAGTGCTTTCCTGTTGTTGTTTTCGATGGTTGAGATGACTGCAGAGACGGATACATTTGCTAGATGGATATTATTTTCAGGACTTATTACGCTGCGTTGAAGTGAGCTGTCCCGTCACTGTTCCCCGTGGTCAGAGCCAGAACCAGAGACGGTAAAGGTCAACATCTGAGTCCCGACAGGTAACGGTACGTCAGCGCGGACAGCAGTGTGTCCGAGCCGCTGACAGATAGAAACATGTCGGGAATTAATGTTTAGGCTTGCTACATGTAATATCATTACATTTTATCATCCGTGGAAAGTAACAAGCTATGCTGTTGGAATGGCTTCGAATGACGATCAAAAACGCTTGTCTTTTACTGTGACCATTTACTGTTCAATATGTTGCAGTTTTACAAATAAGAAAGCGAACAACTTCAGCTTGACTGACACGTTTTGCATCTAGCGACTCACTGTCAGCAGCTACGTTAAGCTAGCAAGAGTACACAACAGACAACTTCCGTGTATTCTACTTCAAAATAAAAGCACTTCCTGTGACGGTTCGCAGTAAAACTAAATTACTCTCAAATGACCGTAACTAGTAATCTAATGTATTACATTTTGGAAGTAACTTGCCCAACACTGCGGATGACCTACTAATCACTCTTTCCCAGCCCGACTTGAGTCTGCCTAAACTACTCTCCTGCTTGATAACCTTTGGGTACTATTTGGGTTATAAATTAAATATACACAAGATGCAGATTATCTCATACAATTATAAGCCTGCAATATAAATTCATAATCTTGGTAGTTTTAACTGGGAAAATGACAATATTAAGTACTTGGGGTTTAAAATCAATCAATATGGATACATGTGTATGTAAGAAATTGTGGATGTATTTACATGCAAATGTAGTCTATGTAAAGATGTGGAACTACTGGACAAATGTTTATGGGGGATATTTGTTTGTTTGTGTGTATATAAGCACATACTAAGAGCAGAAGTTTGAGGAGGAAAAACATAAAATAAATTCAGAGTCTTTGGAATGCAATAGCCCTCCAATGCAATGTCTGTCTGTTTTTTCATCAGGAAATGGCTCTGTGTTTGCAGTATCTTCTGCTCCTGCTGATGGCTGCAAATGGTAAGTTTTAAAAAGTTAACATTACATCATTTATTTGAACAGGACCCCCTGTTGAAGACCTCTGTCATAAACTATAGGCTATGTACCAAATGTATGTGACGGCATTTTGTCATTGGGTAGCAGGGGACAAAAAATGATTAAAGGCCCCCAAAAAATTTCAGTAATAAATAATGTTCAGACCAATCGATCCATTCACTTTCAATTGCAGTGAGTTCCAGGACCCCTTGTTCTTCAAGTTGCAAAGAATAGTTACATAAAATAAAATGTTTTTCAGGCACGCTTAGGCCATACCTGTCAAGTATCCCGTTTTGGCCGGGAAAGTCCCGTATTTTACCCTTCTTTCCCGCTGTCCTCCCTTATCAGTATTTTCTCGTAAATCTCCCGTATTTTAACCTGCGTTATTAAAAAATAATAATAGCCCGGGCCCGAGCGGAGTAAAAAAAACAAAAACATTCCCAATCTGAGCTCTGTCACTAGCCTCGCGATAACTGCCACCTGCAGTAGCCTATTACAGGTACTGTAGGTGGCAGTTGTCGCGAGGTTAGTGTGTGAGGTCAGATGATGAGTGACAACGCAGGGAAAAAAAACAGAGACGGATGATGGACACTACGACAGAGACGGTGCGCTGCCAAAACTTATGAAGGCTTTACTATGCATTCCCCATAGCAATGCAAGTTTAGAAAGGGTTTTTAGCATGGTATGAAAGATTGTTCCAGAGAATAGGATGACGTTAGACAACAGAACTGTTTGCGCTCTACTCTCATGTAAAATGAACCACTCTGGCCCAGCCCACAAATACACTCCTTCCAAAACAGTCTTAAAGAATGCAAAGTCTGCAACAAATTTGTACAATAACTCACTAAAAGAGTAAAGAAAAGTTATGTGAAATGAAAAGAAAAACTGTAAAAGAAAAGAAATATGAAATGAAAAGAATGTGTGGAATGAAAATAAAATGTAAATGTAAAGACAAGCAATGTTATAAATTGTAAATGTTTTCAGCATTCTGCATCAAGTGGTGATTTTAGCTTTCTTGTACGCCTGTCTTAAAATCAGAGGTGGGTAGTAACGAGTTACATTTACTCCATTACATTTACACCGTTACATTTACTTGAGTACGTTTTTGAAAAGATTATACTTCTAGGAGTAGTTTTAAATCTCTATACTTTTTACTTTTACTTGAGTAGATTTGTGAAGAAGAAACTGTACTCTTACTCCACTACATTAGGCTACAATGAGCTTGTTACTTTTCTTTTTACCTCTTTGGTATTCTACGCATCATTGTTTTTATCGCCCCCGCGTACGCCTCATTTTAATGTTTTATTTTGACAGAGACAGAGAGTTCCGCTAAAGGCTCTACCACGTGGCTGTGTTTCACCAATCAAACGTAGTTGTGCAGTCTCGTCACGTGACCATACTCCATCTCATCGGCGGGACGGGTTAGCTTTACAGTCGCAGCAAAACAAAAATGGCAATGTCAGAATCAGCCGTCGGCAATGCAGACACAGACGAGGAGGAACACGCCAGAGGCCAGATCAACATGCCCTGAATCTCTTTCAGTTACCCGGCTTCACCTAACCACCGCGGTCCCGATAGCTGTGTCACGACCACGGACATATATAACGGTGGTTAACAACTAGTTCAGCCAATCAACCATCAGGGTTTTCCCAATCTAAAAGAGGTGATGTTTGCACAACATGACCAATAGCCACATATTTTACATAAGAAGAGCAAACTAGAATTCTACATCAATATGAAGAACACAGACACGGTTTTAGAGACAAAACGCAATACAGTCGCTGCTTCCTAAAACAGGAGGACAGCTGGCAAAAAAAAACAAGCAAGAGCAAATGATCGTGAGAGCAAATAAAAAATATAAAAAAACATAATTCAAACCACTTTGCGCATTGGCGACACACGGCTCAAGAAGCCAAGAAATAGCCAATATGTAATTCCCTCCCATTAAAATCTATATATTTCATAAATATACCCATCAGGGAATGTTAACGGGGTTGTCGGTCTCTAAATGTTTTTTGTATGAGCCCCCCCCCCTCTCTCTCTCTCTCTCTCTCTGCACCGAGCTCCACCTGATCTTCTAAAAACGGTGATGCCGTTATCAACCGAGTATTGATTGGTCGGTAGGCGGTGCTTTTACACCAGTTGATCTCTGATCTCCAACTTAACCTGCTCCCGACCAGGTTAGGCTTCCAGCATGAGTTACCACGGCGATTGAACCCGGTAACAAGTGATCCACCTTCGTGATACAGAAAACAAAATCTTGCTTCGTAGTCCAGGCCTCTGACCTCATAATGAAAGCATGTTTACCTTAGTAAAAGTGCCAAACAGCAGCTCCATTACCTTGTTCTAGTTCTGCATGTAGAGCCTGGTAAAAAAAAAAAGTATAAAGGTTTGGAAATTTGTGTTACTTGTGCTTATTTATTTTTTATGTATTATTATTTTATTGATATAATTTTTTAAGTATTTGAATTTACCTGGATTATTTTAATTTAAGCTATTTTTTAATTAATTAATTTAAATTTATTTTATTGATTGGATGAACTAGGCCAGTGATTTTCAACCACTGTGCCGCGGCACACTAGTGTGCCGTGAGAGATCGTCCTGTGTGCCGTGGGAAATTATCCAATTTTACTTAATTGGTCCAACAAATTTTTTTATTGAGTTACTGCAAATAATTTTCCATTGTTGCGCATCTGTGCCTCAATATGATGACTGGCAGAGAAATTAAATACTATTCAGTAGGTGGCAGTATAGCGCAATAATGACCTTGTTGATTTAAGACAATAAAATGCCAGCAGGACAGTCATTTTGCGACCAAAATTTGAGAGTGTGCGACTGAATTTTACATCCAGTCGCACATGTGCGACCAGTAAATTTGCCACCTTTTTTACCTGAGAGTGCGTAAGCGCAAGCTTATCTGTCCTCTCTGAAACACAGAGACAGAGAGCAGAGCTCTGACACACACGCACACACTCGCACACACGCAGAGCTGCAGACGATGCGAACTACGTCGGCTCTGCAGTTTTGTGGAAGTCACAGTGAGTCACGGAAATGCTGATAAAGTGGTTTCTAGTGTGGTTACAGCAGTGGTTCAAGCAGACAGCGTTTGCTGTGATATATTAATGGCGAGCCGAAAGCGGTCGCGGTGCTGTTGACGTTACACTTCCTCAGAGCCGAGCAGGCACAGCAGTGTTCTCTGTGCCCTGGAGGCTGACTGATAGGCTGATGTTGTAAGGCAAAGCAACTTTATTTCTACAGCACCTTTTGGTTGTGTCCCTAAAATTTTCATTTGGGGGCCACTGTGCTCCTAATGAAAAAAGTTAGTCGTGAGCCCTGCTGCCACCTTTCGCGCGCATCCCGCAGTGACAGGATGTAAGCAGTAGGGCCGAGATCATCGATGTAAGCATGCAAAAGCGATGGATACATTTTAAAAAAGTAAAAATGCAGATTCTGATTATTAGGCTACAATGTGTCATTTTTGGTTGGTGGTGTGCCGCGGGATTTTTTTTATGTAAAAACTGTGCCGTGGCTCAAAAAAGGTTGAAAACCACTGAACTAGGCTATAATTTGCCTAAAGATGATTATTTTGTATTTTTGTCTGTCTGATTGAATGTTTGTGTTAAAAAAAAAAATAAACCAGACGTTACTCAGTACTTGAGTAGTTTTTTCACCAAGTACTTTTTTACTCTTACTCAAGTAATTATTTGGATGACTACTTTTTACTTTTACTTGAGTCATATTATTCTGAAGTAACAGTACTTTTACTTTTAGTAAAATTTTTGGCTACTCTACCCACCTCTGCTTAAAATGTAAGGGATACTGGAGCTTGGTTGGGGTGGTGGGACTGCTCGCGGTGGGCGCCGGAAAATTTCCCTTATTTTCAAATCCAAAACTTGACAGGTATGGCATAGGCACAGTAAGGAGAAATACATTAATAAAAGCCTTTATTTAGCTGGGCATAATGGCTTCAAATGTCAAAGCTCCCAGGCTCTTCATTAGAGCAGGAATAATTAAGACAATACTATACCACTGAAGGTATACCAAGAGGAGGAAGAGTGAGTGAACATAACCACGCCATCTAGATCATTATATGGCATGACACTATGTTGAACAACATGCATGCAAGGATAGGCTTTTAGGTTCAGTCCAACCTGCGGGCCATTGCTGCATGTCACCATAGAACGAAGGTAATGCTATTATAACCATTACAGTCGGAGCCCTCTACTGGACTCTGTGGGTAATACCCTGCTTCAATCCTGAGCACGTGTTCGCCCACTGAACTTTGCATAAACGTAGCCGGCCAATTAGGACATGCCTACTCAAACCGTGCAGTAGCACAGCATAAAAGGCCACGTCACTGCTGTCTGACATCCATGCTCTCTTCCTTGACGTCATAGGAGCGACAGGGCCTCTAGATAGGGGGCTCTGCCTGTGCTTGTAGAACTAGGAGCCCCACGTATGAGCTCTGTTGCATAACACCGACCCAACCACACCGATCCTTGCCAACTAAAGGCCAACTAATGCACCGTAGCCTGCCGTCTTCTGAAAAACCACAGCGCGGCGGTGAAGAAGTAAGGGGCCTCTGCTCCTGAGCTGGGTGGTGGGCCACGGCCTAACCTTGAAGGGGTCAAAGTGTGTTCCACCGATTGGCGAACAAATCCACTTCCGCCTTCCCGACATGAGTCCAAATCTGGCATCCACTTGTCTGGCATGGGTCCACCCCTCGACCTGAGCTCGGCGCCCCTGTTCTCCAGTCCAGGAACGTGGAGACCCCTCAGAGATAACAGGTCCTCCGCAGTCTACAACCACAGTGTCTCTGCCATCCCAAACAGCGCAGCGGACTGAACTCCACAGTGCTAATGTTAATGTCAGCTGTGGCAGTGCTGTTATCTGTCCTCACCAACACGTGGCTCCCCCATATCAGGGGCTAGAAGTGTTGGAGGACCAGAAATACTGCTGTCCAATTCAAGACACCAGAATTCTTTTCAACGTTAGCGTTAAACGTTACATGCATGGATGTATTAAGAGAACATGCAGCCCCACTTCAGTAGTTTGCGCATTTGCGAAAAGCTAGAGTCCTAGAAATGTTGTCCTAGGATTGCAGTCCTGAAAGTGCAGCCTCGGGTACTGCAGCTTTATGCTTGTCGCTGCGGAGATGAGCCCAGCGGCTCTGAGGTTTACGGTTGGTTTACAGCCTGGCTGTCATTTCCTGAATGCTGGTCCTTAAAAGCGACTCCACGGAGAAAGGGTAATTCTTTGCAGAAGAACGGACTGGAGTTTAGCTTTTTGTTTATTTTTCTTTGGACTTGTAGTTGAACGGTCTTCTTTCTCTGTCTGTTGGTCCGCCATTGTAAGTCAGCAGTACTGAAATGTAGGACCGATGAACGTTCTGTTCCAAGTACGGTGGCTGTCGTCCGTGTTTTCATCTTAAACTTGTGTGTTTTCACTGTCTTGTTCAGCATTCTGCCAACCACGCTAGCTACCTAGCGTTAGCTGTAGCGGGAAATGTTTAAATGTTTCCCAGCGCGTTTTGGATGTTGAACTTGATACAACAGAAAAAAAGGAACACACAGGCAAACTTATCTCTAGTATCGATGTAAGGCTGGTCCAAATGCTTCCAAGCTTCGAACGTTGCCATGGTAACCGGCGTCCTAATCTGTAATTGAATGTTTTGCCATTGTTGAAGCTTTGAATATATTAAAATATGTCACTGAGATTCTGAAGCCCCAAAACTTGTATAGGGGAAGAGGCCTAACACAAATTGTAGTACAGGTGTCCATCTGCCCACCTCTACAGAATCTGTAATTTCTAGAAGAGGTAGATGTGAAAAATGAATTATAATTATTTGTGTCGACAGCACATTATAATAATAATAAGTTTAGAATCTTGTGTCTTACTTGTAGATATCTTACATGTAGTTTGTGTTTTTCTTTGCAGGGTTGTGTCAAGAGGAAGTTTGCTTGAAGTCGGTGATCCACTCGTGTGATGACTGTATCAGATCTGGGCCATACTGTGCCTGGTGCCAACAGCTGGTGAGAAGCCATTATACTCTCCCAACTCGGGCCTTCAAATCAGTGGCCGCTCCACACTTTATGGGCACTTCAATTATCCTAATCAGATTGTGATGTATTGTTAACAGAGCATGTGAGCTGTTCGGAGCGCTGAGAATGTCCACTTCCCCGAAATAACTCACAGAAGGCCCCCCAAAACAATCCCGCTGTGTACTACTGACTTACTGTGTACTTCTACTCCAGAGGAAAACCTTGTCCTACTACATTTACCTGACGGAGAAATGTTACTGGCTACGTTGCAGATTCAGGATTTACCCACAAAATATCAATCTCCAGCTTGAACAGACGTTCAGTAACTTAAAGAACTTTGTGCTGATATAGTGCCTCTCTTTTACTCGTCACTTTAAAATATATTTTCTGGGCTCAATGCTCTGTTTGACTTTTTAAAAGGTCATATATATGGCTGTTACCCATCTTTCTCTTTTTTTTTAATCAATGGTATAAACCCTTCCCAACTGGTATAGAGCATACCATAAAGTCTCTAGTTGTGGCCGGGGCCTTTGTGTCATTACAGAGAGAACCATTACTCCAACAGTTTACATACTGTTTCCATCCACTGAGGACCAACATCTGTAATGATAAAAACTGAACAAGAATATGAAGCCAACGTCAGTCTGAAGACACGTTTTAACTCAAAGCTTCTCTCCAGCTCTCTTTTTTCCCCCCCACACACACACACACACACACACACACACACACACAGATAACATCTTTAAAACTCTGCCCCAAAACCCAACATAACACAATGTAAACGTCCTGTCAGAGTGGCTTACTAAATACCACAGTAGCGTCAACACAAAGCCTATCCTACCATCAAGAACACTGTGGCAACCTGCAGAGTGCAAACGGGATGCCATGTAGGCTGACCTACATGCTAGAAAACCTTCTGTCCCACTGCATGTAGCTACTTTGTTGCCCCTGTCCCACGTACGGCCTGGGAGTTTTACTCCACTGGTTACCCTGCAATAACATTCAATTGTCAGGTTAGGGGACAGAACTCAGACGCAGAAACTGTAGTGGTGCAAAAGAAAAATATTTATTTGATTCAGAATGAGTACTGGTAGTGGAGGAAATCTGGTCCATAGTGGGTTAGAGAAAGGCAGTTGAGAATGGCGAGGGATTCGGGGTTTTGTAGTAGGCTGGAGACTGGCAGTGGAGGTGGTGAAGGAAACTGGGTGAGTGGTAGGCTGGAGACTGATGACTGGGTCCAAGGTCTGGTACATGTAGTTGCTGAAGGTGAGTATTCTTCTAGAACACGGAAACAGACAAGTTAGATTAACACCGGTTTACACGTACATGGCTATTTTGAAAAACTGAGACATTTCCCTTCGTTTGTGCCCTTCGTTTACACGCAGACGGAGAATTCGCCTCTGAAAACAATTCTTTTTGGAGTGGAGATTTTGGAAAACTTTGTTTGCACGTTTGCATGTAAACTGAGACAAACGGATGTTTAGGCAGCCGAGAGAGAGAATGAGGAAGCGATTCGTTGCTGTTGTTGCTATTTTCAGGATTCTGATTGGCTAACGTGGGCTTAAGCTTCTCGTTAAACTGCCACCTACAGGTCTGGCATGCTCTTGACTGCATTTATACACGGGTACGTGTAAACGAACACTTTTCTGAAAACTAAAAAAGCTGTGCACGATGTTATTTTTGAAAACGGAGAGGTTGAAATGTCCGTTTATGAAAATAGCCGGCCACGTGTAAACGTAGCATGAGGCTAGAATCAAAACTGGAAATCACTACTGAGAGCTGCAAAAGCCTCATACTCGGGGTAGGTAACAATCCGGCAGGGAGAGGAAGGTCACACTCGGCTTTAAAAGGCAGGTGATGAACTGATGAACAGGTGAGTTGATTGGGAAGTGAAGCTTTATGCAGTACGTCCCAGGTAGCATCCTGTATGATCACGCCAACAGGAGGCCATGCAACATGTTACCATGGGAGTCAGGAGCACCACCAAGGCCAAACACATAAAGTATGTAGGGGCGTCACCATGACGGAAATCTAGTAGTCAGTACTGATACCACCAACCAAAAATTAAAAGAAGAAGAATACTAAAACATTAAGTCCTTTATTTAAACATTTGAATATTATAAAAAAAACACAGTGGCAACTACAGATGTCACATAATGTGCAGTAAAAAACTGAAACCGATGTCCTCCTTTATTATTATTCAATTATTTGTATTGGTTTCTTCACAACAAACACAAACATGAACAACCCTGTCATGATTTTTCCAGTTTAAACTTTCTGTCACTGTGGAGTGCAGGGCTTTGAGTGAGAGTGTGATGTCCATGTGATGTGGAGAAAACGTCAGTCTTTGGACCCACAGCCCGCTGCTGCAGATGTAACGTTACGGTAAAGCCAGAGGCTGGCTGGAGCCATCAGTGTGCACCGTGCACGGAGACCAAGGGATATTCTCTGTTTTTCTGTTCTGGTCGCCGTTCTTCTTCAGCATTTAGCAGCTACGTTAAGGGTACATACTGCCGACGTCAGGTCCAGAAGGACTGCATCCCCCGGTAACCTATACGGTACTGTAGAAAAACGAATACCGAATTTTGGTATCGACTTGGTCCCGAGGATCTTTTCTTGTGACATCCTTAAAGTATGCCAGGTGTAAAGAACTCTGAGGCTTCTCAGGATAACAAAGCATGATTATCATGCCAACTCAGTGACAGACTGGCCATCTGGAATTTGGCCAAATGCCCCTATGGACCCTATGGGCCACTACTGATAATAATAATAAATTGAATTTATATAGCGCATTTCACGAACTCAAAGTCACTTTACAGGGTATAGATACTAAAGACAAACAAACCAAACAAGATTCAGGCACAGATGAAAAGGGGAGGGGGGGCGTGGGGCTAGGGATAAGCAGTGGTGAAGAGATGGGTCTTGAGGCGAGACTGGAAGATGGTGAGGGACTCAGAGGTGCAGATCTCTTGGGGAGGGAGTTCCAGAGCCTGGGAGCTGCCCTGGATAATGTTCTGTCCCCAAAACTGCGGAGGTTGGACTTTTGGATGCAAAGGAGACCAGCTGAGGTGGATTTGAGGGACCGTGAGGGTTGGTACGGGGAGGAGGAGGTCAGTGAGGTGTGAGGGGGCCAGATGGTGGAGGGCTTTGTAGGTGAGGACCAGGATTTTCTAGGTGATCCAGTGGGAGATAGGAAGCCAGTGGAGTTGTTTTAGGACTGGAGTGATGTGGTGCCAGGATTTGGAGCGGGTGATGAGTCGGGCAGCTGAGTTCTGGACCTGATAATTTGTCTTTGGTTCATTTTGATAAGTTATTTTATGCATGCAGCCACAAATATTCAAGATTGTACTGCGGCAAAGTGCGTGGAAAGACACACTTGGAAGGCAGAGTTACTAATTTCCAAGCTAGGTTATTGACAAAAATAGGGCTGGTGCTTTGCAAATACCAGGGCCGTTTTTGGATCCCAGTCCGTCACTGTGCCAACCCCTGCATTCTGTCATGTCTGATATCCAACTGTGCAGCTCAGTGTTGCGTTCAGTTCATTTAGATTTGCAAATAGATGCAGACAAAAACTAAATCTCAATATTTCAGGGATAAGGTTTATCATTCATTGTCCATCACAGTCTCAACCAAAAGTTGCTCTTTGCATCCCAACGTAGCACGCCAATATATCAAGTGAAGCAGCACAGACTGAACATGATAAGGACATCAAACAGTGTGTCCATATGTGTTTTTTGCATTCCCTTTGTCCAGAATTTCACCAAACCAGGTGAGCAGGAAGCAGTACGCTGTGACACCCAAGCAAAGTTGACAAAGAGAGGCTGCAAGAGGGAGGAAATCATCTCCCCAATGAACGATCAAAGAGTTGTCAGGAACGAGCCTCTGTCGACGTCCTTCAACAAACTATCCAGAGTGGAGCCTGTCCAGCTGAGTCCACAGCAGATCAGACTGAACCTGCGACCCGGTGAGTGCAATCACTTCACGCTCGCCTTGGACATCTGGAGCATTTGGTTTCCAGAGAAGAGTCAAACCAGAGCCGTCACCTGATTGTTCCAGGACGACTGTCTGGATGTGTCAGGATCACGACTGGGCTGGGCTAACTTTAAGAACACTAACTCCTTCTTCTAAATGTTTTAAATTTTTTTCAATCTATCATCAAATAAATTTGAGAACTGTATACACTTACTGTCATTGAACTTCAATTATGCATACATGAGCGTGGTAGTATTCCTTGTTTTCTTTCTTTTTCATTAGTTTGTTTCTCTTCTGTGTTCCCAGGGCTTCCCACCACATTCACGGTTTCTTTTAAAAGAGTTAACGGTTATCCAGTTGATCTCTACTACCTGATGGACCTGTCTTACTCCATGAAAGATGACTTGGAATTTGTCAAAAACCTTGGACAAGATCTTTTTGCAGCTCTGAATGAAATCACTGAATTTGCTCAAATAGGTAAGAATATAGCCTGAATCATCTGAAATACTGATATTTATTATTTGGTTACTCTTTAGAATACAGCCACAACTTACAGAGTATTTATCTTGTGTATCACATATCAATGAATACCTATCGGGACACACACTGTTAGTAGGTACAAGGAAAGAAGACAAGAGGGACTTGACATTGCAAGTATTTTAAACTATAGGATGGATTTAGTAATTGTGGGGGGGGGGGTTATTGTAGTAGTTTTACTCAGTAACAATAGACATTAGTTATGTTATTATTATATTTACATTGTAATACATTACTAAATATCGAGTGTTATTGTGACTGGCAAACAAAACATTTGGCTCGGCCCCAGAATAAGGCGGGTCCTCTTGTACGGGGTGGGCTATCTGTTCAGATGTGCAGATATGAGCTGTTATGGGTCCCATATAAACACATTATCCTTAGCTTTATGTGCAATGGTTTCTCAAAAGCATCAAATGTCTTACAATTACATTCCAGGATGTAGCCAGTGTCCTTTCTCTCACAGAAAGAGTCTTTGGATCAGAATAAAATATTTGTACTACTGTTGAGTCCGTTCAGCCTCACACACATATCACACATATCTATTGAACAATTCCAGATACATAACAGATTTTGCAATGTGTTTTACAGATCACATTTCCACTACTACTGTCATTAATAAACATTGTGCCAAAACATGAATAATAACGTTGACGTCGGTGGGCTTATTTGCTAGCTATATACCGCTATGGAAAAATCCGGCAAATAGACAGTACCTTAGAACATTATGTAAAAACGGGTGATTTAACGCCACCGCTCATTTTACAAACAGTTTAGCAACAAAACAAAATGCTGACGGAGGCATTATTCCACGGAAAATATTGTAAATGGTAAATAATAAAACTGGTAGCTCAAATCAAGAAATCTGATTGGTTCATAACCGTGATATAATAACCGCATACAGTGGCTATGGGAGGGGAGCCGTTCGTCTGCACACACTGCCAGGACAAAAAGCTGCTTTAAAATCGGCCAAGTATCCCTTTAAGTGTTTGCTATATTTAGAATATTTTCATGGCTTTCCGTTGCTGTCAGACAGCCCTTTACCACGGGGAACTGAAGCCGTTCTCTCTGCTCTCTTCAAAGCCGCCAGACTCCTTTGACATTCTACCCTGCACAACACGATGGGAGTTGCCTCCACTACTACTCCATCGCTTAGTTAGTTAGTGTTGTCGTGTGACCTATTGTGGTCTGTAATGTTTGATGAACCTTTAAAGAACTGATACCTAACAAGGAGAAGAGAAGAGTAAGGACTGAATGTTGTTTGTCGAACTGCAGGGTTTGGTGCCTTTGTTGACAAGACAGTACTTCCTTACACCAACACCAACAAGGAGAAACTGCTGAAGCCGTGCGATGAGGATTACCAGCAGTGCCAGGCGGCCTTCGGCTACAGACATGTGCTTAGTTTGACGTCAAGGGAAGAGGAGTTCAAAAACAAAGTGAAAGAGCAGTTCATTTCTGGGAACTTGGACTCTCCAGAAGGGAGTCTGGACGCCATGATGCAGGCAGCCGTGTGCGGGGTAAGGACTCAAGCAAAGACATCCAAACTGTACCGGGAGAAACACAAGCAAAACAAGCATGGGTTTACTATAAAAAATAAATCTTACTCAGAGCATGTTTTATATCAACATAGAGAGGAAATTATATACAGTATTGAACATATCTGTAAAAAACACTGTCAACTTTTTTCACATGCACTTCGAACAATGTCTGTTCTGAGCAGCTAAAGCATGTGCATGGGTATGTTTGCACAACTCAAAGCCTGGCTAAGGTTAAAGGGGTGATAGAATGCAAAACCGATTTTACCCTGTCATAGTTGAATAACGACAGTTTGGTGGGTAAATAGGACATACATAGAAGCTCAAAGTCCCACTGACAACCCTTTACTATGAAAATCTCATATTTTGAAACTGCCGCTGTAAACGGGCAAATCCCAACAAAGCTGGAAGTTGACGTCAACCTCCCAAAAACCGGAACCTTTGTCAGCCCATGGGTGTATGCCTTCCTTCACACACCCCGACCTGCTCTGAGGTACTGAAATTCACAAATATTCATTAACTTGAAATCGGACACCGTTGTTAGCTTTATAAGACATTTAGGGAGATATTGTATAAGTGGCGTGATGAAATTCAAACTGTAAATATACAGAAATTACGCCAAAAATGAAGCTAACTATCCGTGATTTGTAGCTAGCTACACATAGCTAGGATTGAAGGGACAGTTATAGCTAACGAAACCCCCATTGTTCACAAAAATTCATTAATTTAAAATCGGACACCGTTGTTAGCTTTATAAGACATTAAGGGAGATGTTGTATAAGTGACGTGATGAAATTCAAACTGTAAATATACAGAAATTACGCCAAAAATGAAGCTAACTATCCGTGATTTGTAGCTAGCTACACATAGCTAGGAATGAAGGGACAGTCATAGCTAACGAAACCCCCACTGTTCACAAAAATTCATTAATTTGAAATCGGACACCGTTGTTAGCTTTATAAGACATTTAGGGAGATGTTGTAAAAGTGGCGTGATGAAATTCAAACTGTAAATATACAGAAATTACGCCAAAAATGAAGCTAACTATCCGTGATTTGTAGCTAGCTACACATAGCTAGGATTGAAGGGACAGTCATAGCTAACGAAACCCCCACTGTTCACAAAAATTCATTAACTTGAAATCGGACACCGTTGTTAGCTTTATAAGACCTTTAGGGAGATGTTGCATAAGTGGCGTGATGGAATTCAAACTGTAAATATACAGAAATTACGCCATAAATGAAGCTAACTATCTGTGATTTGTAGGTAGCCACACATAGCTAGGATTGAAGGGACAGTCATAGATAACGAAACCCCTAATCTTCACAAAAATTCATTAACTTGAAATCGAACACAGTTGTTAGCTTTATAAGACCTTTAGAGATATGTTGTATAAGTGTCGTGACAAAATTCAAACTGTAAATATAGCTAGTTATGCTGACAGCCAGCCAAGATTAAATGGAACTGTTGTAAGAGATTGCTGGTGTAACAAGCTCGCTGACTGCGCTATCACTCTCACACACGGGCCATTTAGCTAGCAGGAAGAGGGGAGCTGCAGGCCCTGGAGCTCTGTCAGAGCACAAGCGTTTAGTAGTCCATTATCCAAAAAACTGTGACTTTGCGCGGGTATGGAGTGCTGTGGGCTGCAAGCCGTAACGGAGCTCAATTGAGCTCAGAGCAGGCCGGGGTGTGTAAAGGAAGGCAGGCTGTGCAGCAGGGCAGCAACACAGGCAGCACCGGCAGCTGAACTCCGACACACAGTCTTACCAAATTTGCAATAAGCCATCAATTTTCTTAAAACGTCCCATATTTGAGCTTTATATAGTTGATTTCTCCCTTAAAAAAGTCTCATAAGTGAATTTAATAACGTAATAGCCCGACAAACAATGTATAACTTTGCAGTGAGACCTGCTGTCGAGTCTCCCATGTGTTTCTATGTAGTTTGATCAAACCAATCAGCGCGTAGCTCATTCTGAATATTCATGAGCATACCACATTTGGAAGAAAAGCTCTTGTTCTAAATAGAGCCATATTCACAGGGTAGTTAAGGGCCTAATAAAATAGCATTTGGGCAATTTTCAGCCCAAACAATGTTACATACCCCATTAGGAGACCTTAAGGAACAGTGTAAAATACCCTATATAATCATTCTATCACTCCTTTAAGGTTAGATAGTAGGATTATTGAAAAGTCGATGCCTTTAAGTTTCCCTTGCTTAAGTGGTCCCTAACGCATATTGTTGTTTAGGAAAAAATAGGTTGGAGGAACAGCAGCACCCGGCTGATTGTGCTCACCACTGACGCTGGATTCCACATGGCCGGGGATGGAAAGTTAGCTGGCATACTGGAACCCAATGATGAACGGTGCCATATGGAGAACAACCTTTACACCAAGAGCAGTGACATGGTATGTATGGGAGCACATAAAGGTTGCAGTGCCATACTATCATAACTGATTGGCTAAACTAGGAAAAGAAGACCTATGCTGGAATGAATTGCAACTATCCATTATCATTCATTATTGCCACACTGATCTGAATTGTTCTTTAAAGGTGCTCTAAACGATGTCACACGTTTTTTAGGCTACAACAGCCCAGGCTCCACAAACGTCAGCAAAAATAAATTGTGCCGACCTGCACCACCAAACATAACAAACAGTGTTCCAGCCAATAACCGACAAGAAGGATTTGGGGGGTTGGGGGTTGGGCGGGGGGGATAGTGCGCGGAAGGGAGGGGGGAGGGGACGGGATGAGGAGGAGGGAGGGGCGAGCTAGTCTCGTTTTTTTTTTGAAAATACTTTGAACGTCAACAAGAAGTGCCGTCACCCAACATGGCTTAGAGCACCTTTAAGAACCCCACTGATAGTGAGTTTATATACATGTGGTGTAACATGGACATCAGACTCACAGAACTTCACTGATTCCTCTGAGCGTTGTGTGCAGGACTACCCTTCTGTCGGACAACTAGCTGTGCAGTTGGAAAAAAACAATATTCAACCGATATTTGCAGTGACAGCAAATGTGGCGAAGGTGTTCCAGGTAAATTTAATTTACCGTTCTTTTCTATACATAATTGTATTTAATTATAAAGCACCCATTATAGGCTCATATTACTCTGATCATTTATTTGTCTTTGTGTTTTGTCCTCAGCAACTGTCTCAAATGATTCCAAAATCCGAGGTGGGAGTTCTGTCATCAGACTCTAAAAATGTGGTTAACTTGATTAAGAACGCCTACAGTGTAAGTTGTCAATTCCTCAAATTGAGCTACTTTCTCCCATGCAGTTTTTGTCTATATCTCACAACCCTCTCAAATGTGTGATCCATGACAGAGGTTGTCCTCCAAAGTAACTATAACCCACGACAACCTGCCTGACAACGTGAGAGTGGTCTACACCCCTAAATGTGACCATCCAATACGAGAAGGGGACAGCAGAGGGGTTTGTGACAATGTACAAGTGGGAAAGGAGGTCAGTTCTTTCTGGAGTTTCTTTTAGTTTTCATGGTGATGTTCATTTAACTAATGCATGTAGTTCTTGTTACATCAGTTTCCGGTTTTAGAATTGTATTGGGCGCTCCTCATATCCACACTGTACGTCTCATTAACAAGTCATCTATCTGCCCAACGTAGCCCCAACATTCTTCTCACTAGCCCCCTCCTCCAGTTCTTCTGCAGAGACCCTGAGTAATCCCCAGGTCAATCCCTTCACCATATTCTCCTCCCTGTGTGACACGCTCACATTAGCTCCACCAAGCTCTCTTCAAATGTCTGAGTTCCTAAATCAGGTTATTTTTAGGCAATTTGTTTACGACTTTTATTATATACCCCTGAAAAACCTGAGAAAATGACTTACCCTGTCTCGTAAACAAGACGCTAAGATACCTGAACTCTTTCGCTTGAGTGGTAGTTACTCATTCCGAAGGTGGCAGAGCCCAACACAAACTGAGAATAAGCTTGACTTCCTGCCAAGAAAGCCGGCACAGCTCTCACTCCAGCTATGCAAGGACCAAATGGGCTGTAGTAATGACACCTACACTCCTGCACTCCCCTCCCCAGTATGTTGGCAGTTGCAAAGAGCTGATCCACTGCCCCACAACCAGAAAGGAATCTTCATTGGTTCTATCGAATCTGAGGTTCACCAATGGGTAGAGGACTGAGGAAGTCAAAAACCTCCGAGGCAAGGCATCAGGGGTTGAGATGCAGAAGTCTCTCGACTTTGTTGGGCTGTAAAGGCTCGCCTCTTGGATGTTGCATGATGGTCAAGGGCATCACCTGTGCAGGCCAGCATGGTGTAGGGGGACCAGAGTGTGTGCTCAAACTATTGGGTTATAACGTTCATTGTTCAGGCTCCGGGGAAAAAATAATGCCACAAGGCTGGATGTGAGGATCCAGCTGATTGTAGAAGCTCAGATTTAGGAAGAACTAGTGCGCTGAATAATCTGTTTGAAAATGTTGTAATAAATGTAATAACCTCTGACTCGTCATCCCTAACTGCCTTTTTTCAGATTTCTTTTGACGTCACAGTGACAGTTGACTCATGTATGAAGGACAAGTCTTTCACTATTAGACCACTGGGCATCAAAGACACATTGACAGTGACCTTATCTACAAATTGTGAGTGTAGATGTAAAGACCCAGACGCCATCAACCACCCACACTGCAATAACACGGGACAAGTCAGCTGTGGTATTTGCCGGTAAGCTTCACACCTCCTACACAATGACTGTATTTAACGTTAGCGTTAGCAATGGATAGCTGCTTCGCAAGGTAACAATATACAAACAGAATAAAGGTTAATTAAACACAGTACGTAGTATGTAAACAGTATTACAAACTTTCATGTGGCTGTAGTGTGACATTTAGGTGTTGCTGTTCTGTTTGTGACTTGGGATGCTGTGTGGATTACTAGAAGAATGGAAAATTAAGAAATCTATCTATGTGATGGATAAGAAAATGGGGTTCTGCTCACAAAACTGATCAAAGAAACTTTTTGTAATGAAATGTATTATAGAGGTTGGAATGGTGGTGGAAAAGGTGTGTTTTTGTTCAAGTTGTTACTTGCTCTCTCTAACATATCTTATGCAGCTGCAGTGAAGGCTTCATTGGTCAGTTCTGCGAGTGCTCCATTGGCAATAAGGACGAGCGCACCCTGCGAGCGTCCTGCCAGAGGGATAATGGCACCGAGTGTGAGGGTCAGGGCGAGTGTCTGTGTGGCAGGTGCGAGTGCCACAACACCGAGAGTGGAAGCAGTTACCATGGAAAGTTCTGCGAGTGTGATGATGAACACTGCGAGGTTTTCGGCAATCAATTGTGTGGAGGTAGAGTTTGACTCATTTTTACATTATCTGCATTTTAAAAAACATTTTTCCACGAAGCTCGAACAAGGGCAGTTGAAGCATGCACAGACGCTTAAACCGATTATAGCCCGGTTAAGGTGTACACATCGAGGGATACCCCGGCTACTGAAGGAGTTCTCTACCTCTGTTAACCGGGTTATTAGAACTTCGATTTTAACCCTGGTAAGGTGTTTACGTGGCGTTTGAGAAAACGGACATTGCCTTAACTCTAATATAATCGTTTTTTTTAAACTGCATGTAAACGCACTGACTTTGAGCCCTAATGCAGCGCTCTGTTAGTCCTATTGCAGCGCACTGTGAGCACTAATACAGCACACTGTAACCCCTAATGCAGCACACTGAGTCCTAATGCAGCGCACGGTTAGTCCTAATGCAGCACACTGAGTCCTAATATATCTCAGGACACTTTACAGAGTAGGTCTAGACCACACTCTATGATTTACAAAGACCTAACAATTCCCCCCAAGAGCAAGCATTTAGTGTGACAGTGATGAGGAAAAATGTCCTTTACACAGACAGAAACCTCAGAGAGACCCTGACTCTTCTTGGGCCATCTGCCGGTTGGGACACAGGGACACTGAAACAGAGAGAAACATAAGGAGAAATATAATTCATAATTATAATAATAAAGATAAAAGAACTATGACAAGATATAATAGTTGTAGCAGTGCAGGGTGTTGAGCAGGACCGTGGCAGCAGCTGCAACCATGATTTAGGTGCCACGCCAATCCAAGGAAAACTGTGAGGCGAGAAGACATAAGGACTCCGGGGAATAAACTCCCAGAGCTAGTACTGGTACATTAATGCACACAGATGGAAAGAGAGAGGAGCTCAGTGTGTCAAAGGTAGTACCCCGGCAGTCTAAGACTATAGTAACCTAACCAAGATATGGTCCAAGGCAAACCTGATTCGGCTTACAAAGGGTTGGTAGATGAATCTGACATCATGAAGAGAAGCAGAGTTAAGGAGGGGGAGTGGCTACACACCCTCCCCTGCTGGTCTAGGTGAACGCTGCCACTCCTCACTCCTTAGCAGGAAGGCTGGATCCGTTATTGGCTGCAAACAGGAGACAGTTGAAGCTGTGGTGGAAAGGAGGTCACTGTCAACTGTTACCTATCATGGAAACGACAATCAATATCCGAAACAAGATCCATCCCTAGCTTCGTTTTTTTTCCCGAAATACGTAAATATGCGGAAACAAATAGCGCTCTGACTTCTGTTTGACAAGGCCTTTAATTAGTAGTTCTTTCCGTAGCTCCTTTTTGTGTCACTCTGGTGCTGACCCTGAGGTGCACCTCACAGATACTTAGCATCCATTCCTGTCCATTGCTCCCAATCTGTAGGAAATGGGAACTGCAAGTGTGGGAAATGTGAATGCTTCAAAGGCTACGAGGGCTCGGCCTGCCAGTGTAAGGTGTCAGAGGAGGGCTGCCGCACCCTCAATGACTCTGTGTGCTTCAACAGAGGCGTCTGCAGGTGTAACCGCTGCGAGTGTAAGGCGGGGTACCAGCAACCCCGCTGCCAGACCTGCATCGGCTGCGCCGACCCCTGCCTGACCAAACTGTAAGCAGTCCAAACTTTACTCTACTTTTACAAATTAGTATTCAACGTCTGATTCATTTTTCCCCTACGTGTCTCGGGCTTTTTGATTGTTGTCATCCTTTTGCTTATTTAAAATGTTTAGTTTCTCACCTTGAAACAAATAGATTTGTCATTGTTGTGTTATACATTACGAGGAGTTTGTCCTGAGATAATAACATTTCATAGTTATTCATCAAATTAAAACCAAATGCTACTACTTTTTTGTTTGCAGGAACTGCATTGAATGCCTCGGCTTTAAATCGGGTCCATTAAAAAAAAACTGCAGTGTGGCGTGTGGCGGGAGCATTTCTCATGTTATGGTGGATCAGTTCTCCATTGAACAAAAGAAGTGCAATCAGAAGGACACGGAGGGCTGCTGGATCAAATTCAACCTGGAGCAGTTGGTGGGAGAGGATAGCTACAGGGCTGAGATCCTGAAAAAGAGAGGTACGCTGCTGATCCACTCTACAGGTTCACAGTTCACACTGCTTCTGCAGCCGGCAGATAAGACACCTGTTCTACTGAGCATTGTGGATGTGTGTTTGATCTCTGTGTGGCTTGCGTGTGTTGCTGCAGAGTGTCCGGAGCCCCCCAGCGTCTTAGCCATCATCGCAGGCTCCATTGCCTCGGTGGCTCTGATCGGCATCCTGCTGCTCATGCTCATCAAGCTGCTGCTCTACATGAAGGACCTGAAGGAGTTCAAGAAGTTCGAGAATGAAAAGAAGAAAGCCAAGTGGGCAAAGGTGAGACCAGCCATTTAAACGTCATCTTTTTTTATTATCACTGCTAAAAAATTAAACCTAGAAATAATCACACTCAACATTTTAGGAACTTGGACATTGTCATACAATTTCTATGTATTATTATATGTAAAAGGATCCTATCTGCAACAGAACACAGATAGATAGATAGATATATAGATAGATAGATAGATAGATAGATAGATAGATAGATAGTTAGATAGATAGATAGATAGATAGATAGATAGATAGATAGCTCTCTGTAGTCCTCACAGTTCCAGCCCTAACACTACATGTCCGGCTTTTACTGGAGAGAGACCTTTTCATGTCCAGTCAGATAATGTGGCCAAGTTGTTTTTCTTTTCAACCACCCCCATATTACACACACACACACACACACACACACACACACACATGCACGTGTGCGTGAGCATACACACACACACACACACACACACACACACACACACACACACACACACACACACACACACACACACACACTGCTTCTACACTGTGGAGATGAGCTGGGACTGTGTCTCACAGCATCAGGGAGACTCTGTGTGCTTTAGTAATGAGCATGTTCCAGACGGTGTGTAATCTGAAACTAAACTACATAAAAACATCATAGACAAACTAATCGCTGGGCTTTCTGTTTCCAGGCCGACAACCCGCTGTTCAACAAAGCCACCACCACTGTGGAAAACCCCCTCTTCAGTGGAGAATGAGGCCCCAAGTCCACAGTTGTTCATGCTGTCCGTCCACATTCGCACATTATTTACCAGCTTTAATGTGGACTTTGCTTACTTTCTTAAAGTGGACATATTATGTTTTTCCCGTATTTCCTGTCATATCTACAATGTCATGATGTTGGATTTTCATGTTAAACGTTCAAATAATGAGGTAAACGCATTTTAGACAAATCCCTGTGAGCTAAAACGTTCAGATTTCCAGCTATGTCGCATGTAGCTACATGCTAACAAAAGTAAACAATGTCATCTTGGCTGCCAGTCTTGCTAAATTCTCCCCAATTACAGTCCCTTTACTGCTGGGACATGTCTGGTTGTGTACCATTTGGTTTAGAAGCCTTTATTGGTGATTTTTCCCGGTTCTAAGTCCTGCTATATACTCCATTGCAGTCAGTCTCTGACCAATCAGAGCCGACTGGGCTTCTTAATGCTCCATTGTGTAATTTTTTTTGTTGATTCTTAGCAAAAAAAACTTTTTTCTTTCACAAATATGGGTAATTCAGCCTATTTGTGTAAATTCAGTTTTATAGTTGCTTGGCTAACTATAGCATGGTTGTGCATAACGCTAGAACAACGTCTAGGGTACTTTTCCTTGCGTCAGTGATAAAAAAGGATTGTCTACGTTGTAACATAAACGTAATCATATGTGTCGTGATTTCCCTGGCAGACAACTGCGTGTAAATGATGGAGATACTAAGAGCTCATTTTGGTTTCATTGACATCGTTCATATATACTTTTTTGTACGTCTTGACATACTACATAAGTGTATCAAGTTTCATGAGTCTACGATAAACATACTACAGGGGCTCAATTTTTTAAGGTTTGTAGGGGGCGTTAGCGAGCCATTTTTGTGCGCCTATTCCCGAAACCCTTAAAATACATAAAGTTTCACCAGACTTGATGCGACCGCCAATTTTTGTGGGTTTTTGAATATGTTAAGCCCCTCAAAAAGGCAATTCATTTGCAGAAAATAATAATTCCTTCAGTTCCAATAGGGCCTTCGCCGCTGTCGGCGCTCGGGCCCTAAATATGAACCTGAACATGCTATATAATGGGTCACCTTTAATGATGACTAACTGTCATTGGCTGTCTCCACGGCGGCACTTTCATTGTATTTCTTTACTTATTATTCCAAAAATGCATGTTTTTGCTCATTGCTTGTAATATTTACTCATGGTACTAGATATTGTAGTAAAGCTAACAATATAGACAGCAGGAGTGGAGGGCAGAATGTATTGATATATAGCACACATACACTGGATGCATTGTACAGGAACATCAATACTCATCATTGAAAGCAGTTTCTCTGTGCATGGGGCATACGCTTGGAGGGATTTTCTGAAGGATTCCTTCAGATTTTTTTCAGGTAAAAATCTAATTCAACTGCAGGTTAAATGAATGAACACAAATTACTAAGTTAAATATTTTCACAATTTCCTCATTTGAATGTCATTTAGTCTAAGCAGGACCCAGAGCTGCAGCAATCCATGTTTGTGTCCAACAGACAACAATAAACCCAGTACCCACTCTCCTTTTAGCCTCAGTGTGCTTTTTTTTGAAGAACAGGCCTGGCTCTTTAGCCCCTGAATGCTCCGGCTGTGTGCTCACTGTGCTCAGTGTACACATGGACCACAGCAGCTGTTCCAGCAAACAGATGACACCCCGATCCCTTTGTGTGGATGGTGTGCACGGTGTGACAACCGTCCAGCCTGACGGACTGGCCTGACGCCGGACAGAACATCAGACCCTCCGGGCCGTGTGTCAGACACTTCCTGCGTGATGTCAGTCATCTCAGCCCTCTGCATCCTCCACACTGAGTATGAATCACGTTTTCCCAGAAGATGCTCTACACCAGGGGTGGCAAACTCATTTTCACTAAGGGCCACACTGGAAAAAGAGAAGCACACCAAGGGCCAGTCATGTAGAGTTTATTGAAGTGCTTTTGTTACTGCATGTCACTTTTATTTAACATTTTGGTAGTTTTTTCCCTCATTGTTGTTGTTTTTGTTCCAACGTTTTTGTGGCTTTCTCAGACATTTGTCAAATTTTTTGTACTTTACTTTTTCAGACATTTTTGTACGCTTTTTGACGCATTTTTTGTTGATATGAAGCCCTACAAAAAGTCATCAAAAGAGTTCCTTAGCCATCACAGAATTTAGCAAATCAAGAAAAACAATTACACATTTTTTTAACAACAACCTGTTTCACAGCCTGAATATGAATACTCTTCTTCTGCTTCTGGGGGAATTTCTGATTCTCAGAGTCAGCAAATCTGCCATAGTCTGCTCTGAATGTAAAATCTGCAAGGGGCCGGATTTGGCCTGCGGGCCTTGAGTTTGACACATGTGCTCTACACTCACTTAGGCTACATCTACACTAAAGTTTTCAGTTTTAAGCGGTGTTCTAAGACTAAAACCAGCTCCCTCCACACAAGAGTTTTAGCTCCACAACGCAGAAAATCCTTCGGAGAAAGTGAGAAGTAAGAGCAGGGATTTATTAGCTTGGAGCAATTTTTCCTGAAAGGTCTGTAAGCTACCTAACTGATAAGACCGACTGATCAGTATCAGACACAGAGAGACACAGGGCCCTATTTTATCGCAAGTAGCTTTGTGGGCAGACCTCGGCTTTGTTTGCAGATCTCTTGCTATTATACCGGCGGGATAAATGACTTGCGCCTGACGCAAATCTAAAATGGGTTGGTCTGAAGTAGCTACATTACTCATAGGTGTGGCTTGGGTATAACATGCAATAAACCAATCAGAGCGTCATCTCACGTTCTATTTAAAGCAACACTATGTAACTTTTCCCATTTCGGTCCCCCTACAGGTTGTCTCATTGGAACTACAGCTCACGCTACCCGCCACTTCGGTTCCCCCTACAGTTTGTCTCATTGGAACTACAGCTGCAGCTAAAAGTTACATAGTGTTGCCTTAAAGGGGTGATAGAGGAGCCCCAAGCCCCGGTAGTCCAGTAACCCAGAAAGGGTGACTTTCCCCTGGGTATGGAGCACAGCAGGCTGCCGCTTTCTCGTCAGACTGTGTGGAGCTCCTGAAGTCCAAAAAGTCTTAGCAAATTTGCAATTAGCCATCAATTTTCATAAAACGGCCCATATTTGAGCTTTATATAGTTGATTTTTCGCATAAAAAAGTCTCACAAGTGAACAATGTATAACTTTGTAGTGTCTGAAATATGAGACCTGCTGTCTCGTCTCCAATGTATGTGTATGTGGTTCGCTCAACCAATCAGCGCGCAGCTCATCTAAATATTCATGAGCATACCATATTTGGAAGAAAAGCTCTTGTTCCAAATAGGGCAATATTCACAGGGTAGTTAAGGGCTCATAAAATAGCAATCGGGCCATTTTCAGCCCAACCAATGTTACATACCCCATTAGGAGACCTTAAGGAACAGTGTGAAATACCCTATATAATCATTCTATCACCCCTTTAAAAGCAGGCACGCTTGTTCCTTGGCAGATTGCTATTATAATGGCGGATTTGCCAGGCGCACGCCAGGAGCGGTTCACAGCCAAGGAGACCGACATTCTCGTCAGGGCGGGAGCGGGAGCCGTCCGAGATGCGGCAAAGTAATAAATGCCCGTCTTGACCGGGTGGCGATGTTGCTGCGGCCTCTCGGGCGCATCTCCTCAAGTCTGGAAAGGATTGCTGCAGCTATGGAGCGTGGGCCTCCAAACACACCACCTGCTCCTGTTGTGCCCCTTCGCGAGTCGCATGCCTATCAGAGAAGGGAAAAATAATTATTTCTTCTGTTTAAATCTTTTCATTTCCTGTTTGTATTTTTTTTTCAGTTACAGTTTGCTATTGATATTTCTTTTTGACAAAAGGGGGAGAGGGAGAGAGAGGGGTGTGCTCATAAAAGTTAAAACATTTAGAGACCGACAACCCCATTAACATTCCCTGATGGGTATTTTTATGAAAGATATAGATTTTCAGCGGAGGGAATTACGTATAGGCTGTTTATCGGCTTCTTGAGCCATGTGTTGCCAATGTGCACATTTGTTAGAATTATGTTTTTATATTTTTTTTATTTGCTCTAACGACAGTTTATCCAGGGTTGAAACTGAAATAATAGGCTAAAGCAACGACAGTTTATGGAAAGCACCAGTGTAATTATGGTCAGATCTAGTGCCTGACTGATGGGCAAGTGATATTGATTATTGTTGTGATTTACGCATTTACAGCATCAGCAATTTTTTTTGACAACTTTCCTCCTGTTTAAGGATCAGCGACTGTATTGGGTTTTGCCTGTAAAATCATGTCTGTGTTCTTCATATTTATGTAGAATTATAGTTTGCTCTTCTTATGTAAAATATGCGGCTCTGGTAGATGTTTGTGATTGGTCATGCTGTGCAAACACCGCCTCTTTTATGTAAACGTGCGCATCGCTGGATTGGGAAACCCTGAGTTGACTGATTTAGTTGTGAACCACCGTTGTGACACCGGTTATGCGGGACCGCGGTCGTTAGGTTTAGTGGAGCCGGGTAACTGAAAGAAATCCATGGCACGTTGACCTTGCTTCGTAGTACAGGCCTCTGGTCTGTGGCGGTGTTTTCTGAAACTGTAAAATAGCACTAGGGAACGTTTGCGCCTAAACACGCCTCCTCTTTTTGATGAACCGCCCCCAGGAGCAAATTTATGAATCTTACTATAGCCACGCCAAGACCCGCCGTAGGAAGCAGCTCGATTGGTTGGGGTTAGGCATTTGACCCATAGACATATATAAAATGGACCAACAGATCCCATATCTCTGGACGGAGACCAGTGAAGGATATTAGAAGTCTCTTTCCCGGTGCTGGCTGAGCGTTACTGAGCAGCCTCCAACTGAGCTTGAAGATGTAGATGTGACGTGAGCAACGTGTCTGAAAGTGTGAAGTCTTCTGGTAGCTGTTCCGAGAGAAATCTCAATCATTCCCAATCTTACAGAGATGGAGAGTGTAGGTATATGTAAGGAGATAACATAGACACAGGCTAATTATTGATCACTAATATGCTAGTTAACAATAGTAATTAAACTTAAACAGCTAATGTAAGTCCAAACTGCCTGCGAGCTTCTCCTGTACTATACAGTAATTCCTCTACTATGCGACAGTAAGTCGCGTGGTTATGACACAATCGTTAGCCTATTTTTACAAAAACGTCTGCTACGAAGTGAGCTACAAGGTAATGGAGCCTTTTATACATTGTCGTGTTTCTTTAGAAATAAACATGGGACAAATAAAGTCTTTAAACGCTTCAGATGTAAAGTTATTCGCTGTCAAAGTGGCGCCAAAATGAATGTGAGTCAATGGGATGCTAACAGCAGGTGATGGCTTGGTAGCATCAAAATGGCGCCACAGCAGCTACGCGTTCCGGGGAGAGGCTCATCCCGTGGATTTGACCGCGAGTTAAGGTTAAGGTTAGGGTTAGCCGATTGGTCAGGTGATAGGACCTGTACATGTAAGCAATAAATGCTATTGAAGGGCGGGTCTTGGTGTGGCCATAGTAGGATTCGTAATTTCAAATTCATTCCCTAATTTACCGACGTGCGTCTGTGGAGGGAAAGGTCTGCTGTACGTCGGGTGCAAAATTAATGATACATGCATCAGTGTACAAAGTCAATTGCGCTGGGTGCAAGATAGGGCCCAGAGAGACAGACAGACAGAGAGACAGACAGACAAGGTGGAACTGTTCCTGAAAGGTCTGTAAGCTACCTAGTTGCAGTGGCGGCGCCAGAGATTTTCTTTTGCTGGTGCTTTGGGGTTGCTGGACGTTTCGGTGAGGGTGCTCTGAAATTTTGAGTTTCCCTTGACACAAATAGGCTAATGTTACACACTCTCGCGCAGATGCCCACCCCCCTCCGCTTCGGTTTACTAAACGAGCGAATGAGAGACGCACCACCTGCACCTGTTGTGCCCCTTCCTATAATACAATAAAAGATGTTTGACTTTTTTCGATTAAATAAAGCATGTCAATAAAATGTACATGTCTGGCCCTTGATGGGATTCTTTTTTTCCCAGTGTGGCCCTCTGGGAAGTTGAGTTTGACACCCCTGGTGTAGTGTCGATCACTGCCCGAGCTTTGGCCAGCTCCTCTTTCTCGTTCTCAATCACCAACAACATTAAGTCCAGTGAGCATTTATTTTTCTATTAATTGATTAATTTTCAAAATAACAGAAAAATGATTTAACATAGCTAAGCTCCAGCTATGTTCAACATCTGTAGCATGATGACATCATGTGGAAGAACAAAAACAACCAAGACAATTTAAGGTTTTAAAAAAAGACTGCTTTAATTTTTTTCATCATTGGATGAGAACTACAGTAGTCACCAGTGTGTGTGTGTGTGTGTGTGTGTGTGTGTGTGTGTGTGTGTGTGTGTGTGTGTGTGTCACCACCACCTTAGTAGAACACCTACAGACTCAGTCCTCAGCTAGCAGCTGCAAGGTGTTATCAAATATTTGATATATTTTTAACAAAAACATCTTCATTGCACTTTAATAATTTGCAGGAGTCACTGGCAATTGGCCCATCACTTTTCAAAGTTAACACGTCTCCAAAACACAGAGACTCTTTAGCGCAATGTGAAGCCAGGCTCAGATTGTGTCGTCTTTGGGCCGACGGTGTACTGTCGACTTTGGGGGGGGGGGGGGGCAGACACAAGCAGGCCACGCGCTCTCTACACCTGTCAACTACAGGATGAGCTACACACACGCACACAGAGAGAGCCTGGCCACCGGACACAATCATGGCATCGTCAACACAAAAACAGCTGCTGTTGATTAGTACCAACAGGCAGGAGGAGGGACAAGAGAAACCACCGGACCAATCACACAGCAGGACAGCCAGAGGAAGTCACGGAGGACTACATCTGCTGGGTGGAGTTCCCGTTCCAGGTGTTGGTGTCGTCCTCGCTGTCCTCCTGGTTCCGCAGCCTGCAGATTTTCCCGTCCTTCTTGAAGTCCCTGGGCCGCTTCTCCGCAGAGTGCTTGGAGACAGTTTCTCTGAGAGGACACGCACACACAGGGAATTCATGAACACACGCACAGCACTTACTGCTACAGCAACAACAAGGTGACCCAGGCAGTGCCATTTCAGATCCCATTTGACGGCTTAGTAAAGTTTAGATGAATTTCACACAGCATTTGGTTAGGATCTGCGGTTGTGGATCAGTTCTGTACATGTTTGTCAGGCTGCAGATAAGTGAAGGCAAAGTGTATACCCCGTGTGTTTGTGTGTGAAATGGAGCACCTGTTTGTTTTGTCCGAGGATGATGCCGATGCCGATCCTGAGGCCGATGCGGAGCTGGTGTAGGAGCTGGACGGGCGACCGGGGCCTCTGGGTGCTTCTCCGGCCCCTGGAGGTGTGGGGCTGGTAAACAGGAAGGTGCTGAGGAATCTCCACACGGCCAGCAGAGGGTAGAGCAGTGTGCCCAGGATGGCCCAGACGCCCCCGGCAGAGGACTGGACCACTGTGTGAGCAGGCCTGCCCGACTGCTGGGAGGGAGAGCACCCAAAACATATTAACGCCACTTAACACCCAGACATGAGGCGGATGTGAAGATCACAGTAAAGTGGCGTGTAGGAGGATCAGAGGGGTAGTGTAGGATCACTGACGGTTTGGGTACAGGACGTTGGGTTCAGTATGTGACATACAGTGCCCTCCACAATTATTGGCACCCCTGTTTAAGATGGGGTCATGGACTTCTAAAAATTCTCCTTTTTTTTAAACAACATAGAACCCAAATTCAAAAAAAGAGAAAAATCCAACCTTTTATTTAAGTACATTACTTTGGTGGTAAAAAAAAAAAGAAATCACACATTTAGAAAAAAAAAACTTGAAATCATGTGTCCCACAATTATTGGCACCCCTGATGTTAATACTTTGTAAAACCCCCTTTTGCCAACAAGACAGCACTTAATCTCCTTCTATAACATTTCACAAGATTGGAGAACACAGAGAGAGGGATCTTTGACCAATCTTTCTAGATCATCCAGAGTCCTGGGTCCTCTCTCATGCACTCTCCTCTTTAGCTCACCCCACAGGTTTTTCGATTGGGTTGAGGTCTGGGGACTGAGATGGCCATGGGAGGACCTTGAGTTTGTGACTGCTGAACCATTTTTGTGTAGATTTTGCCACATGTTTAGGATCATTATCCTGCTGAAAGACCCAGTGACGACCCATCTTCAGCTTTCTGGCAGAGGCCATTAGGTTTTTATTTAAAATGTCCTGGTAGTTCAAAGCATTCATAATGCCATGCACCCTAACAAGGTTCCCAGGGCCTTTGGAAGAGAAACAGCCCCAAAGCATCACAGATCCTCCACCATACTTCACGGTGGTGAAGGTGCTTTTGGCATACTCATCTTTTGTTTTACGCCAGACCCACTTAGAGTGTTTGTTGCCAAAAATCTCAATCTTAGTCTCATCTGACCAAAGCACACAATCCCAGTTGAAGTCCCAGTGCCGCTTAGCAAACTCCAGACGTTTACGTTTGTGAGTGTTAGTGAGAAAAGGCTTTTTCCTTGCATGCCTCCCAAACAGCTTGTTGGCATGTAGAGAGCGTCTGATGTTTTTTTTGAGACTTCGTGACCCCAAGATGCCACTCTTTGATGCAATTCTGTGACAGTGAGCTTAGGACTTTTTTTTACCTTTCTTACCATCCTCCTCACTGTGCGTTGTGGCAAGATAAACTTGGGACCTCTTCCAGCCTAGTTTGTCACTGTTCCAGTTGTTTTAAACTTCTTAATGATTCCTCTGACTGTAGATACGGGCAAGTTAAGGCCAGTGGCTATTTTCTTGTAGCCATTGCCTGACTTATGAAGGTCGACACACATCTGCCTTACTTGAATTGTGTGTTCTCTTGTCTTTGCCATGTTGACAAATGGGTAAGAGAATTAGGACTCTGTGTCACGTCATATTTATACCCCAGGGAAACAGGAAGTCATGAATTACTATTTAAAAGTTCCTAGATACCCTGACCAACTTTAGCGACTACAGAAAAAATATATTTAAAAAAAAAATCTATTAAATTTTTCAGCGGAATTGTTAGGGGCGCCAATAATTGTGGGACACATGATTTCAAGTTTTCTTTTTTCTAAATGCGATTTTTTTTTAACACCAAAGTAATGTACTTAAATAAAAAGGTTGGATTTTTCTCTTTTTTTGCATTTGAGTTCTATGTTGTTTAAAAAAAAAGGAGAATTTTTAGAAGTCCATGACCCCATCTTAAACAGGGGTGCCAATAATTGTGGAGGGCACTGTAGGTTCAGTACACCTTTATGCTAGTCGACTTCATCCAAGAAAACAGCAGGAGTGTCTCAAGTGCAAGACAGAGATGGGTAGTCTCATCCACTTTCTATAGGGCTGGGAACTGATAAAAGCTTAGCTATTAATCTAGAACGCCATCCAATATGGATTCTAAATGGTTTTACTGATGAATTTAAAATGCTAGTTTATAAAAGGAAAGGTCATACTTGTGAATTGGATAGACAGTGGCCTCAGGCCAAGCTCGACCATCACGTGAATGTGAGCAGCCCCATGGCTCTGTGTGTGGACTGAGTGACTGGGTCTAACTCACCGGCAGCAGCACGATGGAGGCACTGGGAGCCAGCTCCAGCTCCAGCAGGGTCCTGTTCAGGTCCTCACTGGTGAACTCCCGCCGAGGGAACATGGTCGCCAGGGAGAACTTCCCGTAGCGCTTCCCCACTTCCTGAGACACACAAGCACCAAACACTTCAGTCGTTGTGTAGGACATGGTTGACAGTGCTATGGCATGGAACATTGGAAGGGACAGCTGTGTCCAGTCTCCTCTCAGTGGCTCTCTGGACTCGGTAAGTGTGTGTGTGTCTAGCAGTGGTGTGTGTGTGTGTGTCTAGCAGTGGTGTGTGTGTGTGTGTCTAGCAGTGGTGTGTGTGTGTGTGTCTAGCAGTGGTGTGTGTGTGTGTGTGTGTGTGTGTGTGTGCGTGCGTGCGTGTGTGTAAAAGCAACAACCGGTCCAGACCCAAGCCGTGTTCCACCTGCTGATTGACACCCACCTGATCAACAAAGTCCCGGGCCTCCTGCAGTCTGCTCTGGGACGGAAACTGGTTGGTGAAGGAAGAGCCGTCTGGGAGCCTGAACTGGATCCTCGCTATGGTACTGCTCACACAGACACACACAGACACACACAGACACACACTTATTAATACTATTATTATGCTGGATGTTTGTCTTTCAGATACATAACACATGGAAACTTCACTCAAACTTCCACATGTGCAGCTTCTTTTCAAAACGGATTGAAATATTCAACATTTCTTGGTAACTGGACTTGAGTTCTGTCTGGTTCATGTTCAGCAGCTCTTTGAGCTTCTCTCCGGTTCACCGTTTCAACATGTTTTCATCGTCATTCATCGTGTGCTGTACCTCCTCTCCCTGAGTGCTGACTCCTTGCGGGCGTCTAGCTGGGCCTGCCGGGCCTCCAGCGCCGCCTGCCGGGACGCCCTCTCCTCCTCCTGGGTCTGGGCGTAGCGGGCGGCCCTGTCCGCGCGGTCCTGCACCACAACACGGGACAAAGGCTCAACGGATGCACTAGTTCAGCAGCCCTCGTTAGGACACGGACCTAACTAAAACATCTAACTACACGTCATATGAATGTTCCCCAGAGGTGGTTTTTAGGTCGGTCTGATCATGTCCGTTCAAGTGTTAATTTTTCTCATCAGTTTGGGGGGGGTTCAAATAATAATAATAATAATAATAATAATAATAACAACAACAACAATAATAGGTAAGCTATTCTGTTCTTAGGCTACTATATACTGTATGTGACTTAGGGCTGGGCGATATATCGATATAAAAAATATATCGATATATTTTTAAATGAGATATGGAATTAGACCATATCGCATATATCGATATAGTTCAAATGTGATCCTTGCTCCCATAGATATATACACTAGATGTCGCCTTGAGGTTCTAAACATACGTCAAAACCGCCGCCATCTTGGAACAGGGGTCCGAAGCATTCAGATCAACGCTAAAGATGCCGGACTTTTGTACTGCTTAATTATGTTTGATAGAGGAAATGAAAAGAACAAACAGCAATGGATAACATTTAACAGGTGACAATGTGTTTTATGATTATATATGCCGCCTTCGACCAGCAATCTGAGCTCCGGCGGCAGCGGGAGGCGGAGAGCTCCGTGGCCGGCTGCAGCGTCTCTTCCCCCGGGAAAAACACAGCTTCGCCTCGCTGCTGCGCCGGTCCCCGCTGATCCACATCGGACCAGCCAAAGACAGAGTGGTGATCGGTAGGATCTTACACGTAGTCCAGGACGAACTGTATGTCGATATCGGCGGAAAGTTCCACTAAGTTTGCCGGCGGCAGGCGGACGGAGAGAGGCTACAGCGGGGCAGCGACCGTCTGCGGCTGCAGGATCTGGAGCTCAGTGCCCGTTAAAATTACATGTAACGCATAAATACATACAGAAATAAATAGTGGAGGAATGAGCCTGGACATTTCAGTCTGTTTAAACTTCACCTTGAAGCAGAAACTCTTAGTTCAGAAGGGTGAAGTTTCCGTTTGGACTCAGATCTGTGAACCGATCATAATAAATATTCTTTGTATCAACACATTAATAGTTTCTTTGTTTTGTATTCGATAGTTCATCTTTTAGTTTACTTAAGTGGAAGCAGTATCAAGTGGAAGAATGGGACTATAACCTAGGCTTACAGGCATGAGGCATTACATTTTGAACAAAGTAGATTATATTAATATCAAAAGCTTAATTGACCTTTGGAACGAATCACAAATAGCCTATGGAGCTTTGATTTCAAAAAAGGTACTCCTGTTATACAGTATTTAGGTTTACATTTTATTGTTATTTGAACAGCTGAGAATTTAATCATGAACCAGGTGAAGAAACCGGTTTATTATTTATTTGATTTTGCAACTGTTTCTATGAAACTACTTGTGACATGTCATATTTGATTTGGGCTTTGACTGAACATTTGCTCTCACTTTGCGGAAAAAAATATCGGGATATATATCGTATATCGATATTCAGCCAAAATATATCGGGATATGACTTTTGGTCCATATCGCCCAGCCCTAATGTGACTATCAGATTGCAGGCATATTTCTGCTAGATATTTTTTTAATTAAACTTTAATATTAATTTATACAATTGCAATGTCTTTATTTTAGTAAAGTTAGTACACAGTCATAGCCATAAATGCAATGGTACTAATAATTGGCATAATTTCTTTCGGTGTTTCGGTTTTCGGTCTTGGTTTCCTCTTTTTCGGTTTTCGGTTTTGGCCAAGAATTTTCATTTCGGTGAATCCCTAATATAATCATTTGCAAGTGCAGAGCTTTAACATACTGACAAAGAAAACAGAGTGTCTCAAGTGCAAGATGGAGACGGTTAGTCTCACCTACTGTCTGTTCTTGCTGGAAAATACAAAAGGAGGATTTTTAAAAATAGCATTGAACTTAAACTGTGATGTTGTGAATTCCATGCTAGCTGTCAAAAAGCCCATTTAGCCTAATAGAGTCCCAAGTGTTGTGACCCGTTTAAACGTTAAATCAGTTTTCTATGTTAAAATCTGGTGAAGCGGTTTGGCCCCAAAGAGGGCTGGGTTTGAGCTGAGATTCTTACAAAAAACGGTTTCAATCTCTGGGAAAAGTCAGAGCACCAGATCCCTGGTTATTAGGCTCATTTGGATGCATGTTTGACACGTGTTAATGTGGCGCCAGATTTAACCCTGCAAACGGGGGAGTGATGATCTTACCAGGGCGATCTGCTGTTTGACCCGCTCCCTGGCAGCCTTCTCCTCAGCCTTCTCCCTGTTCCTCTCCTCCAGCAGGCGCCTCATCTTCTCCTCTTCCTGCTTCTTCTTCAGGTCCTGCACATCCTTCCCCATCTTCCTCCGCTCCATTTCTTTCTTGATCTCGCTCTGAACCACAGGCAACACACAAACACACAACGTACTCCGGTAAACATCCCGACTCAGAGGACTGAACACTCCCCAAGGATCCAACGCTCAGGGAGCACACTATTCAAACACACTACTACGTATATCTGACGGGGAACACACAGAACCACACAAGAGGGAGAGGAATGTGTAGGAGCCACATATTGTACGTTGTTCATCAAATGATTATTATATTGTGCACTTATATAGTAGGTGGTGGGCGTTTTCATCGCCGTTTTCGCAGAATTATAATTATATATTGGTTTGCTACACCTGTTCAGGATATAAACAGTAGGGCTCAGATGCTAGACATTATAGTTCTGATAGTAAGTTACTTCAAATGGCTTTAATATATGCTTAGGAAAAACCAATCACCCTTCATTCCTTCAGTCGGCCATATACGATGCGATGGCCAATCGGCACAGGCCTACTACAGAGACACGTTTAAAAGACAACGGGCCGAGTGACATCACACTGAACACCTGTCCAGCCCCGCCCGGGGTTCTACTCCACATGTGCATCAGTGAGGCTGGGGTTCAGATCTGAGATCAGTGCATGGACATATTCACCCTCGTCAAGCACATCCTACCACTGAATGTTTACCGCAACAAATGAGCCGTCTTTCAGTTCTGGAGGAATCTCCTCCGTGTTCCGTCAGTCACAAATATTACAACTGTTACATACAGTGGGGGGGACGTGACCCATGGAATGGCTAATGTCCTCACCTCTTCTTCTTCTCTCTTCTTCTGCTCTCGTCTCTCCTCCAGCTTCTTGGTTAACCTGACGGGACAACACAATGATAACACATCACTTTTACCTGGAGAATGATAAATGGAAATATCACAGACTTTGCTGCATGATATTTCCTTCCTCATCTTGTAATTTATTACAATCCCAACAATTAAGAGTGTGGACTGGACTTCAGCTTAGAGCTCAAAACATTTAAAATTTAAATAAAATAAGGTCAGTGTGAGAGTTATGTCAGTAATGTAAAGGCCCTGAACAGTTAAGCTGGCTGATAAGACAGCTCTCCCAGACTGTGTGGGCGTGGTTAGACTGATTGATTGACATCTTCCTCAGTCTCCTGTTAGCTTTGTTGCACCCGTTAGAGAGGGACAAATGACACCTTTATCATTCTTATAGTTGGAAAAGATTTGTGATGTAATGAATTCCCATCTGAGCTCCGCCCACTTTAACCTGAGCAGAGTCTAGTCAGCCAGAAGAAGTGAAATCCCATGTGGCTGTTCAGATGCTTTAATACAATAGGATTCATTGTCCAGCATTAGTAGCAAATATCACCTTTATGAAGCTAATGTTACATTTGTTTTCAGAGAGAAATGTTTGTGTAACATGTATATGAGAGACAGGTGTGGCTGGAAACAGCTGGATTTCTGTCAAAGCCTTTCTAATGAGTGGGACTGGATCTCAGACACATCTTTTAGTTTAGTTCCATACTGATGAATAGTGCATTTGCTACTCTGCCTCCCATTGGCTGCTACTTATGACTGTATGTAGGCTCCTACCTGTCCACATGTGCACAACTGGACATGTGAGTAGCCTCCTAACTGTCCACAGCTGGACATGTGTGTAGGCTCCTACCTGTCCACAGCTGGACATGTGTGTAGGCTCCTACCTATCCACAGATGGACATGTGTGTAGGCTCCTACCTGTCCACAGATGGACATGTGTGTAGGCTCCTACCTGTCCACAGATGGACATGTGTGTAGGCTCCTACATGTCCACAGATGGACATGTGTGTAGGCTCCTACATGTCCACACCTGTACATGTGTGTAGGCTCCTGCCTGTCCACAGCTGGACATGTGTGTAGGACATGTGTGTAGGCTCCTACCTGTCCACCTTAGCATCCAGGTTCTCTTCACTGGGGGCAGCATGGTCTGAAGATGCGTCGGCTGTCCCTGGGGCTGTGCTGGAGACGGACGCTACGTGGAACAGAAACAAGCAGGGAGCACTGGGTTAACTAGATTATCCACAACAGGTCAGCACAAACCATGGTTAATGTATACATCCATAGGGCTGCCACCATCACCACACTTATACTTCACTCACTGGTTTTATGCAAAGCAGCTAAACTGGCATTTGTTATTATTACACATTCTGGCTAATTAAAAAGTAATTTACTAGGGTTGGGTGCTTGGAAGAATATCTAGTGTGCCTCCAAAGAAGCTGCTCAGCAGGGTGTGTGTGTGTGTGTGTGTGTGTGTGTGTGTGGTAGAGTGTGTGAGAGAGTGATGCAGATTATCTTTGAAGCGAGTAGAGACTCTAGAGGCGCAGTGAGCAGTGTTACCCACAGGTTGAGAGTTTACTCGTGGGGTGGGGGGGGTGCAGGATGTGATGGCTGGGTTCAGTAATAAACTAGTCAAACAAAGGTTTATGAACTATTTATTGAAAACAATGACTACATAACATTAACAGATAACTTAGAAAGAAATAACTAGTTACATATTAAATAAACCAGACTAAAAGATGATACAGATGAAGTGTAGCCATGATGTGCCTTGTCAATTAAATCTGGTTGGTTTATCCGTGAACCATCACCTTATCGTGGTGGAGAGGTTACGGTGTCTCTGTGAACCTGAGGGCTGTGTTGTCTGGAGCTTTGTGCTCCTGGTAGGGTCTCCCAAGGCAAAGTGGTCTCAGGTGAGGGGCCAGACAAAGAATGGTTCAAAAACCCCATGATAGAACGAGGAAGGGATAGAGTGACCCTGCCCGGAGGAAGCCCGGGGCCCCCGTCTGGAGCCAGGCCCAGACGGAGGGCTCTTCGGCGAGCGCCTGGTGGCCGGGTTTGCCACGGAGCCCGGCCGGGCACAGCCCGAACAAGCTACGTGGCACCTCTGTTTCCATCCCATGGGCCCACCACCTGTGGGAGGAACCGCTGGGGTCGGGTGCGCTGCCACATGGGTGGCAGTGAAGGTCAGGGGCCTCGACGGACCAGACCCGGGCAGCAGACGCTGGCTTTGGGGACGTGGAACGTCACCTCTCTGTGGGGGAAGGAGCCGGAACTGGTGCGGGAGGTGGAGCGCCACCGGTTAGATCTGGTGGGGCTTACCTCTACGCATAGTCTCGGTTCTGGAACCGTACTCCTGGATAGGGGTTGGACTCTTTTCTTCTCCGGAGTTGCTCAGGGTGTGCGGCGCCGGGCGGGTGTGGGGATACTAACAAGCCCCCCGGCTAAGCGCCGCTACGTTGGAGTTTACCCCGGTGGACGAGAGGGTCGCCTTCCTACGCCTGCGGGTGGTGGGGGGAAAACTCTGACTGTTGTTTGTGCATATGCACCAAACAGGGAGTTTGGAGTATTCGGCCTTCTTGGAGACCTTGAGTGGAGTCCTGCATGGGGCGCCAGTGGGGGGACTCCATTGTTCTGCTGGGGGGACTTCAACGCGCACGTGGGCAATGATGGAGACACATGGAGAGGCGTGATTGGGAGGAACGGCCTCCTGATCTAAACCAGAGTGGTTGTTTGTTGTTGGACTTCTGTGCTAGTCATGGATTGTCTATAACAAACACCATGTTCGAACATAGGGATGCTCATAAGTGTACCTGGTACCAGAGCACCCTAGGCCGAAGGTCAATGATCGATTTTATAATCGTTTCATCTGATCTGAGGCCGTATGTTTTGGACACTCGGGTGGAGAGAGGGGCAGAGCTGTCAACCGATCACCATCTGGGGGTGAGGTGGGTCAGGGGGGTGGGGGAAGACTCTGGACAGACCTGGTAAGCCCAAACGTGTAGTGCGGGTAAATTGGGAACGTCTGAGGAGGCCCCTGTCCAACGGACTTTCAACTCGCACCTCCAGCGGAGCTTTTCGTGCATCCCTGTGGAGGCTGGGGGCATTGAACCCGAGTGGACAATGTTCAAAGTTTCCATTGCTGAAGCTGCGGCGGGGAGCTGTGGTCTTAGGGTCTTAGGTGCCTCAAGGGGCGGTAACCCACGAACACCGTGGTGGACACCGGTGGTCAGGGAAGCCGTCCGACTGAAGAAGGAGTCTTTCCGGGATATGTTATCCCAGAGGACTCCGGAGGCAGTTGCAGGGTACCGAAGGGCCCGAAGGGCTGCAGCCTCTGCCGTGAAAGAGGCAAAGCAGCGGGTGTGGGAGAAGTTCGGAGAAGACATGGAGAAGGACTTTCGGTCGGCACCAAAGTGCTTCTGGAAAACTGTTCGCCACCTCAGGAGGGGGAAGCGGGGAACCATCCAAGCTGTGTACAGTAAGGATGGGACACTGTTGACCTCAACTGAGGAGGTAATAGGGCGGTGGAAGGAGCACTTTGAGGAACTCCTGAATCCGACTAATACGCCCTCTATGTTAGAGGCAGAGCTGGAGGATGACGGGGGATTGTCGTCGATTTCCCAGGCGGAGGTCACTGATGTAGTCAAACAACTACACAGTGGCAAAGCCCCTGGGATTGATGAGATCCGTCCGGAAATGCTCAAGGCTCTGGGTGTGGAGGGGCTGTCCTGGTTGACACGCCTCTTCAACATTGCGTGGAAGTCTGGAACAGTGCCAAAGGAGTGGCAGACTGGGGTGGTGGTTCCCCTTTTAAAAAGGGGGGACCAGAGGGTGTGTGCCAATTACAGGGGTATCACACTTCTCAGCCTCCCTGGTAAAGTCTACTCCATGGTGCTGGAAAGGAGGGTTCGGCCGATAGTCGAACCTCAGATTGAAGAGGAACAATGCGGATTCCGTCCTGGTCGTGGAACAACGGACCAGCTCTTTACTCTCGCAAGGATCCTGGAGGGGGGCCTGGGAGTATGCCCAACCGGTCTACATGTGTTTTGTGGATTTGGAGAAGGCGTATGACCGGGTCCCCCCGGGAGATACTGTGGGAGGTTCTGCAGGGAGTATGGGGGTGAGGGGGGTCTCTACTCAGGGCCATCCAATCTCTGTACGACCAAAGTGAGAGTTGTGTCCGGGTTCTCGGCAGTAAGTCGGACTTATTTCGGGTGAGGGTTGGCCTCCGCCAGGGCTGCGCTTTGTCACCAATCCTGTTTGTAATATTTATGGACAGGATATCGAGGCGTAGTCGGGATGGGGAGGGGTTGCAGTTCGGTGGGCTGGGGATCTCATCGCTGCTCTTTGCAGATGATGTGGTCCTGATGGCATCATAGGCCTGTGACCTTCAGCACTCACTGGATCGGTTCGCAGCCGAGTGTGAAGCGGTTGGGATGAGGATCAGCACCTCTAAATCGGAGGCCATGGTTCTCAGCAGGAAACCGATGGAATGCCTTCTCCAGGTAGGGAATGAGTCCTTACCCCCAAGTGAAGGAGTTCAAGTACCTTGGGGTTTTGTTCGCGAGTGAGGGGACAATGGAGCGGGAGATTGGTCGGAGAATCGGCGCAGCGGGTGCGGTATTACATTCCATCTATCGCACCGTTGTGACGAAAAGAGAGCTGAGCCAGAAGGCAAAGCTCTCGATCTACCGGTCAGTTTTTGTTCCTACCCTCACCTATGGTCATGAAGGCTGGGTCATGACCGAAAGAACGAGATCCAGGGTACAAGCGGCCGAAATGGGTTTCCTCAGGAGGGTGGCTGGCGTCTCCCTTAGAGATAGGGTGAGAAGCTCAGTCATCCGTGAGGAGCTCGGAGTAGAGCCGCTGCTCCTTTGCGTCGAAAGGAGCCAGTTGAGGTGGTTCGGGCATCTGGTAAGGATGCCCCCTGGGCGCCTCCCTAGGGAGGTGTTCCAGGCACGTCCAGCTGGGCGGAGGCCTCGGGGAAGACCCAGGACTAGGTGGAGGGATTATATCTCCAACCTGGCCTGGGAACGCCTCGGGATCCCCCAGTCGGAGCTGGTTAATGTTGCTCGGGAAAGGGAAGTTTGGGGCCCCCTGCTGGAGCTGCTCCCCCCGCGACCCGACACCGGATAAGCGGACGAAGATGGATGGATGGATGGATGGTTTATCAAATGTTACGGTTCAGCAGATAAAATTCCTGATTACCCACCGCCCAAATGATATATGTGTTAACTTAACCTTAATACTATACTATGATCCATACAGACGGTTAATGTACATGTTATTATAAATCTCAACACGGTCTCCTCCTAACTGCTGTTCAATCATATGAGACCAAGGCTATCTAAAGGTAATTCTCATTGTGTTTGTTATATCATGGTTTGTTTTAATCTGTGTTTTTGGGATCCTAAACACACTCATTAAGATCTCATCTGAACAGATTTCTGTCATGAAGACAGACATACTCCCGAGTTGTAGTTTAAAACCTTTACAGCCAACTTAAGAAAATCAGGCTCAAGTCCATAAATACAGTTAATGGATTCAGGCACGGCGAACTGAAGGCTTGGTTAGCAACGATTAGCTCCAGTCAGCTCCGCTATAAAGATCTGGAGCGGAGGAGACTGCCGTGGAGAGGGGTAACAACCAGACTCTGATGATGTTCAGGGAGCTATTACAGCGGCATGACCGCAGTGTTTCTAAGGTTTATCAGTACAGTTAATCCCATGGGAAGACCACCAGTAGGGTCTCAATCTACCTGGGGGGTGCACCCAAGTAGAACCTAAGTATGGGAAACACTGGTGAGAGAAACAAAGTGTCTCATGCCCTATTTTAACAATCTAAGTGCACAGTGTGAAGCGCCTGGCACAGGTGCGTTTGGGACTTTTGCTAGTGTGACAGCGGCAAAAAGGGTCCGGGTGCCGGGCGCGTGGTTCAAAAGGGTCGTATTTAGTGTCTTCATTAATCAGAGGTGTGTTTTGGCCATAACATGCAATAAACCAATCAGAGATCATCTCCCATTCCCTTTAAAAGCCAGGTGTGTTTGGACCTTGGGGCATTGCTGTTATGATGGAGGATTTTCTGCTTAATATTTGTATTTGTAATCTTTTGCATGTGTGTGTGCTGCTGTGCGTCCCTGTGTGTGTAACAAGCATAGTGTGCACGTTGTGCACGAGCCTAGGAGCATTTTACTAACGCGCTGTTAAAATAACAATGAGTTGCTGCATTATTGCCTTTAGACCAGGTTTTTGTTGGTCAATGATGCAATCACTTCCTGCTGCCTCAAGATAGCAATATGCCCAGAATGCACCTGAACACACCTCCCTGTAAGACCAGCCATGGGCTACAGATGGGTGCAGGTGCATTTGCTATTTAATTGACGTGGGCGCTGGACGGGAAACTGACAACTGGGTCGGTCTAAACTAGCAAAGACACTTGCGTCGGGCTTTGAGCTGCACCGGATGCAAGAGTGTCTCCCGCCAAGTGTCTGGAGCAGGAAAAGTTAACCCTCTCCTTGTTTTCATGTTTATGGAGAAGGAGAACCAGGAAATGGGTCCAGGGAAGTGCAACGCTACCAAGACACGGCCGAGTGGACCAATTACAGGATCACGAAACTCCGATCAAATTGTCAAACTAGACGGGGCTAAACAAATAAGCAAGATTTTGTTACCGCATTGCCTATTTCTCACCTCAAATGTTTTCAAAAAACACATCTTAGTCCAGTGCTCATGGCAACCTGCTTGGACCCCAATCATTGGCTGATCAGACGGTCCCCGGCCAGTCGATAGGTGCAGCTCTAACAGAAACAATCCTGACAGATGGCGGTGGCCAGGCTGTGTGATCCAGGTTAACTCACCTGGTGCAGCTGCGCTGGCTGGAGCTGAGGCTGGAGCGCTGCTATCAGCTGGACTGGCCTCCACAGGAACACCTGCCTCTGGTAACACTGCCCCACCTTCCATCTGCTGGGCATGCATCTGGCAAACACAGGGACAGCAGCATTAGCACAAACCAGTCCCAGTGTTGAGGGCCGTCTTGTGGGGGGGGTTTCTGTGGTTAGCTACATAGAATACATGAGCTCCCTACTAATCCCAGTGCTGTACCTGCTTCACTCTGTGGATTCTTTTCTTCAGTTCTTCAGCAGGAACACTGCCGGCGATGACCTCCAGAGGGATCCCATTCTCCCCGATGAAGAAGCTGGAGGGGATGCACACCACGGGGTCTTCACACGGGGGGGAGGGGTTAAGGAACAAGCTCCCAGACACTGACAGTGTGTAGTGTTAACAGAATCAGTAGAAACAGCACCCTGCACTGGTTACATGCATTCCCACCATAGTCGGGGAAAACACTGACAGGTAAGGAATGATCAAAAGGATAGTAGTCATGCTATGGGAGGCACACTCCAAAGTCTGACTCTAATGGCGCTTTTCCATTACATGGTACCTACTCGCCTCGCCTCTACTCGCCTTTTTTGGTTTTCCATTACGAAAAAAAGTACCTGGTACCTGCTAACAGGTACTTTTTTTAGTACCTGCTCAGTCGAGGTTCCAAGCGAGCTGAGGCGAGCCGAGAAGGTGACGAGAAACCCTGCAGGCTGCTGATTGGTCGGAAAGAATCGTCACTGATCACTGCATTGCTAGCGACAGACAGCATTTTTAAATAGTTTCGCCAGCGGTGTTTTTTTGCTGCCGGAGGCTCCACACAGAGCTTTCTCCGTAGCATACAAGTGGCCTGATGTTTATACGTATGAGCTGGTGTGTGTGTCGAGTCGCCGTGTGTGTGTGTGGAGCTGGTGAGCGAGGGAGAAGTGAGAGAGTGCCGGCTATCGCCGTGTGTGTGTGAGCAAGGAGCTGGTGAGAGAGCTCCGCAGCGAGTAGTGACTCTAGAGTCATATATATGTGAGAGAAACAAAGAGTCTCCCCTGTTCTTTCTGACCACGGTGGGAAATCTGGAGCAGGAGAAGTTAACTTTCTTGTTGATTTCATGTTGTTTACGGAGAAGGAGAACCAGGAAATGAGTCGGGGGAAATGCAACACTACCAAGCCACGCCCACGGCAGTTGCTATGACAACCAGCCACACTGAGGCGATACTAAAATCTGCAATGGAAAAGGGACGCACAGTGCGCGGAGTCGAGGCAAATAGAGTCGAGGCGAGTAGGTACCATGTAATGGAAAAACGCCATAAAGTAGAATTAGGAGTGTTAGAGACATGACCCGGCTTGATTTTAATGGATCGGTATCAACTAAAAGAAAAGCCATTCATGTATTACTCTACTGCGTTTCACCCACACACAAACACCCACCCACACCCTTTGGTTATGATCCTTTAAATAAGGTCCCATGGCATGAAAAGTTCACTTTATGAGTTTTTTTAACATTAATATGAGTTCCCCCAGCCTGCCTATGGTCCCCCAGTGGCTAGGTGTAAACCGAGCCCTGGGTATCCTGCTCTGCCTTTGAGAAAATAAAAGCTCAGATGGGCCGATCTGGAATCTTCCCTATATGATGTCATAAGGGGAAAAGTTCACCTCCCCTTTCTCTGCGGTCACAGCTGCCCAGAGAATTTGGCCCGCCCACGAGGAAATAGAGCTACAACCGTGGCCGCAAGCTAGTCAAGGGTCTCTCTCCTCCTCAATAGCATTTAAAGCTACAGACAAATAAATGGCACATAGAGACGGTAGATACAGTATTAGGGGACCACTAAGGTCTATATAAAAGAGACTTCAGATACAGTATTAGGGGACCACTAAGGTCTATATAAAAGAGACTTCAGATACAGTATTAGGGGACCACTAAGGCCTATATAAAAGAGACTTCAGATACAGTATTAAGGGACCACTAAGGTCTATATAAAAGAGACTTCAGATACAGTATTAGGGGACCACTAAGGCCTATATAAAAGAAACTTCAGATACAGTATTAGGGGACCACTAAGGTCTATATAAGAGAGACTTCAGATACAGTATTAGGGGACCACTAAGGTCTATATAAAAGAGACTTCAGATACAGTATTAGGGGGACCACTAAGGTCTATATAAAAGAGACTTCAGATACAGTATTAGGGGACCACTAAGGTCTATATAAAAGAGACTTCAGATACAGTATTAGGGGACCACTAAGGTCTATATAAAAGAGACTTCAGATACAGTATTAGGGGACCACTAAGGTCTATATAAAAGAGACTTCAGATACAGTATTAGGGGACAACTAAGGCCTATATAAAAGAGACTTCAGATACAGTATTAGGGGACCACTAAGGTCTATATAAAAGAGACTTCAGATACAGTATTAGGGGACCACTAAGGTCTATATAAAAGAGACTTCAGATACAGTATTAGGGGACCACTAAGGTCTATATAAAAGAGACTTCAGATACAGTATTAGGGGACAACTAAGGCCTGTATAAAAACATCCAAAAAGCAAAATGTCATAGGACCTTTAAAAGGTACTTCTGTTAATTTGCCAGATAAAATTAGATTGTTAATGGTTGAGTCATTTCATTAATTAGATGATCTAGTGGTATGCATATTTTTAGATCCCTATATATATATATATATATATATATATATATATATATATATATATATATATATATATATATATATATATATATACATATACACACACATATATATACTATTCACATTGTAGATTCTCACTGGATGCATCAAAACTATGAATGAACACATATGAAATTATGTACTTAACAAAAAAGTGTGAAATAACTGAAAACATGTCTTATATTTTAGATTCTTCAAAGTAGCCACTTTTTGCTTTTTTATTAATAAGGGAAATAATTCCACTAATGAACCCTGACAAAGCACACCTGTGAAGGTAAAACCATTTCAGGTGACTACCTCATGAAGCTCATTGAGAGAACACCAAGGGTTTACAGAGTTATCAAAAAAAGCAAAGGGTGGCTACTTTGAAGAATCTAAAATATAAGACATGTTTTCAGTTATTTCACACTTTTTTTTGTTAAGTACATAATTCCATATGTGTTTATTCATAGTTTTGATGCCTTCAGTGAGAATCTACGATGTAAATAGTCATGTAAATAGAAACACATTGAATGAGAAGGTGTGGCCTGTACTGTGTGTCTGTGTGTGTGTGTGTGTGTGTGTGTGTGTGTGTGTGTGTGTGTGTGTGTGTGTGTATGTATATGTATATGTATATATATATATATATATATATATATATATATATATATATATATATAAAACCAACACAACCCAAGAACATAAAAAAGATACAGATCTGAGAGAACTGCACACAGGGCTCGCTGTGGACAAAAAGTTACAACACAATTCAATCTCCAAACACACCAACACATCTGTTCTTTACACGTGTTACATCATACACCTGCCAAACCTACTGCACTAAATGCGTTGCTAGAGTGATCCACATGTAGCTGTATATTACTAGGCACGCCCCTCAAAGTCCACCTGTGCGTCAGTGACTCCTCAGTCGACCGGATACAACTTCAGGTCGAGCCCTGGTTGTTTTGTTTGCATTTGTCAGTCAGTGTGAATAACATCTTATTTTGATATACTAGCAGGGCGAGCGCGCTGACAGTGTCCTACAGGTGGTCTGAGGTTATGAGTGGTGACGACATGGGAATCTTGTTATTAAACTATTCTGAACAAATCAGGCAGGAATGTTTTCAGTCAAACACAGAAGCAATTCTACATTAAAGGTTTGGACACATGCCATTTTAGGTACAATCAGTTTCATAAATGTTACTTAAAGGGTAATTTCGTTTTTATACAACCTGGACCCTATGTTCCCATGTTTCTGTGTCTAAATGACTGAAGAGAACAACAATCTCTGAAACTGGTCCAGTATTTAGCAAGAACCAAGCTGCAATGTAACCCTACAGGACAAATGTTCAGCGTCAGCTAGCATCCACTAAAAGTTGTTTTGTCGCTGACAGACTCAGATTATTATTCTAAGTGTCTGACAACATTATGGAAAGGATCCCTACAGAGAAAGACCTTTTTGTTAAAGAGTAAGATCCTTTTAGTTAAACATGAAACCCTCTGAAATCCCCATCACTAAACTCCACCAGACCCCATGTAAATAATCAGGACTTTTAGCATCGTAAAACACACTTCATTCAAAGTGCACGGAAACAAAATAAAACTATCAAAAGCCGTCTTGGTTCATCTTTCCACTGTTCCAACAATCCCCACTCTGGTTTGGTTGAAATAAACCCTTAACTCATCCATTAACATGTGGAGATATGCTGGCTCTAGACACACTAAAAGTGCAAGTTTTTACATGGAGTCTGGTGTGTTTGGTGATGTGGATTTCTGAGAGGTTTCATGTTTAACAAAAACAATCCATTGTGCATGGCTTCCTCCATTGGCAGTAGTTTGGAGTACTCTCAGTAGGTGTGTATTATGGGTCAATAGGAGTGCAGTGGTATTATCTAGTATGTGCATCGCGAACAAAAGCCAGAATAGCAAGGTAACTGAAAATGTTGACTTTGGAATTAAAACTTCTGATTCTGCCACTTAAGACATACAGGACAATCATGAATACTGTACACTGAATACTCTGAAGGCTAACGTCCACTGCAAAACTATTTGGAGCAGGAAACGGGACAGTTGAGGTGCTGTGGGACACCCTAGTTGGCTAATGGGAGCCAGTGGGGAGTGTTCCAGTCCCATGCACTTGGGCACTGATGTAAGCAGGTGAGTACCTCTTGGCATCCACTCGGATGGCCACACAGCAGCGGTGGGCTGTCTCTGACACTTGCTCATCCTCCCAGCTGGACATCAGCTGGGCCGACTGGTCATCCTCCCCTAAACACACACACACACACACACACACACACACACACACACACACACACACACACACACACACACACACACACACACACACACACACACACACGTCATTTTGCTTCAGCTGACTGCCAAGACATAACACTCTCCTGTCCTAGTAAGGTTGTAACTAACCTGGCTACGATTGTCAGCGAGGGAACCCACTGCATAATGTGAATAATGTCACGTCAATAACTGACATGCTAAATCATTTAGCTAGCAATCCACTGGCCTGTCCTCTTATTCTATCGTAAAATTAATCTGGTTAGGCAGGGACACCAGGCGCTGTTTTAGAGCCACTGTTACGCAGGCCACACAACACTACAGCTAACATAGTACGCTAGCACATCATATTTAGGTTACAATGACTCTTTCTTCTTGGGCCGTTTTACTTACACATGCGTAATGACACGTCTTAATTATTTGACAGCTGGTTGGCTATGCTAGCTGGCTAATGGCTACAACTAGCTGGCTAGCGCGCAAGCGCTATGGCTTCTTTATCACTTGTAACCTATGCAGGATAGCGTTAGCTAGCTGGCTAACCGACACGCACACACATACCTGTAATGACAACGACAAAGACGGAACTCCGCTGTTTAGCCAAGTTAATGGCGTCAGGGATTGAGCCCTCGAACCAAAGCATCTTTAGGAGCTGTTTTAACGTTGCCGACACTGTTAACCAGCTAAACTCCCGTTAACGTTCCGTACATAGATGAAGCGAAGTGAGCCTGTCAGTTTCTACTACCAGCCTGAACATGGAGCCCTGCGCTGATCAGTAGCCAGCGGAGACACTTCGGGAACAAACACCACGGGATCACGTGACCATCGTCATCATTATGTTTTTTTTTTAAAATCACAACTTTATCGTGACGTGTACCAACCGAATTATTTTTCGGTAAAGTAGCCTACGCAGTACATATATAAAAGACTTTATTACGGACCCATGGTCCAATAAACTGACAACACAATACACACAACACTTAATACATAAATAATCCCAGAGGCATAATACAATTACATAATACACTGTCACTGTATATATATAAAAACAGCTAGAAATAACATAGAGGTCAAATGTAGAAGTTTTCATAAACATTCAAGGTTAAAAATGTATTTTTTTAAAGTAAAATCAACGGTTAATCTACTTGTATGGATACATTGTTTGGCCATTAGAATGATACTATGCTACTATTATTTCCTCTCTTTTTTGTCCTGCATAATAGTTCCAGATGTCTATCATGAAATTCCAATGAATACGTGTGTCTTTTTCAGGTCTGAAAAATGGCTGTTCACTGCAAGGTTGTATGAACGGTGTGGATTTTTAGTAATGGAAGTATAAACCTGGAAAGATAAAAAATGATAAAGCTTACGTGTCCCCCACTTTACCACTCTTCACCTTATAACCAGTATTCCAGATTATACCATGGTCTGTGTGAATACTGGATTCTGATTGGCTGCAGGGTGTCCATTAAAACGTGTTATAGGACAAGGAGTTCCAGTGAAACTGACCGTTTACCCTTGTAAAGGAATGCGCCACATTAAGAAAAGAAAATGTGAATGTGTCATGTCCATAGACAGTATGGTCATTTCCAACACCGAGTGGTGCTTAAGTGCCTCGTCCTCTGAACACCACAGGATGGCGCTAACACACAAGCTGCAGGAAGAAAATTACACTGCCCCTCTAAACTGACTTTGTTTCACACATTGACATATATATAATGGACCAACAGAGCCCGTTGCTCTGGACGGAGACCAGTGAAGGCTATTAGAAGCACTTTTCCGGTGATGGCCAGCTTTACTGCGCAGCCTCCAACTGAGAGAGACAGCGTAAATGTGACGTGAGCAACGTGTCTGAAAGTTGTAAATGTTCTGGTAGCTGTGCCAAGAGAAATCTCAATCATTCCCAATCTTACAGAGACGGAGAGTGTAGGTATATGTAAGGAGATAACATAATCACAGGCTAAGTATTGCTAACTAACATGCTAGTTAACATTAGTAATTAAACCTAAACAGATAATGTAAGTCGAAACTGCCTGCGAGCTTCTCCTGTACTATACGGTAATTCCTCTACTGTGCGACAGTAAGTCACTTGGTTATGACACAATCGTTAGCTTATTTTTACAAAAACGTCTGCTACGGAGCCATAACGTGAGATACAAGGTAATTGAGCCTTTTATACGTTGTGGTGTTTCTTTAGAACTAAACAATGGACACATCGAGTTTTTAAACTCTTCGGATGTAAAGTTATTCTCAGTCAAGTGACGTAAAAAAAAAAATGGCGGTCAGCGGAATGCTAACAAGAGGTGATGGCCTGTTAGCAACAAAATGGCGCCATGATGGCTCGCGTTCTGAAGCGAAGCTTACCCCCTTGGTTTCACAGCGAATTACGTTATCTCTCATCCTGTTGGCTGTTCTGACAGCTATTGCACAAAACCAAGACAAGAGATTAAGAAAGGCTATTCCAGTGGTAGTGAACGTGGAGAGGCAAATTATTTTTTGATCCCATTTGAATTGAGCCATGGATTACAAATACGATGTTCGTCAATTTAAAAGATAATTTTTCAACCGAAGAGAGTCTCAGTTAGCCGTAGGTTTGTCATATGACCACTTAGTTTAGCATGAAACCACTAAGTAAACTACATCTCACGCAGTTTACATCACCTAGCTTGATGCTCAACTTGCTTGCTAGCTAGCTAAGCTCTGTTCCACAACACATGTAACGTTATCTTACCTGCTGGGTTTTATCCAGTGAAGTGTTTTCAGCAAACAAAAGAACGAGCGAAATCCTCTGCTCATTTGAGTAATGTTACATCCCCGGTACGATACACACAGACATCGTAGCTTCAGCGAGACGTCATCCATGTGACTTTGAAGGGTGCCATGTCATTTATCCGACGCTCCATTGTTCCGGCCTCTCAATAACCCGAAAAATTCCCTAGTCAGACGTCCTGCGATATTACGAATCGCACTATGGCCATGCCAAGACCCGCCCTTCAATAGCCCCATCTGTACAGGCCCTGACCAATCGGCTACGGCAGCTAATGGGCAGTCCCCCTTTGAAGTGTGTAGTCTTTCTAATTAGGCTACGTATTTTCACAGTCTTATACTTCAACAGTTTAACAATAAACTGAGACTTTCTTGACTTGCAAAATTATCTATTAAACTGAACATCATATGTGTAATCCATGGCTCAATTCAAACAGGATAAAATTATAATTTGTCTTTCCCCATTGACTCCCATTCATATTTTTTCTGAGTTAAGGTCTTTGCCTCTCTATTGTTAAATTATTAAATATTTTTAACAAATATTTACCAAAACTATGCATAGCCTACGCTTATTTTTCAAAGGTAGGCTAGTTTTTGGAGTAGCCTTCAACCAGCAGGGGTCCTTCTATGTGTGGAGTAATTTAGTAGACATTACTCAATGTAATTGTTATATAGTTTTGTTGTATCTCTCCTCGGTTGTTGCACTTTGTAGACGGTCCCTAAACACTGCTCGTAGGTCGCAGCTGTTCTGATGGAATGAGGCTGCTGTAGCTCGCGGTCTACCTTACTGCGGTAGGAAAGATGCATCGTTTATGATTTAATAACGTTTCGTTATTGAGTTGTTGATCCCGGAAGATCGAATGTGTGATTCTTATATACTGTATATGGATTATTTCCAACTTTACCGACGTGATTCCCAGTCAGTCTTGCATACGTCATGCGCAGTGTTGCGTCAACTTGAGTTTTTAACTTTCACTTTTGATCTTAGTTTGAAGTGCAGCTGCTCCGTGTGTTCTCCTGTTGTCTCTTTTCTCACTTCGACAGGAAATAAAACCGGCAACAAAATACAGAAGAGGTAGTAACGCTAGGCGGGTTAGGCTACTGTTAGTATTTGACTTGGCTTCATTTGTTAAATACTGGACTTTGTTAACCGAGTTGTGTTTTCGTCCGTCAGGTCATGGCTGACTTCTGCGATACCCGCCCGATGAACGGCCAGGTGAGCTGTCTTATTGAACAGGGTTAGCCTCCAGAGTGTGCTCGGTACCGATATGTCGGTGCCAGATATGCTTAACACAGTGTCCCATGTTGTCAGACGGACGGTGGTCTGGAAGAAGACGCCAGCGGGTTGGAGGAGGCCAGGAAAGAGCTGGAGACATGGAAGGTAAGAGGCCTACTGGCAGACTGTCGCTACAACATTCCATCCTAACTACGTCATCTGGCTCAACACAACTAAGGCTAGCCCCACTGTTACACTCCTGTCCCAACCTGTGGTCCCAACCTGTGGTCCCAACCTATGGTCCCAATCTGTGGTCCCAATCATAGACTGTAGGCCTATATTATTAACAGTCTATGGTACCAACACTGACGTAGATAACCTACAGTAAGTAGTAGGCGAACTGTTGAAAATACCACTCAAATGTCCAAATTACCAACTCATGTAAGGCTATAAGCCTGTTCAGGGCCGGATTGGGACTCATTTTCAGCCCTGGATTTTTATGCCTTAGACCGGCCCACTTTACTTCACGAATGACTATATTAAAAAAATTTAATCAAAACCTTAGTATATAAGTCTGCAATAGCGCCCTGTTCTCTACATCCTTGTAATTCGGTGTATATTGTAAAATATCACTATTTCCAAGTGTTGCTTCACAATGTAGATTTATTAGAAAAGTTAACATTTTAACAACATGTTGAACAATATCAGAATCTGTTTCTGTGCAAATAAGTAATCACAGATTAAATAAAGAACAAGATACATTGTATTGCACTTGCTAATGACATCTATTTTTTCCTTTGAATATTTCATACAACTTTCATAATGGGTCACAAGTAATATTTGGTCATAAAAAGTGATTATATTGTAGCTAATCTGATCATGTTTGCTTGTTCACACACTGTGATACAACAGCTTACAGTAGATGTGCCATCCACACTGACAGCAGCTATCCCTAATGCACACTACTGGCTCTGCTTCTGACACTAAATCACATTTTATAAATTGTCATAATTCTCAGCACAAAAATCTCCTTTTTACAAAGCTTTCTGATCAAGTCAAGTCAGTGTCATTATGGTAGTGATGAATCATCTGGCATCATTAATTATCCCAGGGCATTTTTCATATAGAGCAGGTCAACACCACACTCTTATTAATTCTTGTAATACTCAGTCAATGATCAACCCCAGCTGCCCAAACTGGAGTTCTGGGCTCATATAGCTGCTGCTTGGTAACCTTACTGGCTCTTCATTGTCACTGTTAGCAGCAAACTGGACCAGTAGGCCTACTAGCTGCTGCTGCGGAGCTACAAGAACAAGTTTGATTCATAAACATAGACGCTGGTTTACAGTCACTTCTCCTAACTAACTTAGCTTACCCGTCTCAACGTCTTCATTTGGCGTTTTGCTATAAATAGAAAAAGTTAATCTGGCCGCGTCACTTTCTAGAGCTCTCCTTTTTTAAATTGACGCCTTTTCAGTGCCGTTTTGCGCTTTCTATTACCCGTTTAAAACAGCTTCTTTTTGCTCGCGGTGGCATCCTCCAACAAGCACCAGTGACTTGTGTACGCTGACGTATTTTTTTAGCAAGGTGCTGCCGTCGGAGGACTCGGAACATAAATAGGTCATCATTAACCAGGCTGCACTCTGCGAGTGGGCTGCATGAATGAAGAGAACGGTGGGCTGCAAGAACAAATAAATACTGTAAATACAAAAGTGGGCTGCGAGTGCAGGCAGCATAGGGACAGCATCCATAATATTCAACTATGATTTCAACCCAGTGCGATACCTGAACACCGGCCCTCACAACCAAACAACCAGACCGGCCCACCGGGAATTCTCCCGGTGCTCCCGATTAGCCAATCCGGGCCTGAGCCTGTTTTACAGTCAGCCTTTTATATACATATACATACAATACATATAACAGATATGATGCAACGAAAAAGCCAAGGATAGCTGGTCTTCTACTGTACTACCAGCTGTGTAGTACTTCTACTGTACTAGCAGCTAAGTGGTACTGCTGAGTGATCTTCACTGTATACTGTATACCATCTGTGTAGTACTTATACTGTATACCAGCTGAGTGGTACTTACTTTATATGTACGGCGACATGACATCACAGCGTCACTAGTCTGCTCCTGTAATACATACACATCATATTACTGAACCATATAGCAGGAGGTGTGTGCTGTCTGGCTCAGCTCTGTGGAGGAAACATGTCATCCAGACAACTGTTTGCCAGCCTACAACACCATCAGATCCAATCCATCCCTTATGATGTACTTTTATTTTTTATAATTTGAATGGAGTTTAATATAAAAAAGTGTGGCAGACTCCCAACCCCTCCCCTGGTGTTTACAAATAAAGAATTGTGTCCCTGTTGATGTTGTGGTCCCTTGGTCGTCATGTGGACCTGGAACTAGTAGTTGAGTTAGAAAGCCAGGGTCTCTGTGACCTCTCATGTGTTTTCAGGCTAAAGCAGAGCAAGCTGATGATAAGAAAGCCAGGCTGTTATTGGAAAAACTGGAAGAAGATGAGGCCAAGGGGAAGGCCCAGGTGGAGATGATGGCTTACGTTAAAAAGCAGGATGAGTGTCAGAAGGACTTCAGTCAAAGCATGGACGCAGTGCAGGTACGGTCCAGTCACGCCCCCCACGCCCCGCCCCGCCCTGTTTAACATCTGCAGCAGCTGGGGACAGATAACCAGGTACTGTTTGTTTCTCACAGGACCAGATCCGGCAGCTGGCTCGCCGCAGAAAGGACCTGCAGGACAAACTGAAGAGATGCCAGGATCAGCTGGAGGCCAGGAGGGTCGAGTCCACCAAACTGAAGCAGAAGTTCAAGGTCCACACGCAGCCGTGGCTTACATACCGATCAGTAACAATACCACGCATGCTAATCAGAGAATGATAGCTACAACTGCTTGTTTGTGTGCAGATCTACGCTCAGATCCCAGACACGGAGGTGAAGTTCAGCGATCCGGTTGAAGAGGAGGAAGATGGCGACAGCCGGCCAATCAGAGCAGTGTTTGCCATCAGCCAGAGAGCCGGCGTGCTGCTGCATGGAGGACAGGCGCTCATCACCTTCGAGGAGGAGAGAGGTACACACATGACTTCATCTACTCTCTTGTTCCCTCATATTTTTATATTACCAAACCCCAAAATAATAATAATAATAATAATTAATGATTGGTGTTCTGGGCTGCCCATACAGAACTCTAAGGAGATCATCCAAATGTTTTTTTTCAAACATGTAATCACATGTTCTATTCATACTTTGCACGTGACGTCACAACTGATGGCTGGCGGGCAAGAACTTCATTCTATAACGTATATTTGTTGTGTGAATTGAGTGAATTTGTTCAAGAATCAATTTGTTGGCTGAAAGCCTACTGTGAAATTTAACACAGATGTCAGCAAAAGACTGGTTAAAACCACTGACATATATATAAGGTTAAAACGAGACAGAGAAGAAGAGGCGTTGCAACAATGTTTACAAATATACATCGTAACGCTGGCGGCACAGATTATGCAGACCGCTATGATTTACTCACACACACACACACACACACACATTGTTAAAATCATACGCTGGACGCTTTATTAGTCTTTCTACATGGTTAAGTTAATGATCGGGCTATAATAAGACCACGTCGGTTATGTAATCGCTGACAACCGGGACAATTTCATAGTGGTTGGTGTAAACCGGGATATTTTAGCGTCCAGACACAGCTTTTGTCGGGACTCGGTACTGTCCTGATCAAACCGGGACGTCTGGTCACCCTACATGATACATAGCCTAGTGTTGGCAGAAGGTTTAAAAAAAAAAAAAAGACTTATCAAGCTGTCATTCGCCGGCAGGCAGGGTGTACGTATTCAGATGAAGACTTCATCACACAACGGAACAGATCAGCAAACGTTAGCGAGCGAGCTAGCTAGCTAGCTAGCTAACTAACTAACTAGTAACACTCACCTTTGCTTTGATTATGAAGATATTCCTGTTTTTCACCTCTCATACGACAGCGTTGTTAACCCATCCACTCTTGAAAAAAAGATAGCTATCTGTACTTTTGTAGGCTTTCATTTTTTGTGCGGTGTAAAGTGACGGATTCTCTATAAGATAGATGTAAATATCTCCAAACTCCAAGTCTGGTAGAGACTTTGCCAGCTTCAAAGCAATGAAAATATCAGCGGGTGCTGTGTATGGATCACAAGCACATTTATGGTCTAAATAGTTGATTGATTGTAGTATTAGAAATCTGCAAGGTTGCAATTCCCGTGTCTGGCCGCTGTTCAGCACCATTCTATCAGCGTTTCTTGCCCGCCAGGTACCCATGGTAATGACGTCACTGCAAAGTATGAATAGGGCTTCCCTTCTGATTTGATCAGAGAGATTACTGTTAATACTTCAAACCCAAATTTGGCCAATGATTGTAGAGGATGTCTTCATTGATCACAACCTAGGATAGATATTATGGAGATGATAGACTCTGTCAATGTTGGGTAATGTAAGTGTATTACCTTATGTGAAAGCTGTAATCTGTCTTTAACACTACTGTAGCATGTTTACTTGTAGCACTTTTCGCGGTGATTCTTTTTTTTTTTTCAATACTTTCTTTATTGGGTTTTTAACAGTTACAATACAATACAATCTTCCCACCCCTCCCCCTACAGCATTAAAAAAAATATATATAAATAAGTAAAATTAAAAAAAAGGATATAATCCTAACGAGAGTTAGCACATCTTCATAAAATTTATGTGTGTGTGAGTGTGTGAGTGTGTGTGTGTGTGTGTGTGTGTGTGTGTGTGTGTGTGTGTGTGTGTGTGTGTGTGTGTGTGTGTGTGTGTGTGTGTGTGTGTGTGTGTGTGTGTGTGTGTGTGTGTGTGTGTGTGTGTGTGTGTGTCCTGCAGTGGCCTCCCAGGTCCTGAAGATCCCCAAGTGCTCTGTGTCTTGCGAGGACACAACTGTGGACGTGAAACCAAAAAGAATAACCATGGATCCTGCTGTTAAGTTTGAGGTGAACACCCACTACACACACACACACCTACACAGCAGATGGTCAGAGTAAAGATGATGATGACGACAGTCAGCCAATCAGAGCCAGCAGGGAGGACTAGTCCATCTAGTTTACTAATACAGCAGTTAGATTGAGCCTGTCGGGCTAACATCTGATATGTAACTATCATTTCCCCACACGGCTTCCATGTTGACCACTACAAAGTGTTTTTCCAACTAGCTAATAGGCCAGTGAGCAGAAGAGAAGACCTCTCTGTGTGCTCCGCTGCTCTCCACACATGTACAACACCAGTGCTGCTTCATTAAAGGCTGGACTCACAGAACCAGACAATCCATCCACGCTGACAGCACGCCACTCTTCACATATGGATACTGAGTGTGTGTTGCTGCTGCTGTCACCCCTGCAGGTGCACCTCGATGTGTCCAGAAAGGAGCTGAAGCTGTCCAACGTCCCCCCCTCCATGCCGGAGGAGAGATTAGCGGACCGGCTGGAGCTGAGCTTCTCCAGGCCCAGCAGAGGAGGAGGAGAGGTGGAGAGGGTGGAGTACGATAAGAACACGGGGACAGGACTGATCACCTTTCTCTGCCCTGGAGGTACACACTCACTAGGCAGGCGTTCACTAGATACCAGCCTGAGGCCAGAGAAATCATTTTTTTATGCCAAAGAACCCCTCCAAATATACGCTGTGTTCCCCTGGATTCGTTCTGCAGCTGTGAGTGACTGAACAAGGCCGCTGTCTGTGATTGGTTCCCACCTGGAACAGCAGGACGGTCCACTTATCTCGCTGCTAGGCCAGTTATAGCGGTGGCTTACCGGTTCCAGACCGGCTCGCTTATCAACGATGAGCTGGACCAGAGAGTATTCAGATCACTCTGTCAAGTTTACAGGAAGTGATGTAATGTAGCGTGGCACTAAATAGCCTTTTCATGCTACACCGCTTGTGAGGAAATAACAGGATTAACAGGAGAACGTTTTCATTTCATTATTTTTTTAATAAGAGCAGTGCGGGGGGATCCAGTTCATACCGATATGAAGAGGTCATGTGGATTTGGGAAAGTAACTGATAAATATTGAAAGAAACTTGAACATGTTACAGTTTTTTTACGATCGCTATGACACTTTTTTCAATACTTTTAACAACTTTCCTAAACTCTAAACGCAGTTAGCACAACATCCGTCTGTGTAGGCTATACAATTAACATATTTCTCGTTGCTTTGACACAAAATGCATACAGTTAACACAAATTTAAAATGCTTGATCTTCTTTTACACACAAGCTCCACCAAAACCAAAACAATGGATCTTTACTGCCAAATTTACAAATGCTTTCACATTGTATGTCAAAACAGATAACAGCATGTTCTAAACCTAACTTATAGGCTAAAGTCAAAGTGAACAGCTGATCATATTGTAAATTGTAAACAAATATATCCGCTGCATTTTATACATGCATTTATTGAGAAACAGCTGATTAAAGTTATGCAAATAGATCAATCACAGCTGGTTCCCTTCTAGGAAACACACTCAGGTGTTGAGCTTCTTTCAATTGCATGATCATATATGGTAGTAGAGTACAAGAGGACCTATTTGAACAATATACTGTAGATGAACACAGAAAATAAGAAAAATGCCTTCACGAGGGAGAGGAAGAGGAGTACCAGGACAATTCTATCTCTGTCTCCTTTTTTTCATAAACCGTACATTCTATAAAGCTACTCTGAGATGGGTCATTCATTTTTTGTATTGAATCTCTGCAGCAAAAGAAACAAAATGGTGGCCAGGTTGGATCAGTGGGTAGAGCAGGCGCACATAAACTAACTTGAAAAGACCACTCAATGTCCAAACCACCAACTCAACTTATACTACCGACTTGTGACGATTTTCTGCATATCTTCCCCCCTCTCTCTCTCTCTCTCTCTCTCTCTCTCTCTCTCTCTCTCTCTCTCTCTCTCTCTCTCTCCCTCCCCCCCTTTCTCACCTAGCTGTCCAGTCAAATAAAGGTGGAAAAGCCCAAAAAAGAATCTTTAAAAAAAAATGTACTTAAACAAAAATGTAGAGAGGCTTCAAGAGAAACTGCAGTGCAGAACACAATCTATGATCAATACAATCACTGGTGTCTGTTATATAAGGGCAGACCTGACTGACACATATCAAATAATGCAGTTTCTGTAATTCCATGGGATGTTAGTGTTTTGTAGGACATTGTGCTATGATTGGCTAAATGTAGGGCTGCAACTAACGATTATTTTAATAATCGATTATTTTTTCGATTAATCGATGAATCGGATAAAAAAAAGCATTAATTTACATTAACTCAAGACATACATACTTGTTGTTTTAGTTAATAGTTGTGTGAAGGTAAGTAACCCAAATAGCAGATACAGACAAGACACACAGACAGACAGACACACAGACAGACAGACAGACAGACACACACACTTATTCATTAAATTATTACCATCATTGTAGTAAGTGCAAGTTAAGTTCATTTATACACCACACACTATTATATTTGTCAACAATAACTGATATGGGACAAAGCACATAATATGACAACAGATTGAAAAATTAATGGGCCAAAAAAGGCGAGTGAATAAAACCGTGTCTTTAGTCTTGCAAACTATACCACCCTGCTTTATTACTGTTATTACCGAGCTAACGCTAGCTTGTCATGCTAGTCAGCTGGATAACGAGTAAACGGCAGCACCAGAAGAGCTACTGGAGGGACGGTACGTTCCTCCCTTCAGAACGGAACAGAAGTAGGATAGTGTATAGACTTTACCCTGCTGTTGTTGTTCTGTTGAACAGAAGTAGGATAGTGTAGTGACTTTACCCTGCTGTTGTTGTTCTGTTGAACAGAAGTAGGATAGTGTAGTGACTTTACCCTGCTGTTGTTGTTCTGTTGAACAGAAGGAGGATAGTGTAGTGACTTTACCCTGCTGTTGTTGTTCTGTTGAACAGAAGTAGGATAGTGTAGTGACTTTACCCTGCTGTTGTTGTTCTGTTGAACAGAAGTAGGATAGTGTAGAGACTTTACCCTGCTGTTGTTGTTCTGTTGATCAGAAGGAGGATAGTGTAGTGACTTTACCCTGCTGTTGTTGTTCTGTTGAACAGAAGTAGGATAGTGTAGTGACTTTACCCTGCTGTTGTTGTTCTGTTGAACAGAAGTAGGATAGTGTAGTGACTTTACCCTGCTGTTGTTGTTCTGTTGAACAGAAGGAGGATAGTGTAGTGACTTTACCCTGCTGTTGTTGTTCTGTTGAACAGAAGTAGGATAGTGTAGTGACTTTACCCTGCTGTTGTTGTTCTGTTGAACAGAAGTAGGATAGTGTAGAGACTTTACCCTGCTGTTGTTGTTCTGTTGATCAGAAGGAGGATAGTGTAGAGACTTTACCCTGCTGTTGTTGTTCTGTTGAACAGAAGTAGGATAGTGTAGTGACTTTACCCTGCTGTTGTTGTTCTGTTGAACAGAAGGAGGATAGTGTAGTGACTTTACCCTGCTGTTGTTGTTCTGTTGAACAGAAGGAGGATAGTGTAGTGACTTTACCCTGCTGTTGTTGTTCTGTTGATCAGAAGGAGGATAGTGTAGTGACTTTACCCTGCTGTTGTTGTTCTGTTGAACAGAAGTAGGATAGTGTAGAGACTTTACCCTGCTGTTGTTGTTCTGTTGATCAGAAGGAGGATAGTGTAGTGACTTTACCCTGCTGTTGTTGTTCTGTTGATCAGAAGTAGGATAGTGTAGTGACTTTACCCTGCTGTTGTTGTTCTGTTGAACAGAAGTAGGATAGTGTAGTGACTTTACCCTGCTGTTGTTGTTCTGTTGAACAGAAGGAGGATAGTGTAGAGACTTTACCCTGCTGTTGTTGTTCTGTTGAACAGAAGGAGGATAGTGTAGTGACTTTACCCTGCTGTTGTTGTTCTGTTGATCAGAAGGAGGATAGTGTAGTGACTTTACCCTGCTGTTGTTGTTCTGTTGAACAGAAGGAGGATAGTGTAGTGACTTTACCCTGCTGTTGTTGTTCTGTTGAACAGAAGTAGGATAGTGTAGTGACTTTACCCTGCTGTTGTTGTTCTGTTGAACAGAAGTAGGATAGTGTAGAGACTTTACCCTGCTGTTGTTGTTCTGTTGATCAGAAGGAGGATAGTGTAGAGACTTTACCCTGCTGTTGTTGTTCTGTTGAACAGAAGTAGGATAGTGTAGTGACTTTACCCTGCTGTTGTTGTTCTGTTGAACAGAAGGAGGATAGTGTAGTGACTTTACCCTGCTGTTGTTGTTCTGTTGAACAGAAGGAGGATAGTGTAGTGACTTTACCCTGCTGTTGTTGTTCTGTTGATCAGAAGGAGGATAGTGTAGTGACTTTACCCTGCTGTTGTTGTTCTGTTGATCAGAAGTAGGATAGTGTAGTGACTTTACCCTGCTGTTGTTGTTCTGTTGAACAGAAGTAGGATAGTGTAGTGACTTTACCCTGCTGTTGTTGTTCTGTTGAACAGAAGGAGGATAGTGTAGTGACTTTACCCTGCTGTTGTTCTGTTGAACAGAAGTAGGATAGTGTAGTGACTTTACCCTGCTGTTGTTGTTCTGTTGAACAGAAGGAGGATAGTGTAGTGACTTTACCCTGCTGTTGTTGTTCTGTTGAACAGAAGTAGGATAGTGTAGAGACTTTACCCTGCTGTTGTTGTTCTGTTGAACAGAAGTAGGATAGTGTAGAGACTTTACCCTGCTGTTGTTGTTCTGTTGAACAGAAGGAGGATAGTGTATAGACTTTACCCTGCTGTTGTTGTTCTGTTGAACAGAAGTAGGATAGTGTAGTGACTTTACCCTGCTGTTGTTGTTCTGTTGAACAGAAGTAGGATAGTGTAGAGACTTTACCCTGCTGTTGTTGTTCTGTTGAACAGAAGTAGGATAGTGTAGTGACTTTACCCTGCTGTTGTTTTGTTGAACAGAAGTAGGATAGTGTAGTGACTTTACCCTGCTGTTGTTTTGTTGAACAGAAGTAGGATAGTGTAGTGACTTTACCCTGCTGTTGTTGTTCTGTTGAACAGAAGTAGGATAGTGTAGTGACTTTACCCTGCTGTTGTTGTTCTGTTGAACAGAAGTAGGATAGTGTAGTGACTTTACCCTGCTGTTGTTGTTCTGTTGAACAGAAGTAGGATAGTGTAGTGACTTTACCCTGCTGTTGTTGTTCTGTTGAACAGAAGGAGGATAGTGTAGTGACTTTACCCTGCTGTTGTTGTTCTGTTGAACAGAAGGAGGATAGTGTAGTGACTTTACCCTGCTGTTGTTGTTCTGTTGAACAGAAGGAGGATAGTGTAGTGACTTTACCCTGCTGTTGTTGTTCTGTTGAACAGAAGTAGGATAGTGTAGTGACTTTACCCTGCTGTTGTTGTTCTGTTGAACAGAAGTAGGATAGTGTAGTGACTTTACCCTGCTGTTGTTGTTCTGTTGAACAGAAGGAGGATAGTGTAGAGACTTTACCCTGCTGTTGTTGTTCTGTTGAACAGAAGGAGGATAGTGTAGTGACTTTACCCTGCTGTTGTTGTTCTGTTGAACAGAAGGAGGATAGTGTAGTGACTTTACCCTGCTGTTGAACTCCCTTCCTTCTCATCAAGGACTCCCAACATGTTTACATTTTAGGTGCTGACTCATCATCGTGGTGCGCCCGTGCCATGCCGTGTCGCTTTTGCTTATCTTGCAATTAACACGTTTTTGATTTATTTAGTGTGAAATGCTCCCACACCTTGGATGACTTAGGTCGTACTGATTTCTCTGCCTCCGCCGAGTGTTTCAGAACAACGTTACGGGTCTCTCCGGTCTCTCTCTGTATTTCCTCTACCCCCGCTCTGCTCTTTTGTCTTTTCTTTCGCTCCGCGCTGCTCCGCGCTGCTCCGCGCTGCGCTCAACTCAATTTTTTTTTTATCTCTGCGACTAGGTTGCCTAATAGTTGCGCGACACAACGAATCGATAATTAAATTCGTTGCCAACTTTTTTAGTAATCGAATTTTATCAATTTTATCGATTCGTTGTTGCAGCCCTAGCTAAATGTTCCTGTTGGGAGAGAACATGTGTTAGTGTTTTGGAAGAATTATTTGATTTTGAGACATGATTGCATTGTTTTGGTAGACATAGTGTATTGTGTTAGTGAATTATTGTATTTTGAAAATCAGTGTTGGAGTTTAGTTTACAATGTGTGACTTTGAGCATGAAATTAACTGTTTTGCCAATCGTGTGTTGTAGGTGTGTTGGTGCGTTAAGAGTTTAGGAAAGTTGTTAAAAATATTGAAAAAATTGTCATAGCGATCGTGAAAAACTGTAAAAGTAGGAATCCCCAACACACCCTTCAGGCTAAAGCAGGCAGCCTGCATGGAGCAGCTGGTTCTCTACCACCACACCATCAGGAAACACATGTATCATGTATAAGGTGCTCCAAACAGCTTCTTGCGGCGTGTAAAGCTTGTTTCCATATCTGAAATAGCTTGTCAGTCTAGAAACTGAGAAAGGAAACTCTAGCATCTGTGTTTTTTTACGTGATCATTTTTGTATTTGATATTCTGTCTTTTTCAGCACTTTGGTCAACCACAGTTGTTTAAATGGGCTATATAAATACAATTGACATTGACGTCTGTGTGTGTGTGTCTGTCTGTCTGTCTGTCTGTCTGTCTGTGTGTTTATGTTTGTGTGTCTGTGTGCGTGTGCATGTGTGTGTGTGTGTGTGTGTGTGTGTCTCTGATTATGTGTGTGTGTGTGTGTGTGTGTCTCTGATTATGTGTGTGTGTGCGTGTAGTGGCTGACAGCCTGGCCCTGACAGGAAGTTACCGTGTGGATCTGGATCCGGAGGTGACGGTCCAGATCGGCCCCAGTTACAGTTACCAGCTGCGCAAGTTTCAGGTGAGACAAGAGTCAGCTGAGAGAGCGTTGAGTGTTTGGCACAGAGCGCTGGGTCAGCTCAAGACAGACCTTTGACTTTATTATTTGACTCAGACAGTCAAATGTTGTTCAAGCGTGTTTGGGCTGGAGTATTTTATTTTAATTATATTCCTTTTCATTACTGTTAACGGTGATGTTCCAAAACCTGACCGATGCTATATAAACCCACTGAGGGACTGGTGTGTAGCATTAGTCGGGGGTTAGTGAAGAAGTCAGACTGATGCTATGGATTGATTTCAGACCTTCTGTGGCGCTCCGAAGCGCACCATCCTCCTGGATGACATCGAGGACAAGGAGGACGAGGAGGACCTGCAGGACCACCTGGAGATCCACTTCCAGAAGCCCAGCAACTACGGCGGGGAGATCGAGAGCATCAAGTACATCAGCCAGGGGAAGAAGGCTCTGCACGCCCTGTTCAGCGAGGTCCGCCTCTAGCCTGGAGCCTGTGTAATGGCAATAAAGATATATTCTATTCTATATATTCTATATTCTAGCCCGCTGCAGCCGCTGGCAAGCCATCCGCTCCTGACATTGTTTGTAATATGGTAGTGTATGGATATGTTATAGGAATTAAATGCGCTGTCCTGCTGTGAATGAAATGAGATGTCCATCTCTATGTCTTTGATTCTATGGGTTTGATTCTATGTGTATATTCCAGCCAGGCACTGATCTGTGACCTGTAGGATTGTCCAGCCAGTCTGATCTTATTGTAGACCCGGCCTGGGTTTGGTTGCAGCTGAATGCTGCTGTGTTACCACAGCGTTGTAGGGACGTGGGGACACAGCTGGCTGCTGTTGAGTCATGTGATCATACCCAGATGTTCCCACTCTGTTCACCTGTTTCTCTTCCACTGTACACTGAGCTCATTAAAGGTCTGACTCAATCACTGCAACTCTGTGTTTTTATAACAACAGACACACACCCAGTGGTTTACCCAGCATGCATCAGAGCTGTGGAGGCTACCTATGGTGCAGTAATTGGAGCTGACGAGTCATTTATGTGACATGTATTCACTGAGTTAAAAAGAAATAAGCCATCCCATGCAGAACAGGGCATTATTAGTATATTATTATGTATTATTAGTCTTTATGAAACGTGAAAGAGCACAATGAAATGAAAGAGCTGTAACGTGGTTCTCAGATCCATCCCAACTCAGTCATTGACCCGTCACTGCATATTCTGTTTCATACATTCTGTACAATAGGCTACGTTGATTATTTTACTTGCTCCATATTGTATGTTTTGGGTTTAGGCTACTTTACTTTTTTGTAACTATAAAGCACTTTGCAACTGTGCTACCATTATAATAATCATGGTCTAACTTTCCCTTGCTCTCTCAATTGTCAGGGACCAAGCAGTAAGACTATTAGGAAAACAGGAGTTTGTTGAAAAAAGTGGGTTTTTATTTACCCAAAAAATGCACAAAACAATATAAGACCAAGAACTTAATATATAAACCTCTAAAATAGGTCAACTCAATATAACTTAAATCAAAAAAATTAATGTGAACTCAACAAAAACTACCCCACAGGTTTCGCCAAACAGGGAACATATATAGTTACTGGGCCAAACCAAATAACCCACACAGTGGAAAACCAAAATAGACATAATTGAAATTAATACAAATAAACCCAGCCTAAACCTAAATCCCCCCCTCCAGCATGGCATCTGATGGTACGGCCCAATTGGCAGGCCATAGTATATAACAGTCCTTCACCCTCGGCTACGCCTTTTCTGCACCGGGAAGGAGGACCTCACCACCAGCATGGTAACAAAAACAAAAAAATAATGATCAATATAACAAAACCTTTCAATGTAAAAAAGAGTGTATTCCATTTTAAACCATATAAAGCTAAAGGAAATAAATTATTATTAATTAACCAAACAGTGTAATGTGCTTGCTTTAATTTTGAAATTGTTTAGAGTGTGGCTGACTTCACAGTGAATTAATATGTACTAAAAAGCATGGGGTGAAATTGTGTACCATATTACCATTGCTGGCTGTTTAGTTTTATGGGTTTAACCTGTGTGGCTTAGGCCATCTCTAAACCATAGACTGTATGCTCTAAAGAGCCAGACACATGTACACTCCGGCCACTGGGGGGCGGTAATGCGCCATTCAGCGCATCGATACAGAAAGGAGACGAGCCTCCATCATCATTCATGACAGCGCATGCGCGAATTCAAGGTGAATCTACAATGGAGGAATTCAGTTAGCTGCTGCGGTCGCCGTAAATCTAGTTTTTAATGAGTTCGCTTATCATAAACCTCTTGAAGAGTAATAAAACGCCGCGTGCCGCTATCTGATAGAAGTCTAATGTCTGTGTTTCGGTGGGGTGTCAGTGAATGAACGCTAATTATCGCTGCCATCTCCTCTGAACTTTATAACGTTAACGTTAGCTAGGTAAGTTTGTTTTCTTGCTCATCTGTTAGCCTTAGTTACAGTAAGTAACTGTTAGCCAGCGTTAGCGTCCATGTGAACGGTAACGGCAGCTACGTGAGAGGTCTCCAGTTGTCAGACATGTAACCGTTCCAGTATGAGCCGCCCGCCGACAGGTTGATAACCGCTGGAGGACAGTGGACAAGGACTGGACCAACGTTAGTGGGCTGGAGCCTGGGACACTAGCTAACTGTCAGGCGGCACTATCTAAAGACAGAGGGTGCACACAGTAACGTTATATGACAGTGATACAACTATGGATCACATAATTAATATAGTGGCACCGTAACGTTACGTTCCATACCAGACGGTAGACCCGTAGTCTGGTGTTATGTCAGATCCCTGTAGGCTGAAAGAGAGACTCCGGGCTAGAGTTAGAGCTGGGCAATATAGCGATATTATATCGATATTGTGATATGAGACTAGATATCGTCTTAGATTTTGGATATCATAATATGGCATAAGTATTGTGTTTTTGTTAAAGGCTGCATTACAGTAAAGTGATGTCATTTTCTGAACTTACCAGACTGTTGTAACCATTCTATTATTTACCTTTACCCCACTTAGTTATTATATCCACATTACTGATGATTATTTATCATAAATCTCATTGTGTAGCGTCACTGTGTCCACGTTCGGACACCACTCGCTGCTATTGGCCATATTCGGACACTTCCGACCTGACGCACCTTCCGGTCTTTTCGCGGTACTTACATTTACGAGCTTCACCAAAAATGTTAGCAGAATTGATCTATACCTATCTAACAATCTACGTATGGATCTTCCTATATGTACATGGACATTTAGTTGTCTAATTAATATATTAAAGTTACTTTGATGAGGAAAAGAAGAAATAATGCTCGGGCGACGATCTTTTCCACTAAAAAGTTTCTATTTTTTCCGTGCTGGAAATTAAGGAGCTTTTATTGCATAGCTCAGAGTTGTTGAAGTATGTCATTTTATTGTGAAGGACGGAAGTACGATCTGGTAGTTTTGACAGCATTGATGGGACTTAACACCCCAGAAAACCGACCAACGGCCATTGTTTACAGCGATGAGATAAGGGTGTCCGGTTATGGCCAAGAGTAGCGCACGCCTAATTCACCGGAGATAGCGTACTTTAGCCGGCTCTTGTAAAGTAAAAACTAAACAGTTAAAACTATACACCGTTAGAAAGGTAGGAAGCTACACTTTAGTTTTACACCATTAAAATAACTGAAAACATTAATAGATCTTTTATATTTGTATTTGAACAGATATTTTGATAGAACGTTGGCCAATAAGTGTCCGAACGTGGACACAGTGACGCTATATATTTTGTGAAAGCACCATTAGTCAACACTACAATATCGATGTTGAGGTGTTTGGTCAAAAATATTGTGATATTTGATTTTTCTCCATATCGCCCAGCTCTAGTTAGAGTTCCAACATTAATGTTAGAAGAATAATAATATAATAATAATGTTCGGAAATAGTGTCTGACTGACTTATCTCTGCCCTGTAGAAACCGACCGGGACACTGCAAGACAGCAGACCCTCAACCATGGCCAGGGTGAGTGTGTGAGTGTGTGTGTGTGTGTGTGTGTGTGTGTGTGTGTAAAGGAGAATAATTACTTTATTAATCCACAGGGGGAAATTCAGTAATTTCACCCCATTGACACACACACACTGTCACACCCACACAGCAGTTGGATGTTAGTTATGGTGAAAGGAGTGCATGAGATGGCTGGGAGTAGTTCAGAGCTGATTGTATACAGGCAGTGGCCGCTTTATTAGGTACACCTGTACATTGTAATGCAGGCCAGCTGTTGTAGTCTAAATGAAGACTGTAAAGACTGAGATGTGTGTGTCTGTGTCGTGTGTCTGTGTGTGTCTGTGTTCAGGTGCTGTGCAGCAGAGCCAGGCTGGTCACATATCTCCCAGGGTTCCATGTGTTGCTGCGCCGTGTGGCTGGAGCCAGAGCCTTCTCTGCTGCTGGGTCCATCTCGTCCACCCCCCCCTCCGAAATGGGTAGGCCTCCACTGCTTCACATCGCAGCATTCGTTAGCTGCTGCTGGTCATACGTGGCTATAGAGCAGCAACACAGAGATGTGATGTGAAGGGCGATGTGAGAGTTAGAGAGCGGTGCGGTATAAGATCAGGGTCATTTTGGGATCGTATAAGTGAGTTTACTCGCTTGATTATCAAGGAAAATGCACCAAACTATCACTTAACACTTCCACTTAACACTTTGAAATGTGTATTTCTCAACATAAACCTACAAAGTTAAAGAAGCATAAGAAGAAATACACAAACAACAAAATGTGCAATCCTTTTTTTAAATAAGTACAAAATTAAATGACAAAAAGATCTTTTCAAAATAGACACAGTACAAATGAAATAAGTAAAACAAATAAAAAAAAAAAAACATTCTTATTAAAATAAGGTTGTAATGCCCTTATAAACAATGACATTCAAGATGGGTGTAATATAATATATGTCCTGTAGAAAAATGAGTAGCGTCATGTTTCAGAATGTTGGCATGGACTTGTTACTGACGTATGGCTCGTGATACTCCTAGTTGCAGTTGGTGTTGGCGTAGAATGGAAGTGTAAATGTGTAAGTGTGAACGCTGCGTGCTGATGCGTCCTGTGCTTTCCCTCCCTGCCTCAGGGCTGCAGACGGTGTGGCCTGACGACAGCATGGGGCCGTTTGGACCCCAGGACCAGCGCTTCCAGCTGCCTGGGAACGTGGGCTTTGACTGCCACCTGGGAGGATTAGACGAGCAGAAAAAGAGCGTGGGGCACAAGACGCTCCCTGACGTGCTGTCCTCCCCGTCCAGCAGTGAGAGGCACGAGTTCATTCTGGCCCAGTTCATCCCAGAGTTCTTAGTAAGTCCGAGAATTACCCCCAGGCTCCGAAATTAACACTCGCCAGTCGCCAAATGTGGGTACATTTTCTGTACGGCGGTAAATATTCGCACCAAAATAGTCTTCATTTTGGCGACGGTGCAACATACTTTCTGCTGTTCCTCTGCTGTCTGCAAGTCGGAGCTTCGTTGGGCCGGGCCCAGACACACACACACACACACACACACATCCTGTTAAAGCACAACAGGACATCACACAGATGGGCCGTTTTACACCACTGCCCCAGCCTGTGGAGAATTAGCTTAGCTTGGCTGCATGCAAGCCCTCTTTCTAGCTGCATTTTGGGTTAATCAGCTCAACAAAGTGTGTGTGTGTGTGTGTGTGTGTGTGTGTGTGTGTGTGTGTGTGTGTGTGTGTGTGTGTGTGTGTGTGTGTCAGGAGAAAGATGAGCCAGCCTCGTCTTCTAATCCAGCCGACCAGTACTTTGACGTCTCCAGTCTGGAGTGTGCCGTTCAGTCGTGCCCTGAACTACTAAAGCAAGGTACCGTACTGCACGGGTCACACAACCATCCATAACAGCTGCGTTGACTTCCTGGGTTTGTGTGCGTGTCTTTGCTGCTACTGTGCTTTTTTTTTGTAATCCACGTTTGTCCATTTTCTGTCTTTGTGTCTGACGCCTGATGTTTCCTGGTAATGGGCCGAGCAGATTTCCAGTCCATGTTCCCCGAGGCTCCGTCGTCTGGGATGATGGTCGTCACGGTGACCCAGAAGAGCCAGAACGATATGACGGCGTGGAGTGCCGAGGTGGAACAGGAGAGGGAACACATGCTCGGCAAGGTGAGCTGCTGTCTGCCGTTAGTTAGAACACACGGAGCAGTGAGGATGCTCATGTACAACTGCTGGCTTTTTCAAATATTTATCTTTTTTTTATTTTTTTTTGCACACGTGTCACACGCGGGGAGCTGAAGACAGTGAATCCCAACCACACAACCCCTAACCGTTGACGCCACTCAGCGAGACTAAGTTGTTATTTGCTTCGCAGTTTGTCGATGGAGCAAAGGAGATCTGCTGCGCTCTGCAGAGAGAAGGATTCTGGGCCGACTTCATCGAGCCATCCTCTGGCCTGGCGGTAAGATCCCACTGTCACTCACTTTTCCTGGAGATGGATGTGATGAGATAACTAATTGAATGTGTGTGTGTGTGTGTGTGTGTGTGTGTGTGTGTGTGTGTGTCTGTCCCTCCCCCTCCCCAGTTCTTTGGCTCGTACACCAACAACACACTGTTTGAGACGGATGAGCGCTACCGCCACCTGGGCTTTCAGATCGAGGACCTGGGCTGCTGCAGAGTGATCCGACACCCTGCGTGGGGAACACACGTGTTTGTGGGGACAATATTCACCAACGCACCACCCAGCAGCCCCGTCATGAAGACGCTGCAGGGCAGCTGAACACCAGCTGCCATTCAAACTGTTAACACACCTACGGACTATTTGGTGAATGCAGCTTCATCATTGTAACTAATTCTCAGTAATTCCCATCAGTGGTTTTACCTTTTCAACGTGTGTATAAATGAGTTGATTTTGAGTTATATTTATAGATGCCAATCCAATCCTGAAAGGCTGCTGTCATCACATTAAAGTCTTTCTTGACTAAACTAAGAGTTGGCTCCACTTCCAGTTGGGCTGGTCTGTGTACAGCCTTACTGTGATTTTATGCAAACAGGCTGTGACCCCACATTGGTCAAATTCTGGAAAATAACAAAAAGTAGCTAACATCAGCAACCACCGGCGTCCGACGGGCCGAGCCCAGGAACGTGGCCTGGCGACGTGAAGGAGATCAAAGTTTGGTAGAGGTGGACGTTGTCTTTCTTTGCGCCAAAGTTCATGTGTTTTTGAGATGACGAGATGGATTGCACAGTTACATCTCGAAGAAAACTAAAACTGTTCCAATTATGGAGACATCTTGGATTTGAAACCTGCAGCTGTAGTCCCTATGTCCCCAGGGTGCAAAGAACAGAGGGAGATGGACATTTCAAATGCAGTTAGAATAATAAAAAGTCCATTCCAAGTCTAAAGCCTAGAAAAGTGTCTCCAATGTCGTGGGCTTAGCGTTCCAGGACTATAGCATCAGTCGGGCTACAGGCAGCAGGTGATCAGACAGAGTTTTTTGGCAGCCTGAGCCGGCTTTTGTCTGCTGCTGTTGCATTGCTCAGCACTCGATGCTCGGTAGAAAAAACTTCAACTCAAAGTTGATAAAGTGCCTGACGTCATTTAGCCTCACAGCAAAACACCGCTTGGCTGAGCACGGGGGATTTGATGGCTGCCTAGCAAGAATAACAAAAAGACGCAGCTGGTCGGGGGAGAGGCATTTTGAACAAACATGGCAGCACAACGTGCCAGCGGTCTCTGTCTGGTTGGGGCCGTTAGAAGTCCTGGTAAGAGGAGAGACTGAGCTGGGGAACCGAGAACCCTGGGAACATGGATACTCTCTCCTGCCCGTTCTGGAGCTGCTGCTGATTACGTGTTTATTGGCAAACCAGCAGTGCGCTGGAGTCACTACTCTCTCATCCACGGCCTCTCTGCCGAGTCACGGGGGACCCCTCGTGGTAACAGGTTGTGCAGTTGGGGGATGTTTGGTGCCACCTTGGCAGTGCCCTGGTGGTGAACTGGCACCTCTCCAGCTACCAGTCCACACTTGGTACGGGGACTTGAAGCGACGACCCTCTGGTTCCTGGGTCCCTACCGACTGAGCTACAGCCCCCCCCCCGCTCCCCAGACGTCAGGAACAAACAGTTACTGGTTGCTGCTAGTACTGAAATATATGGGTACACAACACGGGGAAACCATATACTGGTTACAGTCCGGGAAAACAAAACTGAATTTGGGGAAAACATTAGTGATATTGTGCAAAACCTAAGGTAATGATGGTATAATGTAATGAAGAGTTAAAAAATAATCAGTTTAAGTTATAATAACCAGCCTTAGCTTGAGAAGCATCGAGCTATGATGCAACCATCACAAACCAATTCTGGGTGGGGGGGGTGTATATGTCTGTGTCTGTCTCTCTGTGTGTAAGTCTGTCTGTCTCTCTGTGTGTAAGTCTGTCTGTCTGCAGCTCTTTACACACACGTGATGACACAGACTACAGCAGAGATCCATGTAACCTGCTGCCGACCAGCCTATGCAGGCCTGGCCTCCAGCTGGGTGCTGGTCCTGGCTGGGGGCTACACACCCAAAAGCTGAGGCCCCATCCCACATCAGAGGGACCGAGTCCAGGCAGAGGACAACACCGGTACACTGCTACGGCTCTTGATGTTATTTTTCTTTTTTCAACTTTAAACAACAGCTTGATAATCAACTGGCTCCAACATGGCTGAGGAATTTCAGTCCCCATTATATTTCCTCTCTACCATAGGTGGCCTGAGTTGTCTTTGATTATGTGATAAGAACATCCCAATATCCCAATAACGCTCAGATGAAAATATATGTTCTGGAAATGTTCCCACACAGAGACAAAAGACAATGAGGATGATTGCCATAAATATAATAATAGTGTAGTTATGTCTATAACCGATTCAGCTCTCTGTATCACTTTTTAATTTTGATTTCTTTCATCTGTTGTTTGCTCCGAGTTACACTGAGATGGTTCCCAGTCTGATGTTACATTTTCTAGTTCTTGTATTCTTTAAGCTGTTCTTTATTCATCTTAGATGAATATGCAACGGCCTTATTTCTAATGAAAGCTTTTATTGAACATCAAGTATCCAGCATCATCCACAGAGGGTCTGTTTGATCTTTAAGAATTCAGTTTGTTCTTGTTCAGGTTGGTCACAGAATTCTTGGTTTTTAGCAACAATCTTCAGCTGAACCACCACCTAGTGGCTCTCTGAGGTGATTTAGTAATGGACAGTTGACATTCATATGCATGGTGATCTGATCTATCTGTAGGAGCCGATTAAGTTATCGTTTCTTGTTCATTAAACGTCTGTAATATACATTCTGACCACTAGGGTGTAGTATAGGATAGCTTGGTTACATGGTGAGCGGTATCACAGCACAGGTGTTTTAAATGAACAGGTAATCAGTGACACACACACACACACACACACACACACACACACACACACACACACACACACACACACACACACACACACACACACTACACTACTGATACTTTAATACAAGGCATGTTACTTCAGTTATGGTCAGCTTATATCTCAGTGTAATAATAATTGTATGTGGTCAGGTTTTATAGTATACATTAGACTGCATTATTTCTCGGCTAATGTCCATAGCGTTCACAGTCAGCTAATGCACTCTGTCTGTTACCTTGGCAACAACGTATTTTTATTTTGTTCCCCCCCTCATCAAGCCAGCCAGATTACTTCCCCACGTTGTCTTTACAGTTTGAGTTTTTGGAAAGGAGAACCCCTTGAGATGTAGCATGTCATTTTCAATGGGGGGTCCTAATTATATTTCATCTTTTTTAATCGTATGTTAATCTTTATTCTGTAAGTCAACGAGGACGCCATGGGCGATGTTACACCCTTTTAAGGGGGGGCTCAAGCATCCCTAAATTTCATCTCAGTCCCCCTAAAAATGAGGGTTTCCTGCACAACTGTGAGGTCAGCAGCCTTCCCCATGACTGAACCAGACTGAGAGACCCTTTAAAGGCTCAGGGACCCTTTGCAGGTGTTCTGGATTAATTAGCTGATTAGAGTGGGACACTTTGAGCCTACAATGGCCCTTTTTCACAGCAGACATGTTGACTTGTCATAGTAGGAAAAGCACAGCTGAACTTGATAACCTTAACGATGGCTCAGTTCCATCAAGTGTCCCAGTAAGATATTTCAGTGAGTCAGCATGTACAATACCAGGACCTCTCCTAAGTGGAATGCAGCCATCATTAATGGTTTAATACCAGGGTCTCTCCTAAGTGGAATGCAGCCATCATTAATGGTTTAATACCAGGACCTCTCCTAAGTGGAATGCAGCCATCATTAATGGTTTAATACCAGGACCTCTCCTAAGTGGAATACAGCCATCAGTAATGGTTTAATACCAGGACCTCTCCTAAGTGGAATGCAGCCATCATTAATGGTTTAATACCAGGACCTCTAAGTGGAATGCAGCCATCATTAATGGGTTTGAATACACCTGTGCTTTTCCTACTAGGACATGTCAACATGTCTGCTGTGAAAAAAGGTCTATATTGAACTTTTTCAAAATATTCTAATTTTCTGAGATTTAGAATTTCTTTTTTTATAAACTGTAAGCCATACTCAAATAACGCCAACAAATAAAGGCTTGAAATATCTTGCTTTGCATGTAATGAGTCTATAAGAATATATTAGTTTCAACTTTTAAGTTTAATTACTGAAATAAATGAACTTTTGCACGATATTCAAATTTTCCGAGTTTCAACTGTATATGACATGTTAATAATGCTAACATTATATGACATGTTAATAATGCTAACATTATATGACGTTAATGTTTACATCATATGACATGTTAATAATGCTAACATTATATGACATGTTAGTAATGCTAACATTATATGACATGTTAATAATGCTAACATTATATGACATGTTAATAATGCTAACATTATATGACGTTAATGTTTACATCATATGACATGTTAATAATGCTAACATTATATGACATGTTAGTAATGCTAACATTATATGACATGTTAATAATGCTAACATTATATGACATGTTAATAATGCTAACATTATATTTGCAACTAGAACATTAATACATTTAGAGTAGACCAAACAACACTTTGAGTAGAAAGATTTTTATATTGAAATGGCAGGATTCTGTGCTGATACGATGGTTGAAATACGATGCTACTCTGGTGGAGGACACTTAGTGGTTCTTCAGCAGCCCCCCCCCCAGTCTCGGATGTGGAAGGACACACTCGCTGGCTTTAAGGCGTTTCCCGGTGTGGTGCTGCTCTCAGGCCCGCGGCCATCACAGGACTTTAGATTCCATACTTCTCCTTCAGCTGCTCCACCAGGCTGACGTACTCCGCCATGGCGTCCTCTTTGCTCTTGCCTGATAGGGAATACAAATACAAATAAAACCTTCAGGTTCATTCATACTTAATGCATTTTATTTGAGGTTTCTACAGATCCTATCGACGTCAGTTATCGGCCATACAGCCAGGTTAATATCGGTCATCGTATCGGCCAAAATCTTCATATCCGTTTATTCCTTAAAATGAAGAGGACAGCAACGACATAATGCCGTTGACTGTGGAGACAGAGCCAGAAAAGGTGTCAGACTTCTCAGCTCTTCAGGAGACTTCTGTGAAAAGGAAAGGTAAAGTGCTGAATATATTGATATTAATATATGAACTGATCCAGATGTTTTTAGGTGTCTAAAGCACGTTTAGCTGCTGCCCCCATCCACAGCAACACGCTGATTAACTTCCATGTTGGTTCTCCTTCTCCAAACTGAAATCTACTGGATATATATATATATATATATATATATATATATATATATATATATTTATATATATATATATATATATATATATATATTTATATTATATGCGCTGGAATTATCCTTTAAGGAAGGCATTTTCCACAGACTTGGAGCAAGATCCCCAGAAGCCGTAGTAACCTGGTTTTCAGTTTGACTGGGAAGCCACTGAACCAGACTGGACCCCCGTACTGAAGGACCCTTTGAATGGTGGAGCAGAAGAATAGGTTGAGGATTTCCTCACTGGCTCCAAATGACCAAAGTCACCTTAACAAGTAGATCCTCTGTTGAACTTTATTGCAGATGAAACCCACATGGGGGGTCCAGGACAATGGGCCGTCTAAGTTCACCCCCAGATATTTGAATGATGCTTTATGGGTTGATTGTGAACTGTGAATGGAACAACATGGGTGTCTTGGGTGGCTCCCAAGATGATCTCTGTTTTGAGAGTGTTTATGATGGTGACGGTGCAGTGGATTCAACACATGCCTTTGGTGTGGGAGACCTGGGTTCAATTCCCACTGTGATACATCAACCAACGTGTCCCTGAGCCAGACACTTAACCCCTAGTTGCTCCAGAGGCGTGTGACCTCTGACATATATATATATATATATATAGCAATTGGATGTCGCTTTGGATAAAAGCGTCAGCTAAATGACACGTAATAATAATTGTAATTTATTAGGAGAGCATTACAGTCACACCACTGAACCATTTTGTTCACACTGTCCAGATAAAGGTCTGGCTCCTCCCCCCTCCATCACTGCTACTAGTGCCGGATCATCGGAGAAGCTGATAATGTGGTGGTCAGGCACACTTGTAACAGTCATTTGTGTAAAGGGTAAATAACAGTGGGGAGCTGACACAGCCTTGTGGAGCACCGCAGCTTGTTGGTACCGGGGAAAGCAGATGTTAACCCGAACCAGCTGCTGCCTATTGATGAGAAAGGAGTAGTACCAATGGATGAGATTTGGGTTTATCTCCATCTGATGCATTTTAGAGACCAATAGGGCCGGCTGTATTGTGTTGAATGCAGAGAAGTCAATGAAAAGCACTGTGGCATATGGTTTTATTTTCTGTGCATTGAGATGTTTCAAAACAAGATGCATGAGTGTAACCACAGCGTCATCAGTACTGTGCTGTTGCTTGTATGCAAACCGATGGGGTCCATTTTATTCTGTACAGACAGAGAGCGTTAGAGAGATCGAGGTCGAGAGTCAGTGCACTCCTTGGGGCGTGGTATGATGTGTGAATGCTGGAACATGGGCTGCCATGCTGTCCCTCCCCCCCCCTGGGGGACAAAGGTCTTAAAGGGTGCGCTTGTTTGTTGCTGCGTTTGTACTTGAACATCTTTCTCAGTCTGATTTACCTTCACTCAGGTTACTTTGACAGATGAAAGCAAACCACGAAGAGTTCACGTGTAAAGCCTGGACGGCTTTAACCTCTCACCCGTACATGTGGGATTACTTGTGGTGAACTCCCCAGCTTTAAGGGGGAACACAAGGAGACCTGCATCACTTGCTGATCAGGTAACCACGAGATGCACACATTTGTACTACCTTGTCTTTGTTACCTTAACTTAAGAATGCGAATCCAAACCCTCAAACAGCCCACCCCCACACCACCTACGGGACTCAACATGTACCTTTCTGCTTCTCCCAGGCATCCCATTTGGCTTTCCCGGTGAAATCCAACATCCCTGGACGACCTGCACAGACAAGACACACAGAGACACGTGGGAGGGAAGGAAACTCCACGTTAGCAAAGAGCTTATGTACAGGAAGTCAAAGAGCATTTTTCCATTACACGATAGCTGCTCGACGCTACTCGTCCGCGGCGCCCCGTCTGTCTAGCAATGATGACACAGTGATTAGTGACGATTCTCTCTGACCAATCAGTACTCTGCAGGTTTTCACGTCACCTTTTGGTATCGCCTCAGCTCGCTTGGGACCTCGACTGAGGTGGTACTGTTTCTTAATAAAAGTACCCGTTAGCAGGTACCAGGGACTTTCTTTTTTTATTTTTATTTTTTTATATAAATAATGGAAAACCCAAAAAGGCGCGTAGAGTCGAGCAGGTACCATGTAATGGAAAAACGCCCAAAAAGCCTCTGTGGGAACTGGCCTGCTACTCTCCTCAGGGACTTCCATCCACTCACCAACCGGTGTTTTACATTATTTTCCGATGAATCTATTGATTATTTTCTCATAAGTGGATAACCCTTTGGTTTACTTAGCAATAAATAACCAGAACGTCTTCCATTAATCGTTCAACCTTTAATTCAAGTAATAATACAATATTGTTGTATATAATAATAAAAATACAGCAGAATGCATTGCATTATATGTATTTTACCAACTTTCTTGGCAAGGACAATGGATTATTTGCGTGACAGTCAGGCTCAGGGGAAAAAGGGCAATAAAGCTGCAAGTTTAAAAATAATGGCTGGCTATCTGTGGATGGGTCTTGTCCGCTCTCATCCCAAGTGAAGTCCATTAGCAGCGGGGAGTGAGGCAGAAATACAGAGTTGGAAATCTGGCTAAATTAGCATTAGATTTGTCCTCTATCCATACAGCTAACATTAACGCTAGCTGGCGAACAAAACCATGAGTTAGCCCAGTGCTGTTTAACGTTAACTTTACCTTGATGAAAACAATTTGCTATACCGTTAAAATAAAACTAAAATAACTTTATGAACATGTCCAACAATGTTGTAACCTTATAACGTCCCCCACCAAGCATTAGCATGAGCTTAACATAACGTTAAGCTGGATCGATCAAAATTGAGATGTATCAATAAAGAAGATCTCTGCTGTATTACTGTGTTGTAAGTGGCTTGTAATCGATGACAAAATGATGCGGTGTGGCAGAAAGCAAGCTGTATTACGGTTATGGAGTATTATTCTTTCTGTGAGATTGTACGATTACTCTCGAACGTATCATCTGGGTGCCTGTGTTTTGACGGAATTTAGAGGAACTAAGGGGGGGTTCAAAGGTTTTAGGACGCCACTGACAGGCAACTAAATGAAACGTCCCGTGTCATTAAAATAAAATAACAGATTTTTCTGGGTTTGAACACTGTTGGAAATAGAGGTCGACCGATTCATCGGTTTTGCCGATTAATCGGCACCGATAGTTGATTGGTGGAACTATCGTTATCGGCAAAAATCCAAGCCGATAGTTTTTCCTGGTTGCGTCCGTTGCTGGAGCAGCTGAGAAGCGAATGCTGTCATTCATTACACAGTACACAGAGCTGAGAAGGGTCTGCTGGCATCATGCATTACAATAGCGGCCTCTAGAGGGGAAATAAAAACTATCACTGATGCCTCGTGTTGTTTATTTTCGACACCTGTTACTGCGCGCTGCACCTAGAGCACATGCTGTGCGGAGAAGGCTGACATCAGATGCGCGTTTAAAGCATCGACAGCAAAAAGGTTTGTTATATAATTATAAAGTTATTCATTTGTTGAATAAATGCTGCATTAGTAGAGAATGAACAGCACAACAGTATGTTTGTTTGTTTGCTTTGGCTGAGATGACGCTAAACATTAGCAGTAGGCTAACTAACCTCAAGCGGTTAAAACACTGACAAAAATGAACGCAAGTCCGACCCAAATCGTCCACGATCCGTCTAGTGGCTGCCGCTGGAGAATTGAGATGTGTAGAATCGACTGGGCATTCATTTTAATGCATCAACTGCCCGAAAGCACGGTACTAGCGTTATATGGTGGAGCGAGATAGAGAAAGACTGGAGAGAGCGAGCGTTATATGGTGGAGAGACATAGAGAGCGACTGGAGAGAGCGAGCGTTATATGGTGGAGAGACATAGAGAGCGACTGGAGAGAGCGAGCGTTATATTGGTGGAGAGACATAGAGAAAGACTGGAGAGAGAGAGCGTTATATGGTGGAGAGACATAGAGAGCGACTGGAGAGAGAGAGCGTTATATGGTGGAGAGACATAGAGAGAGACTGAAGAGAGGGAGCGCCGGCGCTAGAACAAAGCCGTGAATCAGAGAAATAAAATCTCTAGAAATGCGACTGTAGCGAGCATGTCACTATCACTAACGTTATCCACATTTATATTTACACGCAACAAATGATATATCCAGCTTCAAAAAAGTCTAAAAGTCGGAAGTTAGAATGAATGCATTGTGCAAAGAGTGGTTGCTATGGAGACGATACACAGTGTTGAGTTCCGTTGCTCTGATTGGTTGGAGGTCTATCCAATGAATGCAGAGGCATTTTTTTTTTTCCTGGTTCTGTTGGAACACGCCCCATAATCACAGCCCAATGGAGCGGTTTCAGACTCACATTCTGACCAGAATCTGAGTAGGACCACGTCATATCAGGCTAGATCTAAACCGTTCTACAGTGAAGAATGGCGTCACTGTTTTGAGATTTGGCATACATTTGGGCCTTTTTTGAAAAAATGTAAATAGTTTGTTCTTTATATGAATTATAATGCTCATTATGTTTATTTTTGCACTGGATGACTCCAAATATGTAGGAGAGCTGTTTTAGACAACACACATGCTTATGTAGCATTGCTGTGGGTGTAATATCAATAAATATGACATTATTATTTTGATTATTGGCAAAAACATCTGGACTTTTATTGAAAAAATTTATGTATTTTGTCAACTGTTTTATCCAGTATCAATTCTAAATACTATCGGTCGATTAATCGGTTATCGGCAAATATGGCCCAACCTAACTATCGGTATCGGTAAAATCCACTATCGGTCGACCTCTAGTTGGAAACATTTAGGATAGTGTAAGTACACAACTCAACAACATACACTACCGGTCAAATGTTTAGGGGCAGCAGTTTTCAGATGACATTATGGGTTTACATAATTGCAAAAGGGTTCTCCAAGGTTTTCTCCGTTAGCCTTTTAAAATGATATCAATGTAGATCAGACACTTTTTTCACTTCAGCAAAGTTAACCGGAACATTGTTTCCTAAAAATGCCTTGTTTATCGTTCCGCCAATCAAGCTAGCTAGCGTTAGCTGGTGACTAAGGAAAAGTTAGCAGATTCTCTGTACTAACGTACATGCAGAGTTTCCCCATACATAGTTCCCCTGAATCCGTTAAGGGTATTTATGGACTTGAGCCTGAATAAAACCCAAGATTTTATTAAATCAAGTCAGAGCTGTCTTCATGACAGAAATCTGTTCAGATGAGATCTTAAAGGTGCAATATGCAATATGGACAACTAGTGTTTAAAATAGTTACTGCAGTACAAATTCAAAATACTGGAGTGAGTCGTCTCCCGCGAGACCGCAGCATCCACAACAATGTTGCTAGACGCTAGTCTCACATAGTTAGACGTAACTTCACAGTCCCGTGACAGAGTGAGACGCTGTGTTCAGAGTCCCGTGTGAGAGTGAGACGCTGTGTTCAGAGTCCCGTGTGAGAGTGAGACGCTGTGTTCAGAGTCCCGTGTGAGAGTGAGACGCTGTGTTCAGAGTCCTGTGTGAGAGTGAGACGCTGTGTTCAGAGTCCCGTGTGAGAGTGAGACGCTGTGTTCAGAGTCCCGTGTGAGAGTGAGACGCTGTGTTCAGAGTCCCGTGTGAGAGTGAGACACTGTGTTCAGAGAGCTTCCTCACCTGTGTTGACATCCCCGACAGTGGCCTGCTTGAACAGCGAGTAGACCTGCAGCATCTCTGCGTCGGCCGGCTTGGCCTTCAGCTGCTTCACATCAGCTGCTGCAGCATCAAACTTAGCCTGCCAGCCAGAGACAATCAGAGGTCAGAATTGCCTCATGGAGAACATTGGGAGTATCTGCATTTGCACGTGAACTGTGATAACTGTAGCCTGCAGAGAGTTACTGATGATAACGTGAGGAGTTAGTGTTGACGGCTGCTTGGCGAGGATTACTGCCTTCTTCTTCTTCTTCTTCTTCTTCTCTCAGAGTTCTGCCTTTACAGCACAGTTAATAACCACCACTAACTCTCCGTAACACATCATGGCACAACCAAGTGTTACACAGAAATCATTTGGAACACTAATCTTTAATTCATTTTGTTATTTAAGATAAAAACAAATGAATTAAAAAAAACTATGTCAGTTGCACTTTTAAATAGGGCACATCTGCTGTTTAGCACAGATTGTACAAATAGCTAAATAATATTTTTCAGTCATGCATTCTGTTAAAAAAAAAAAATCGTATTGTTACATCCCTAAAAGACAACGAAGCTTTCTGTTAATCAGCGCCAAAATAATAAAAATAAAAAAATGCTTATTGCATTGCTCATTAAGAGAAGCACTACAGGTAGCGATGTGAATAAAGATAAGAAAAGATAATTCACTAGCTAGATAACTGGTCACCTTTCACAGAGATGTAACCAAACCAAAAGTAGTGCCGTCTGTGAGGAAAGCTGCTAAATGGCCAACAGAAATCCTAAATGTACAGTACGACCCCCCCCCCACCCACACCCCGGCTGTAGGGCAAAGGCCAGGGCCGGCCTGCACGTGTCAGACTCTGGACTGTCAGCTGACCCGATGATAGGACTGCAACCCTCCAACATGATGTCAACACGCATGATGTTAGCAGAGCCACGCACCGTTTAAACTCACAGTACTAGCGGTATTCGATATTCACATCTTCCCAACCAAAGTCAAGCTGTCCTATTAACGGTAACGTTCGTGGACAGATGCCTCGCGGAGAGAAGGTTAAGGGCGCACTGCCAAGTCCTATCACACTATCAAAAACTAGCATGTCTCATTCACCGAATTAGCTAGCTATCTAACTCTAGCTAACGGTAGCTAACGGCCAAAGAACATCCAGTCGACCAGCAGCTGCTCCGAGTGGAGGTTAGGCAACCAGAACACGCCTCTGTTCACGGAGAAGGACACGGAAACGCGCCCCGGGGTTCGCTTAACAATAGCTAACGCTCTAGCATCAGCTAAAGCTAGCAGCTTCCTCTGGGCCGCAGGGGAAGTAGAGACCTGTTTCGGGTTAATAACGGAGTGTTAACTAACGGTAACTGCTTCAACAACTCAGGCCTTACCTGAAGCTCCGCCATGCTTAGAGAGGGATCTGACTAGGCGGACTGGGATGGTTGTGGAATTTAAAGTCCACCGAAGTTCCCAGCATGCAACTGCTGCCGTACCCGGGCGAACGGGGGCGAACCGTCTATGGGGCGAACGACCCGGAGCGACCCCACATTAAATCTCTGGCCTATGGTCGAGCCCGGTTCGCCTCGCACCCGCCCTCCCCTTAATGCTATTGGCTGACTCCAGCACTGGCGTGAACATTGTAGCCAATCACGCCTAAGGTACGTAATCGTTAAGGATCCATTGTATAATATAATGCAATTTATTTTATAAAGCGGATTTAAATTACAAGCACTAATCCACAATGCTAGAAAACAACCATACATTACATGCACACATATCTAACATACGATAAGATAGACTTTATTAATCCCACACTGGGGGAATTCCTTTGTTACAGCAGCTCAAAACAAATTCACTCACATCAGAATAAGACAAACACACATTAAATAGACATAGGAAAAAAATATACACAAAGTATTGTAAGAAATAGAAAAAATATAATTAGATATTAATATTATATATTAATAATAGTAACTATACAAACATATTTACACTATAAACACCCTTATATAAACAAACATCATATATACCCAGAAATACAGATGAGTAAGGTGTGGATTAATAGAAATGGCATATTGCACAGTTTGAGGTGACACAGAGTAATACATAAATATGCATAGTGCAGAATATTGTCCAGTGATGGCTCATGCAGAATCAGATAGCAGTGCTACATTATGATGTTGTATTAAAGAGTCTGACTGCTGCTGGAATTTTTTGAAGGCAAAGTGGACAGCTGTTAACAGCATTTTTGATTGCTTTGTGGTCACCGTATGAGTAAAAGTGACCGGTTGTTGGTTTTCTTTTGTTTCTTGGTAACACTTTACAATAAGGTACATAAAAAAATAGATAATGATTAGTTACTGTTTTTGAAAGAGTAACGAATGATTAGTTACTGTTTTTCAGAAGGGTAGTTAGTTTTTTAGAAGGGTAACGAATGATTAGTTACTCTTTCAAAAAACAGTAACTACCCTTCTGAAAAACAGTAACTAATCATTCGTTACTTTTTTAAAAACAGTAACTAATCATTAACTACCTATTTTTTTGTGTACCTTATTGTAAAGTGTTACCTGTTTCTTTGGCAATTACATTAATTTAGACTATATGTGATGCAGCATCCTGTCATGCTGCGTGAACGTGATGGCTTCAGTCCCCGTGTGTTCATGTCTCTGCTATGGTGTATTGAACTTCTCTAGGTGTTGAGCCTTGTGTTAAATCACTTCATTCCACACGGTAATGTCCTAGTGCCATGGTGGGGTTATTCAAAGGTGGAGTGATTGCTGTAGGAGAGTACTGAAGGCCCAGGTGTAAAATGCATGGCCTGCCACTGGACTTGAGACATGGAAGGCGGACTTAAAAGAGGACACTCTAGAAAACGATTGGTAAAAAAAACCCCCAGCAAACTCCAGTATAATTGGCTGATGCAGACCTCCACAACTGTTGAATTGAATAAATACAACAGTAACATTGTTTTAAAGGGCAAGTATTATATAGTATTTTCAGGTTAATACTTATATTCTGTGATTCTATTCTGCTTTAATGTTCAAACCCTGACCCTCACAACAGAAAGGAGAGAGTGACAGAGCAGAAGTAAAGCTGGGGCGGCTTTTAGCTCTTGGCCAGAGCTTGGAGCGATCAAAGGCTGGCTGCTGGACTACTTTAGCTGCTAAGTCTTGGGTTGGTGCATTTGCTTGATGTTTTTGACTGTTTTAGCAAAGACAATCATCAGTAAAGTAATGATACCAAATGCACGTGGACGTGAATTTACAGCAGTGGTGTCCAAGGGAACGGCACTCTCAAACTGTAGGGGGCGCCACATCACAAGGATATCCAACATCATGCAGTGTTGCTCGGACTTTTGGTCATTTGTTCATCCGTCAACAGAAGGCCCAGGTGAATAGTCCCTGAGAGAAAGGGCTTTTCTAATCCAATCAAACTATGCATTTCAATTCCTTTAGTACGTTTTACTCTCTTACACTTTAAAAAACAACACTCAAAAAACTTCATCAATCAGTCCCAGAACTTTATTATTCAGCATATTTTAAAACAATGAAAATGAATGTCCATGGTCACAACTACCAGAAGAAAAAGACTGAAAAAAAAAAAAAAGAAAACTGATGGAAACGTGGTTGTTGAGCTAAAGTAATATTGAGGTCACCAAGCAGTTTGGGGATTGGCTTTATAGACGCTGTAGTCTTCCTGCCTAAAGAAGGCCACTTCTGTTTCATTGGCTAGAACAACAAACACAAATGGTTCAAGTTAACACTGGGACAACACTGAACCACTAGCAGCAGCTCCTGGACAGTCACGTCCTAATAGACTTATTGCTTATAAATCATTTTTATACTTCCATTACTGGCATTAGAATATCATTACAGGACATTCTGAGACTAGTAACACCATTTTTATGAAGAAATTACCATATATGTCTAGAGTTTGGGGACGTGTATACAAATTTGTATATGCATACATCAAAAGCTTTGATAAACTGCTGCTATAGACCTTAGTAATCAGGGAAATATAAGACAAAGAAAGTTTAAAGGGATGTGTTTCCAGCGTTTAAAAGGTCCAGTGTGTAACGTGTTTAGTTGTTCTTTATCAAAATCTGTGTTGCCCATTCACCAACTTGTCCTTTTTAATGAATATTTACTTCCACCATCAATTCCAATTATTCCTATTGGCTTGAAATTTTACATTTGCATTCACATGAACTGAGGTAGACGCTCCATATTCATGCTCCATCTTGAAATACGTTAGTCGGTAAGGGACATACAGGACATACTGCTCCGCCTTTCACACTTGTCCCATGATAAACTCACAGGTGCTGCTAATGCTGCTAATGGGTATCGTAGCTTCCCGGCCCCGGCAAGTTTGAAGAAGGAAACATGGAGGACCACACGTATTCAAAATCCAGATTTCAGGAACAGGAGTCTTCTTCTTCGCCCAGAAACAGAAAAAGGAGATTGAAAAGAGCAAGAGACCGTCTTTTTGAAGCGTGAAGGCTACCGTAGCTGTAATACGTACTTTGAACCACGTGGCGCGAGAGAGTTGATTGCGATGATCTCAACGCTAGATGGGAGAAATTACCACACATTGGACTTTTAAAAAGGGATGTGTTTCCAGCATTTAAATGGATGTGTTCTTGAAACATATCCCTTTAAACACTGGAAACATATCCCTTTAAACACTGGAAACAAGTCCATTTAAAAGCACATTTAAAACAGATACCAAATGTGAGTTAACTACGGACAATCATGAGATTAATTTAAATATTGAATCGATTGACAGCCCTAATATATGTAGCTATCGTGGAAGTTTCATTCCCTGAACAAAGTACACTGTGAGAACTGAACTCAAGTCTTACCAACGCCAGCAGCTGTAAGGGTTTGGCCATCCTGCAGGATCAGCTTTTCATCGTCCTCTAAACTCATCACCAACTCATTAGTCTGCCAAAAAACAAATGTTTATATTCAGATGGCAACAAGGGTTTTAAAGAAGCACAGAACTCCCAAACTACACTACAGCTTTCTGAGTCTGAGATGGCTTCAGTTGTGAATGTACAGATCATTTTGAGCTCATTCTGTGGCGATCCAGAGTCCTAAGTCTCTTAGCTTCGAGTTGACACGACCAACCCCACTAACACAGAACGTTTAGGGAACGTTGGGGAACGTTCGTTTTTGGTTCTCTAAAGGTTAGTTCAAACCAAACCAAAAACTAACGTTTAGGGAACGTTCCCTCATGGTTATAACGTTCCCTAAACGTTAGGGTAACCAACCAACGGGAACGTTCTCCTGTGGTTGCACTGTTACCTCCACACAACGTTCCCGTTTGGTTGTTTTTGGTTGTTCTGAGTGCGGTTTTGAAAATGTTTATTTTTACCAGCTCCATTTAAGTTTTTGAAGTAGCCTAGCAGTCACTTGATTTAGATTCACGCAAAAATTATTGGTCTTATAAAATCGAAGTAAGATAAACAACATAGCAAGAGAATAAAATTATTTTTAGGCTGATAACAATTTTGTTAAAAACAATACTTTTGTGCGTGATTTCGTTTTTTTAACTGTATTAGGTGAAAATACTTAAAACATCTATCAATCTATCAAAACAGAATCTATCAATAGAACGATTTTTTTTCACAACTAAGAAAATTCACGTGTTTCATTTCTAACAAGTGTCTCAGTCCAGTGTATAAATCCTACCCAGAGCCATAGAGATATGTCTTTCTCTATCACTCTGATCCTACCGTTACTCCCCCCCGCCAGTAGGGGAAGACAGTCAGTGCCTCGCTCTCAGGTGACCGATTCAAGTCCTGACTTCCGTTTACAACACCAGTACACCCACCTGGCTAACAGGACAGACAAAAGATCCGTTCGCTTGGTCCCAAATTTGAACTGAAATACTGCCATTGACTAAAACCTATGCTGACTACACTTCACCGACGGTGTTATAACGCAAGGTAGGACGAAGATACCAAGAAGGACATTGTCGGCTGTCAACAGTAAAGACTTTCCTCCGCTCAAGACTGCTAGCCCGTATGCTAACGCGGGAAACAAGTTAGCTTTCCACAGCTAGCTAAGCTGCTAGCCCTGGAGGATACATCAAAGTTGGCCACAGAGACGGAACCTTCCCTCGGTGATGTTTTAACCACCATAAGGAACCTGGACAACAAGGTGAGAGATTTTGGTAAACAACTTAAAGAAAGCTCCGACATGGTTGCCAGCATTATACAGCAGTCGAGCTTAACTCAGTCGGACTCACTGAATGCACGTCCAAACTGGAGGCTGTAATTCACCATGTGTTCTATTAATACATCCATGGTATTATCTTAGGATACATCTGAGGGATGGATGCTGTAAAGCCCGTTACATGGATTTAAAATCATTAGCGTTTCCCAAAACTGCCGGGGCTATCAAGCTAAACAATGGAGTTAGCTAGTTAACTAGCTAGGTAGCTAGCTAGCTAACGTTAACGTAATATCATGTCCCTAAGAGTTGATGTGGGTTTAGGTTTAAACACTTATCTTACGATACATCCGAGGCTGTATGCTGTAAAGCCTGTAACGTGGATGAGATATAAAGCCATGGATATATTAACAGAAGCTCTGTTCACAAAACTGCAGGCTAACCTAGCACAACATAATGGTTACACCTCCTTGGTTGTCTAAATACATCCATCGTTTATTTAGATAATCATGGTAAGACCTTAAGTACAGACTACATTATTTACACTTTATATATTCTTTTTGCAATCAGTACAAATTGTATGGTCTTTTATTTCAGATGAATTCATTCCACAAGCAAGAAAGCATTTCAGGACAGAGCGTAAGTTAACATTTATGCATGCATTTAAGAAACCAGTCATATTTCCTACCATGTAACTACTGAAATTCAACCTGGTGCATATCACGTGACTGTTATAATGTATAACAACTAAAACTATGAATTATTCCATAGCCATGAGGACCTCGTATTACCCGCATGGCACAGCGGATGGACACATTTGAGGAAAAAGATGGATGAGCTGCTCATGCTCTTAAGGAGCTCCCAGTCACCTCCCTCTGCTCCAGTCGATGACGTGTTGCTGTCGCCCTGCTCAACAGTCATCGAGCTGCAGGAGTTCAACAGGAGAGGAGGAACAAAATGGTAATTAAGTGGCCCTACCCTGCCCTAAGATAACACTATATAATTGCATAAATTAAAATATCATTATAACTGAACTGACTTCTCTTACAAAATGAGATTGCACAAGCTCTCCACTTTGTTCTACATGTGTAATTTGTTTTTCTATATTTGTTTTACAGCAACTTTTTCTGACAACCTTTCAACCAATGACGTTGTAAAACCGTATAGCCTGCAGGGCAGAAAGACAAAGGCCTTCCAGGACCTGACAATCTGCAGGGTTATAACAGGCAGGTGTTATTTTATTGTTCACATCAGTATTATGCGTAGCTTGGCTGATAAGGGGTTTTAATTTGACTTGTAACGTTGCTTCTTCTTGCTACTCTAGCGGCCTCTCAGAAAAAACTTCCCGCGCTGACTGCAGCAGACGTGGAGGGACCCCCCAGTGCTCCCCCCTCACAATATCCAACAGCCTAGTGTCAAAGGTCAACTCATTCAAGTTTCTGGGCTGCATCATTTCCCAGGACCTGAAGAGGGAGTCCAACATCCTTAAAAAGGCTCTGCAGAGGATGTACTTCCCTACGGCAACTGCGGAAGCATGGCCTACCACAAGAGCTACTGGCCATCTTCTACACTGCTGCCATCCTCCTGCCTCCTCCCCCTCTGGCGGGCGCCACAGATCCCTGCACACAAACAACCAGACACAAGAACAGCTTCTTTCCCTCTGCCATCACTCTCCTGAACTGCTGATAAGTGGGGTCATCCCCACTTTGGCCATTCACCTACACATTACATACTTTATCATTCCAATATGCATCTTGCACACTACATTTCTGCCCTGCAAAGGCAAAAGACCTTAACTTGCTAGTGTGAAACTGAGAAAAATGACTTTAAAGTTTCTGTTTTGTCCAGACAAAAGTATTACAGGTAAAACTCCCAAAATTTGACAACTAGTTGCTATAATTAAGAAATGTTTGTATGCAAAAAACCTTGCGCTCAAAATTGACCTTTGACCCTTGTTTGGCAGTTCCTGTACTCTTCCTTTGTATCATGTGCCAAAAACAAGGAGTCATGCAAAGGCAAAAAGCAGTAACTGACATAATCAATATTTCCTTGCTGTTCACCATACTTGCATCCATTATAAGAACACCTAACCAAGGTCTAGTCATCATGGTATTTGTTTTAAATTATATAGAAAACCTTTGCTTGTTCCTATTTACTGCTATAATGATCAGGATAGTGTGGCAACACTAACACAGTTTGACAGTATGACAAATAAGTAACTTTGCAGTACAGTATGAAAAAATACAAGAAGGATTTTCTCAATAAAGATAATTTAATTATAATTGAATACAAAGGTATATTTATTGTTTAACAATAAATATATAATGTTTAACACTAAGGGCCACCAAACTGCTTAAGATGCACAGTCAACAAGCTCGACTTGGATTACTACTTTTTAATTCTGAGATAACATTTAGGTTAGCATACTTTGTACAGGCGTTAGCAATAACTAGCTTAGTGCTTTTATGGTTTTATGGATGTGTGAGATTTGACATGAACACCTGCAAGAAGGAAATATAGCTCAAACACGTATGGATTGTTGTGGATACAGCAGATGACGTGCATTGCTATGGATTATATCGGATTGCATGGAAAGGTAGGATGCCAGCTGTGTATTTAATAACTGGTTTTCAGCGTCTGATGTGAGGCTCCGTCAAGTGAGGAGGTGTGTCAGCATCAATGTTAGCGCTGTAGCTAGCAATGTAGCTAGCTCCGGGCTGTCACTGACAGAATAGGAATCATAACTTTATTCGATATGTCATGTGTATGTTACGTGGACAATTAAAAGCGGCAAAGTAGGCTATGACGAGGCTAGAGTACAGTAAGATCACGGCGGTACAGTAACCTCTCTCTCTTGATACCTGGCTAAACAAAGTCTGAACACTCAACTTCAGCGTGCAGAGATCCCCGGGCTGTTATGGCGTTCTGCTGTGGTTTCTCGTATGGTTTTGGATGTTACGGTTGTCTTTATTTTCTTGTTAAAACAATGAAATTGACTCACGATATTTATTCACATGATAAAGGAGGTCTCAAATACCCCAAAAGTGACATTAACTCATTTTTGCCCAAACATGTTTTTCCTTTGTAGGGCAGATTTGCATTCTACATTTATACAATATATTGTGTTAATGTGCCTATATGTATGTTGTCTCTCTTGTGCAGTATGTGTCTATGTGGCAAATAAAACTGTTTCTTATATAAAAATGTTTTTTTTTATTTTTTGGTACCATAGGTTGTTAGTTTTTTAAAGGTTATGGGATTGTAAAAAATAACGTTAGGGGAACGTTATCTAAAGGTTGCAACGGTGGGGGAACGTTAGGGGAATGTTATCTAAAGGTTGCAACGGTGGGGGAACGTTAGGGGAACGTTATCTAAAGGTTGGAACGTTAGGGGAACGTTCTATAAAGGTTACAACGTTAGGGGAACGTTCTCTAAAGGTTGCAACGTTCTGGGAACGTTCGGGGAACGTTCGGAGAACGTTCGATGTAACCAAAAACGAACGTTCCCAGAACGTTCAACCAACTTTCCATAATAACCAAAACACAACCAAAACACAACCAAACCTAACCTTCAGGGAACGTTCGCGCAACCAAAAACGAACGTTCCCAGAACGTTCTGGGAACCAAAAATTGTTAGCTGGGAAGGACCAGTCATGGTCCACGCAAGGATGTCAACACAACGACAAGGCCTGACCCCAGGGGACACACTCACTTCAACTCAACCTACTTTTCTTGGACTCCGACACTCTAGCTGCTCTTACAACAATGAAGAAACATAGAAACATTAAGACGGATTGATAAATAGGAACAATAAAAACAATATACATACAATGCACCAGTGGGTACAGCACCAAGGTGTGTAGGATTGACTCAAATTAAACAACAGTACCTATGAAACATAGCAGTGTGGTTTACATTTCAGCAGGATCAATTCCTCATGAGTTTTGGTCTTTAAAAAGGGCTTTTAGAGTACACATGAAAAAAATTGGATTTGGGGTATTATTTTGTGTCTCTGGTGCTTCCACACGCAAAAAAAAAGCAAACATCCATGATGTTTTGAGTGAGATACGGTTTCTGAATGTCTTCTGCCTTCAGTCTCTGGGTGAGCTGGTCAAAATCTGCAGGGCTTTCTATGTCACTATCCGAGACGAGGTGGCTAACTGTAGCATGCTAGCTCGTTCTCAACGGCAAAACACTGCTACAACACACACTAGTTCACCATAATCTCCAAAAGAACTACTTCCATTACCCTGTTCTGCAGGTATTCCACACAAAGTTGGAAGTGTGCTCTCGTTGAGAAGAAGTCTCCTGGCTAATCCTGCCTTGTACTGACTGAAGTTAGAGAAACAAACAGCTAGCTCATGTAATAGCCGAGACACACACACACCAGACGGCCGACTGTCGACAGAAAAGCCAGTCGAAATGATCAGTCGGGGCCCCGAGGTCCAAAAAACTGCCCCGGGACACACTGAGGCGACACCGACTTGAGAAACGTAATACGTCTCCATAGCAGCAGGCGGCGCTACTCTGTCTTGTTGCCCAAGAAATTAAAACCGGCAGCTGATTGGACGAACGCGTCACATGGGTTTGGTTTCTCCCAAGGGGGTAATCTTCGCTTCAGAACTCGAGCCATCTATGGCGCCATTTTGTTGCTAACTGGCCATCACCTCCTGTTAGCATTCCACTGACCGCCATTTTTTTTTTACGTCACTTGACTGCGAATAACTTTACATCAGAAATGTTTGAAGACTCTATTTGTCCGTTGTTTAGTTCCAAAGAAACACAACAATGTATAAAAGGCTTCATTACCTTGTACCTCACGTTATAGCTCTGTAGCAGACGTTTTTGTAAAAATACGCTAACGATTGTGTCATTACCAAGTGACTTACTGTCGCATAGTAGAGGAATTACCGTATAGTACAGGAGAAGCTCGCAGGCAGTTTGGACTTCCATTAGCTGTTTAGGTTTAATTACTAATGTTAACTAGCATGTTAGTTAGCAATAATTAGCCTGTGCCCATGTTATCTCCTTACATATACCTACACTCTCCATCTCTGTAAGATTGGGAATGATTGAGATTTCTCTCGGCACAGCTACCAGAAGACTTCACACTTTCAGACACGTTGCTCACGTCACATTCTCTCAGTTGGAGGCTGCGCAGTAAAGCTGGCCATCACCGGAAAAGTGCTTCTAATAGCCTTCACTGGTCTCCGTCCAGATCAACGGGGTCTATTGGTCCATTATATATACTGTCTGTCTTGTATGGTTTCTCCGGAAATTCAAAGCCAGACTGTCATGGCGGCCGTTCAGAATACGATCTCATATTGTACTAAAATAGTTCACTGAAACTTGTTTCTGAAAACATTTTAAGATGTAGGCCGTGCAATACAACAAAAATATGGTGTTTTTTGAAAATTAAACCATGTAAACCTATACTGGTACAACCTCTAAATGCAATTATGAACCTGAAATGAGCATAATATGACCACTTTAAAGCCCCTCCAGCAGTATGACAGGTGTTTTGACAAAATCATCCGGAGAAAAAGAAGATCAGCAGTTCAGTTTTAGGGGAAGGAGGCTGACTGGAATATGACAAAAATGTTCATTAACAGCATACCTAGGAGTTGATGGGCAACAACCTTTCTCAAGGACAATGATTAGGCTATTACATGTTTGAATGTACAGCAGCTCTATGAGACTGAATTCAAATCCTAACAGCAGTAATCTCAGGACACTTTACAGACCACACTCTCCCTCAAGACCATGCATTTGGTGCCTATTAGAAGATTGGTCTTCTTTTTTTTTTTAAAAGCAGATTAATGACTGAGCATTGGTGTGTATGTATTTAAATGTCTCTGTTGTTTATTATTATTGTAACAAAATGACCAAAATCACCAAAACTGGGTTCAGTTTGCAAAACAGAAAAGACGTACCCACACCAGCGTTGTGCTCTCTTAACAGAACAATCAACTAAATCACAAACGGTGTCTTAAAAAAAAAAAAAAATCCCAACCAAGGACGGCAAAAATACAGAAACAAAAACAGCACGTGAAATGAAGTTAATGGTGGTAAAAATAGTGTAAAAAAACCCATACATAGCCCGATTACTGCTCCATATCTTGCCTGTCATTGACACCAGGCCATAGATCTGTAACATTTTCTCTAAATCAGTGTGACATACAGCTTCATATTGATTATGGATTCAAACGTGTTGTACTGCATAGTTTAACATAGTGAATGAGCCACAACAAACTGCACGAAGAGGACCAGAAACAGTGGGGGCAGTGGTGGCCTAAAGGTTAGACGAGAGAGAGAATCCGGCCGATGCCTAAAAAGTATTGGAATTCAGTACCCAGCTTCGAGCAACTTGAGGTTTTTTTTTTTCTCTCCAGAATCTCTTGAATACAGGATAAGACAGTCGATGAGGATAACTACACTATGATCATTGTGTTCATTAGATTTCATATCACACGACATCTGCCCTACTGTAACTTTCACCAGCAAAGACTTGTTGCTTAATGAAGAGGCATCTGCCAGCGGGCCATTTCGTGGGCCTTTCGTGACTTCTCAACCTGGGTGCTGCCGACATTGAGGACACTCGGCACGTGTGTAACACTTCAGATCAGAATCAGAAAAAGCTTTATGGCCACAATAAGTACACTAGCGTGGAATTTGCCTCTGTGAATGACACAAACATGAACAAATAGACTTATTAAACATGAATGTGAAAGATAAATACCTTTGCTCCATGTGCTTGGTGGATAATCTTCATTGTGTCTGAAAATACAAGAGAATGGAAGCAGATGCAGAGGTGATTTAGCCAGGTGCCATGCACATACCAGAACAAGCCAAATAGCTCAGACACACTGCTATCCATTACTTGATTATTACTTTAACATGTTTTGGTTGGTCAAAGTACATCAAGTACACAATTATAAATGTATTATTTGTAACCATGGTGGCCCCTTTTAACACTACAGAATATATAATCATTACATGAGGTGATAATGAGCAGCTGCTGCCTCCGCATGCTGCACATAACATTACATCATCACGAATCTAGTCTAAAACTAATGAGCCAACGTTAACGTTAGTCTGAACACTAATTCTCCTTGAACGTGCCGTTGCGAGCCAACTTACTGCCCATTAGGGCCGTCAGTCTTCCTCTATAATACCAGTTGAATTTAATTTGTTATTTTTTTTAGATTCAAATATTTAATGCTCAAATGCAGCCTGTTATAAATATGTACTGCACTACTCAGGCTTATGCATTGTCAATGCTACTATAAGCATGTGGTTGTTGTTACACGTTCTGTCCACTAGAGGGACTTCTAACATTAGCCTGGCCTTGAAGGGGACCTATGTCACGGCGCATTGCATTTCTGGCACGCCGCTCTCAGTTTACATTCATTTTCCACCACGAGCACACAGCGACCAAGACAAATCAACAGAGAACTCTGTAATGAAACATGATCTAACAAGTGTAGTGAAGCGGCTCTGTTGTAAAGGCTAACGGTGCTTGGTTAGCACAATGATGTCAGCACAGCCAAAACCATTTGTCATAAAGTAAGTAACAATAGTGTTATCCACGGTTATAACGGCATTGATAACTAGCTAAGCCAAATGGTTCTGCCACTACTATTTTAGTGATTTAAAATTAACCTGTTTCTTGCAGATTGTCACGTTACTGAGAATCCAGCTGTTAGAAGGTAATATATGAAGTGGAAGCTAACTGACAGCTGTAGGGCAGCTAACATTACCTTTAGCTGTCTCCATGAAGCTCGCAGCTAAGCTCCTATAACTCGTGACGCAGTTCGGAAGCCAGAACGAGCTAACTATTGCTAACATAAGCATTTTGGCTCGGTGGATGATGATTTTAAAGTCATGTTAAAACTATTTCCCATCCTTCTTCTGACTTCCAGCCGCAGCATGTCACTCCTCCCTGTACTAACATTAGTCGGTACAAAATGTTAGCTCACAATGCTTTGTGCCTCCTGTAACTTATTGTTCATCAGACGTGACATGAGAAGAGGGAGATTAGCCAACATTAGCCAACTTATTTAAAAAAATAAAATAAAAAATAAACAAAAATCACATGCGAATAGTAGTTTTAGCATTCAAATAGTATTGATTTTTTTAGTATTCAAATTATATTCGTCTTTCGGAATTCAATCCAGCCCTACTGCCCATTTATCAAACAACAATCTTTTACATACATTTCAACCTGGCTTCCGTTCCCGTCAGTCAACTGAAAGTGCCTTGACCAGAGTAGTAAATGATCTATTAGTTACTGCTGACTGTGACTCAACATCTCTGTTGCTGCAGCCCTCCACACTGTGGACCGCAGCCGTCTGGAGAGTTCTACTGGTGTCCAGGGTGGTTTTCACCCATATTCATCAAATCCAACTGAACATGTCAACTACAACAATACCAATTCTGACTCTTCTAGAGTGAACATTTAGAGGCATGTGTATCAGACATAAAAAGATAGATGGGTATGAACTTTCTGCTGTTGAATGCTGATAAAACAGAGCTATTAGTAGTAAGACCAGCCAAACATGGGAACTTTACATTTAAGAACCTGTGTAATAATGTTGATGCTTGTATTATCTCTGAAAGCTTGAGCATCACAAACCTTTGGTGTGATTTTTGACATTCCAGTCTCACATCAAGGCTATTACCAAACAGCATTTTCCATCTCAGTAACATTGTAAAAGTCAACCCATTTTATAATTTCGTAATGCTGAAACTGTAATCTACGCATTTGTGTCTTCCCGACTAGATTACTGCAATGTCCTGTTTTCTGGTCTTCCAAATTGTGCCACTAGAGGCCTTCAACTTGCTCAGAACACTGCAGCCAGAATCTTGACAACACTAGAAAATATGATCACACAACAGCTGTTGTCGCCTCTCTTCACTGGCTCCCAGTGCAAACTATAGAGCTGATTTTAACGTTCTTCTTTTAACATACAAAGCCCTGCATGGACTCTCACCACCGTATTTATCTCAGCTTATTACACCGTATACACTGACACACTCTGCTCCCTTGATGCTGGTCTCCTGGTCATTCCCCTACTAAACTTAAAATATATTGATTATAGAGCAGTCTCCTGCCGTGTCACTCATCTCACTACATGTTAAAGAAGCTACTCAGTTGATATGTAAAGTGCACTGAGACCACGTCTAATAATGATTTCCCACTTTAAATACATTTGATTGACGATGTAAGGCGAGTCTAACACTAATGTCAGCCATACATACCATAGGCGTATTTCTTGAAAGGAGGAGGAAGCCCCGGCCGTGTTGCTATATCTGAAAGAAACGGAGTTTATCATGACTTGAGGAATTGCCATGGGTACAATGCTGAGTCATGACATGCCACAGTCTGTCATTGTGCTGACTCACCGTCTCTGACCAGCTGTATGAAGTCGTGCACCGTCTGGTCTAACCGGACTCCGTGAAACACTACTGGCTTAAAGTTTCTGTGCTCGAAGGAGCGGACCAGTCGCACGGTGACCACAGCTGCAGCGGCCATGTCCCCCGCTGCCTGTCCG
>CM046797.1:3519357-3524357 GCA_025617405.1 Perca schrenkii
TCTGTTTTATCGAAAAAGATAAATTTCTTGTTTGTTCATCTCACTTCAATTTTATTGCTGCAAAATTGGATTGTTAAGCAGACAAACTGACCAACACATATATAATAAAAGATCCATACTTGGCATCTGTGTATCGATACAGTATTGCCACGAAAAATATCGCAATACTATACTGTATCGATTTTTTCCCCCACCCCTAACCCAGGCACCCACCCACGCCTCTCACAGCTCACGAAAAGCTTTTAAACTGACCGTTGTCGATCTGAAATGAAGACAGATTCAGCACTACAGAGCTCGTTTCTCGTAAAAATTGTTTGAAAAAAATCCGTGAACAGACAGCCTAGTTTTCTTTGCTTGTTGGTGGCTGCAGGGCGAGCGATCGGAGCAGAGGAGAGTTTAGGTTTAGTAGCGAAGCCATCAAGTCAACACACAGCACATGGATGGATAATAAGAACGCTACAGCAGAGTTTGCAGTTTTGTGCACTGTAAGCTGTAGCAGGAAAGGTTAACACCCTTTTTGGGGCGCGTTCGTGATGTGGAATGGGACGCGCCAGAAGAAATAAACAAAAGGCGATTAGTCTACTTGCAATGGGACAGGAGTCTGTGTATCATTAGCACATTTCCTGTTCAAAAACTTGCATATCTGCGCTCATTTCTGGTAGGAAAGGGGCTTAAGAAACTAACAAGGCTGACTTGTGATTCTTTTTCATAGGTCTACTAAAGAGTGATACACCATTATATAGCCGTTTACACTGCCACCTGGTGGAGATCCTAATACACTACAAATAGGTCACACTGGCCAACACTTCACACAGCCGTATCAGCTGCTAGAACTAAACTAAACAACCCAAAATGAAAAACATACATCTATGCCTTTTGTTTTATAAGATTCAGGGTGTTTTCATTGTTCTGATAGAACAATATGTTGCTTTATAATGTTTGTCTTGTGTTGGACCCCAGGAAGATTAGTCTGATAGTTCAGTGGTTTTCAACCTTTTTTGAGCCACGGCACAGTTTTTACATTAAAAAAATCCCGCGGCACACCACCAACCAAAAATGACACATTGTAGCCTAATAATCAGAATCTGCATTTTTCTTTTTTTTTTTATGTATCCATCGCTTTTGCAGGCTTACATCGATGATCTCGGCCCTACTGCTTACATCCTGTCACTGCGGGATGCGCGCGAAAGGTGGCAGCAGGGCTCCAGACTAACTTTTTTCATTAGGAGCATAGTGGCCCCCAACTGAAAATTTTAGGGACACAACCAAAAGGTGCTGTAGAAATAAAGTTGCCTTACCTTACAACCTCAGCCTATCAGTCAGCCTCCAGGGCACAGAGACCACTGCTGTGCCTGCTCGGCTCTGAGGAAGTGTAACGTCAACAGCACCGCGACCGCTTTCGGCTCGCCATTAATATCATATCACAGCAAACGCTGTCTGCGTGAAGTTATGAAAAACTGTAACCACACTAGAAACCACTTTATCGGCATTTCCGTGACTCACTGTGACTTCCACAAAACTGCAGAGCCGACGTAGTTCGCATCGTCTGCAGCTCTGCGTGTGTGCTCTCTGTCTCTGTGTTTCAGAGAGGACAGATAAGCTTGCGCTTACGCGCTCTCAGGTACCGAAATGTCAACATTTAACGTGTAAAAAAGGGGGCAAATTTACTGGTCGCACATGTGCGACTGGATGTAAAATTCAGTCGCACACTCAAATTTTGGTCGCAAAATTACTGCCCTGCTGGCAGTAATTCTATTGTCTTAAATCAACAAGGTCATTATTGCGCTATACTGCCACCTACTGACACAGAATAGTATTTAATTTCTCTGCCAGTCATCATATTGAGGCACAGATGCGCAACAATGGAAAATAATTTGCAGTCACTCAATAAAAAAAATAGTTGGACCAATTAAGTAAAATCGGATAATTTCCCACGGCACACAGGACGATCTCTCACGGCACACTAGTGTGCCGCGGCACAGTGGTTGAAAATCACTGTGATAGATGACTCATGGGGATCCTTAACAAACAATAAACAATAAATGTGCAACTTCCAAAGTTTTTTTTCCCCCTGTCATTACTGAACCATGGCAGCCAGTATGGACGGGAGGACAATACTACAATAACCAAAACCATTTCTCATAGAGCTGTCTGCTGACCTGAACAAATGTAAACTCCCTCCAGTTGAGGGCATTTCCCACCGAGGGCAGAGAGGTAACAGCCAACACAGCCATGATTCCAAATCCCAGAATTCCGCAGGACAGGTAAAGGTCGGACCTCCAAACCAGCTGCTCCACCCACGAGTTTTCAACACCAGTTTTCACCTAAAAGTGATAGAATGTAAAAAACAAAACAAAAAACAAGGACAAATATCAGAGCTGAGGGAGCTCAGGTACAATAACCCTAACCTGAATCCTGGCTGTACATGTAGAAGAGTTCAACAGACTGTAAAGAAGTCCCCCTACAGTGGGAGCAGAGTGGAACGGCCCGCTGCTGGCTCGTTAGCTAACGTCAGCTTGCTAATTTCACCCACCCAACATGCCTTCATCATACACTGCTCACAGAAAACTGTCCCTCATCTGGTGATAGCAATGTGCTTTCCTACAATGTGACAAGGAGCGTGTGAATTAAACATTAACTCGTTACATTTTACTAATTTAGAGACTAGCTGGTAAGCTAGCTTGCGTGCTAAGGGGCTAATTGTTTAGCGGTGAAGACAGAGAGAGAGAGAGAGAGAGGTCTATTACAGTCTTTATATTTAAATATCATGGTGTAGGATATTAGTTTATTAACGTAAGTTTATTTTGTAATGGGTAGGTATGTAGAGATTTTTTTAAAGACATGTTATTATTGGAATAAATATGACTACACAAGTAGTTATGTATATCTGATTGTATGTTTGCTATCTTAATCTAATGTCTAATGTGCAAAAATAGTTATTCCAATAGTTCAAACATGTGTGTTATTTTAGAAGAACATTCAAACGTTATTTTTGACCAGTTTTGACAGCTCTTATGTGTATTTGATTGATCAGATGAGATGAAAAATAAAAGGAGCCTTGTGTGTGCCTCTCATAGTGGTTTGTTTGCTTTCCTCACTTGTTTTCAAGCTGAACAGCCAATCAGATAAATTGGCTGTTCGGATGACAGCCGATGACGAATAAAGGCTGACAAAGGCTGAGGTGTGGCGACACTGCGGGACACACCGCACAAACTAGGCCGGCGGTCGCCTTGGTTCATCAGGGCTTTATTATATGTCTAGGGCTACTCACCTGCTGGTAAACAGTGTTCAGTAGAGTGTAATATGTGTCTAGGGCTACTCACCTGCTGGTAAGCAGTGTTTAGCAGAGTGTAGCCTGCAGCGCTCCGTAGTGTCAGACACATGCTGTATACAGCATGGAGTCCAGCGCAGAGGAAGCTCAGTAGGCCCAGCTGCTTCCGACTGCACAGCCAGCAGTCCAGCCAATCAGGGAATCTCTTATATTTGGTTCCCCTGGCCAGCTGGAAGACAGACGCCACCAGACCTGAGAGGAAACACAGGATGACATGCAGCTCAGCAGACTTTTTCAACAGGCTTATTGAGCTGGTTGAATGCAAAGTGAAGAGGTAACAAATGGACACCTGTTGGTAAAACAGTTCAGCCTAGCATCCTGCCCTGCCTTATATGAAGTTGATCAAATGATCAAACTTTACTAGACTTTCTGAGTGATCCCAATTTTAAATGATATTTCTGACCAGGACTGTAGACTTGAGACTGAAGACTCAGAGCTAGGTTCACACACAACTGGGCGGTCCACGTGCAGTTCTCAGGTTCATTTTGAATAGGGGTAGAGTGTTTAGGATGAGGCGGTGGGGGGCTGCAGGAAGAAGCTGAAAAAACCCTGTAGTGGGCTGAGACCAGAGGTGTCAAGTAATGAAGTACAAATACTTTGTTACCTTACTTAAGTAGAAATCTATACTTTACTGGAGTAATTATTTTACAGCAGACCTTTTACTTCTACTCCTTACATTATCTGTACTTTCTACTCCTTACATTTTAAAAATAGCCTCGTTACTCACATTTCAGTTTGGCTTGTTTTCATTCCGGCTCGTCATCGTTAAAAAAAAAAAAAAAAAAACCTATCCAGATAAATCGCTCCATCCGGATAGAGTGAATGTGATTGTGGTTGGATGAGAAGTATAAACATATACCATTCCGACACCCTATTGGTTTGTATGTGATCCATCGCACCTGCACAGACCCGGTACTAATACGCCACCGGTGCCTTAACGACCGTTATCTACCGGACCGAATAGCAACGCGGATTTCGGTGCCTTATTTAGGTGCCATTTAAATGCCTGCGCTTCTCTCTGATGCTCCGAAAACGGAAGTTAGAGGGAACTGAAACGTCGCCGCACGGGACGCTAATTAACACTACACTCGACAACAGCTAACGTTAGCCTACCGCTAGCTAGCAGCTGGAGTAAACACAGTTAAAAACAGCTCAACGGTGTAAAGTGTTTCTGTATTTCACTGGAGAGGATTGTAACACCAGACTGTAGCTGCTGTTGTCTGAAAAACACATACTCAGCCTGAAATAAGTTATTGTTATAAGTTATTGTTATTACATTTTTAATAAATCATTTAATTTTGATCCTGTGGCCTTAGCAATACACAAGCCATTCTTTAATGTCGCCTTGTGCTCCTTTATTTCCAATTGTATTTGTCTGTTCTGTATGTTAAAAAATATAAAACAATAAAAAGATTATGAATAGTACAGAACAGCATGTTAAGGATCCCCAAACACGGATTAATACACTTCAAAAAACAAACCATGATCTAACAAACAAAATAAACAAGAATTGACTTTAGATAGCCCTAGTATATGATTTGACAGGAGTTAACATAACTGTCTGTATGGATCACAGTGTAGTATTACGGGTATTTTATCTGCTGAACCGTTAACATTTGGCACACAAAAAAAATGGCTACACTTTCCTGTCATTTGTTTTAAATTCAAT
>CM046797.1:3529357-3656857 GCA_025617405.1 Perca schrenkii
ATGTAACATATGTCAAGATGTACAAAAAACTTCATTAGAGCCATACCCTAAACCCAACAGGAAGTCCGCAATTTTGAATTCAAAGTTTGAAATTAGTGCAATTTTGGCCATTTCCATATAGCTAGCTATATGTCCCATTCAATACAATGGGAAAAGGTCGCGGCTAGCTAGCTACACTTTCGGCATAACTATAGTATATTTACAGTTTGAATTTCGTCACGGCACTTATATTACAGGTTCCCCAAGGTCTTATAAAGCTAACAGTTGTGTCCGATTTAAATTTAAGGCATTTTTGTGAACGTCAGGGGTCTTGTTATGAGGAGCAGCTAGCTAGCTAGCTAGCTACAGTACAGGCCAAAAGTTTGGACACACCTTCTCATTCAAGTGCGTCGCACTACGACACGGCGGTTGGAACCAAAGATCTCAAATTTGGACTCAACAGACCAAAGCACAGATTTCCACTGGTCTAATGTCCATTCCTTGTGTTTCTTGGCCCAAACAAATCTCTTCTGCTTGTTGCCTCTCCTTAGCTGTGGTTTCCTAGCAGCTACTTGACCACGAAGGCCTGATTCACGCAGTCTCCTCTTAACAGTTGTTCTAGAGATGTGTCTGCTGCTAGAACTCTGTGTGGCATTCATCTGGTCTCTAATCTGAGCTGCTGTTAACTTGCGATTTCTGAGGCTGGTGAACCGGATGAACTTATCCTCAGCAGCAGAGGTGACTCTTGGTCTTCCTTTCCTGGGGCGGTCCTCATGTGAGCCAGTTTCGTTGTAGCGCTTGATGGTTTTTGCAACTGCACTTGGTGACACATTTAAGGTTTTCGCAATTTTCCGGACTGACTGACCTTCATTTGTTAAAGTAATGATGGCCACTCATTTCTCTTTACTTAGCTGATTGGTTTTTGCCATAATATGAATTCTAACAGTTGTCCAATAGGGCTGTCGGTTGTGTATCAACCTGACTTCTGCAAAACACAACTGATGGTCCCAACCCCATTAATAAGGGAGAAAATTCCACTAATTAACACTGACAAGGCACACCTGTGAAGTGAAAACCATTTCAGGTGAATTACCTCATGAAGCTCATTGAGAGAACACCAAGGGTTTGCAGCGCTATCAAAAAAGCAAAGGTTGGCTACTTTGAGGAATCCACAAAGGGTGACTTTGCCCTGGGTCTCGTCAGACTTTGTGGAGCTCCTAAATTCCGACACGTCTTACCAAATTTGCAATTAGCTATCAATTTTTGTGAAACGGCCCATATTTGAGCTTAATATCTAGTTGATTTCTCGCCTAAAAAAGTTTCAGAAATGAATTTGGTAACGAAACATTGCAGTGCCTGGAATATGAGACCTGCTGTCTCGTCTCTAATGTGTGTGTATGGCGATTCGCTCAACCAATCATCGGGCAGATTATGTAAATATTCATGAGCATACCATATTTGGAAGAAAAGCTTTTGTTACAAATAGGGCCAAAACACAGGGATGCATAAGGGCCAATAAAATATCAACCAGGCCATTTTCAGCCCAACCAATGTTACACACCCCATTAGGAGACCTTAAGGAACAGTGTGAAATACCCTATATAATCATTCTATCACCCCTTTAAGGTCTTAAGATGGCACAGACCGAATTTGAAGTTGATCGGATGAAATCTCTAGGAGGAGTTCATTAAAGTATGACGTGGAAATGGCCAAAATTGCACTAATTTCAAACTTTGAATTCAAAATGGCGGACTTCCTGTTGGGTTTAGGGTATGGCTCTAATGAAGTTTTTTGTGTACCAAGTTTCATGAGTCTACGTTAAACAAACTGCAGGGGCTCCATTTTGTTTAACTTTGTAGGGGGCGCTAGTGAGCCATTTTTGCACGCCTATTCCCTGAAACGCATAAAATACGTACATTTTCACCAGACTTAATGAGACCACCAATTTTGGTGAGTTTTTGAATATGTTAAGCCCCTCAAAAAGCCAATAAATTTGCAGAAAATAATAATTCCTTCAGTTTCAATATGGCCTTCGCCGCTGTCGGTGCTCAGGCCCTAATAATCTCCTCTCTTTCATTGGTTCCAACCCAGACATCTGATGACATATGTGTATGTTTTAATTTTGCTGTTCATAACTGCACTCAGTATGAGCAGAGCTTTCATTTGAGCCTAATATTAAGGTTCTTTGACGATTTTGAAAAAATGACATTTAAAGAGCCATTGGCGGCCATCTTGAATTTGAAGGTCAAAAATAGGTCAAATCAAAAAATCTTTATCATTTATGAATTTCTTGACCCAAATAGACTCAGAAACCATGTATTTTGCAGTACTGTGGGCAAAACCATTAAAAAGTTAATTTCCAGCTAGGCTGACGGCAGCCATTTTGGATATAGGGCTCCCAAAAAATTTCCCCACATTTTTGAGAGGGGCACCCCGGCTAATTTCTTTTTTTAACCTTCATAGATGACAAATCCAGTGAGAAACAAACCTTTCCTCTCCACGGTCACGGAACTGCTATAGATGACCCAACTATTCTTCCAAACACGGAGAGTGGAGTTTAAACCAAAAAGCTCTCAGACCACATGACCTTCTCCCATTCCTCCTCTGGATCATTTAGATGGTCATTGACAAACTTCAGACGGGCCTGGACATGCGGTGGCTTGAGCAGGGGGACCTTGCGTGTGCAGCAGGATTTTTATCCAGGACGGCGTAGTGTGTTACAAATGGTTTTCTTTGAGACTGTGGTCCCAGCTCTCTTCAGGTCCTGCCGTGTAGTTCTGGGCTGGTCCCTCACCTTCCTCATGATCATTGAAGCCCCACGAGGTGAGATCTTGCATGGTGCCCCAGACCAAGGGAGATTGACCGTCATCTTGAACTTCTTCCATTTTCTAATAATTGTGACAACAGTTGTTGCCTTCTCACCAAGCTGCTTGCCTATTGTCCTGTAGCCCATCCCAGCCTTGTGCAGGTCTACAATTTTACCCCTGATGTCCTTTGTATTGTCACATGATAGATTGTAGGACCCCAGGAAGAATAGCTTTTTAGCTGATGCTGAAGCTAATGGGGATCCAAATAAAACAAACAAACAAACACAGCTCTCTGGTCTTGGCCATTGTGGAGAGGTTGGAGTCTGTTTGAGTGTGTGGACAGATGTCTTTTTACAGGTAACGAGTTCAAACAGGTGCAGTTAATACAGGTAATGAGTGGAGAACAGGAGGGCTTCTTAAAGAAAAACTAACAGGTCTGTGAGAGCCGGAATTCTTACTGTTTGGTAGGTGATCAGATACTTATGTCATGCAATAAAATGCAAATTATTATTTAAAAATCATACAATGTGATTTTCTAGATGATTGTTTTAGATTCCGTCTCTCACAGTTGAAGAGTACCTATGATAAAAATTACAGACCTCTACATGCTTTGTAAGTAGGAAAACCTGCAAAATCAGCAGTGTATCAAATACTTGTTCTCCCCACTGTAACATTAATCCCGTGATGTACTAACGTTACTCGATATATAACGTTAATCCCGTGATGTTGTACTAACATTACTCGGTTTGTAACGTTAATCCCGTGATGTTGTACTAACATTACTCGATATGTAACGTTAATCCTGTGATGTTGTACTAACGTTACTCGATATGTAACGTTAATCCTGTGATGTTGTACTAACGTTACTCGATATGTAACGTTAATCCTGTGATGTTGTACTAACGTTACTCGATATGTAACGTTAATCCTGTGATGTTGTACTAACATTACTCGGTTTGTAACGTTAATCCTGTGATGTTGTACTAACATTACTCGGTTTGTAACGTTAATCCTGTGATGTTGTACTAACGTTACTCGATATGTAACGTTAATCCTGTGATGTTGTACTAACGTTACTCGATATGTAACGTTAATCCTGTGATGTTGTACTAACATTACTCGATATGTAACGTTAATCCTGTGATGTTGTACTAACATTACTCGATATGTAACGTTAATCCTGTGATGTTGTACTAACATTACTCGATATGTAACGTTAGCCCTGTGATGTTGTACTAATGTTACTCGGTATGTAACGTTAATCCTGTGATGTTGTACTAACATTACTCGGTATGTAACGTTAGCCCTGTGATGTTGTACTAATGTTATTCGGTATGTAACGTTAATCCTGTGATGTTGTACTAATGTTACTCGGTATGTAACATTAACCCCGTCGTAACGTTAGCTCTGTGATGTTGTGCTAACGTTCCTCAGTACGTAACGTTAGCTCCGTGATGTTGTACAATTGGTCTTCCTCACCTGCCTGTTCCCATCGTGGGCTCCGGCCTGCAGCGCCCATGCACTCAGCACATTGAAGCCCTTCACCACCAAGCTCTGTGGGAACAGCTGAGCCAGCCTCTCTGCATTCGACTGCTCCGGTCTGCCTAGGCTGCTGGCGTTGCTAACGTCCACCAGCACCTTCCCCTGCAGCTGCTGGCTGAGCCCCAGCAGGCTGTGGTAGTGTTCTGGGTAGACGGCAACGAACAGCAGCCGATCTGCCCGCTGCGCCGCCTCCCCCTGGGAGCACAGCTCCACTCCGGCAGGAAACGCAGCGCTGGCCACACGGCCCGGCGCCCGGCTGCCTACCACCACCCTGAAGCCACTGGCCACCAGACGCGCCGCCAGCGAGCGGGAGAAGTCTCCGGAGCCGATGATGCCAATCACAGGGCCCCCCGGGCCTGGCCGGGACCCGGGCTCTGACACTTCAGCAGCCAACAGAGGCTCGTTCATGGCACTGTGCATGACGGCCTGCTGCCTGGGGATCAGAGAAATATTTTTTAGAGAAATATTCAATCATACCTCTGCACTGCAGTAGGGTTGGGTACCAAAACCCGGTTCCACTATGGAACCGGTTCCTACGCAAAAGGTAGTATTCGGACCGGAATAAAACTTACATTTCGGTTCCGATTGAAATATTTTCCCTCCGTCGCTCCGGACAGCGGCAGACTCTTTTTTTCCTTTCTCCCTTTTCTGCCAAGGGGCGCACGTGCCCGCTCGCAGTGTGAAGCGCGTGTCCACGCTATTCTCTGACAGCGACATGCACTCTACAATCTCTGCTGTGCTGATAGACGGCTTTTTGTACACGTTAAGAAACGGACGTAAAAATATCCCACTTTCTCTGTAGTCCACCGTTAGCTAGCTACCATAAATGTAGGCTACTTTTAAAATGCCATACTTTCCCTCTGGGCTCACCAAAATGGACGTGAAAGCATATTAACCATTCTCTGCACGTGATCGTTAGTAAACCTATTACACTTGCTCTGCTAGTCTGTCGTTCAGGACCACACCCTGTAGCCTGGTGGTGGGGGAGTCTGCCCTTTCAGACTCCTACCTGTGTGTACAGGCCTCTTGGACACCGTCTGAGAGAGATATCTCCTGTGTGTGTAGGACATGCCATAAGTCAGGAGAGGTGTAGTATATTGCCAGAGAAGGCAAATATGGTAATTTTTCTGCAAAAGAACTGCTAAAGTATGAAGCTGGTTGGCATACCAACTCAACAACATTTATTTTGTTGTTACTTGTTAATAGTGGAACTGTTATTTGTCAAATTATTGTAGTTATGTGTTACGTTAATATATTGTTAAATTTAAATATTTTTTTATTTAAAAAAAACCTCCATGAAAGAACCTTTCTTTGATGTCATTTTTCAGTTTTTCAAGAATCGGTTTAGGAATCGGAATAGTTTTAAAAGTAGCGGTTCGGCATCGGAAAAATCAAAATGGTACCCAACCCTAAGAAACAGCAAACTTTACATGATTCATTTAATATACCCCTACTATTCATTATTATTATTATTATTATTATTATTATTATTATTATTATTATTATTATTAAAACAGCCAGAGACGCTAATGATGATGATGATGATGGTCAGGGTCATCACTTTAAAACCCTCGCCAATAGCAAAGCCACTTCTTTTATAACTCAGGCCTAACAAAATTAATTGTTTGGTTCCGGTTTCCGACCGACCCTGTCAATTAATGTGCGACCCAAATTTATTTTATGAGCTTGGGGAAAAAATGATACTAATTAAATAAATACACAAATAAAAAGTTTAAGGCGAACTATAATTACATTTTTGGACAGCACTCTTGCGATGCAAGATGCCCGTTTTCCTCCAGCAATGCTGGAAGAGGACCTGATGTCGCCGCAGCGGCACTAACGTTGCCGTGTCCAGTTTGACGGCAGCAGCAGCGTGAGGACGGCGCCTTCAACCAGCCCTCACCGGCGTTAAACAGGGCAGATGAAACCACTCATGAACTATATGTTGTGTTTAATGTCGTTCAAGAGGATGGCAACGTAGCAAGCAAACACGATCAAATGAAAGGTAAACCCCCTTTAGAGTGCTCTAACGTTACAGCAAGTCCCTGGGGCTCATTGGAGGTGGCTAACAGCAGTGAAGCTAATGACAACTTCACAACACAATTCATTTGGATACAAGCGTTGCATTATGGAAGATAGACGGGATTCTGAACAGCGATGCACGCGAGCACACACACACACACACACACACACACACACACACACACACACACACACACACACACACACACACACACACACACACACACACACACACACAGCAGAGCCGAAGTGTGTGCGTTACTTCACGCAGCACATGTAACTGGCTGGAAACGATATCTACAGCTTATACATTATTTACTTCCGCTGGCGCAGATGAACCAACGGTACACTCGTTAACTGTAAGAAGCCTACAATAAACCCTCCATGATTAGAGTCAATACTTATCAATACCCACCTACCTGTTCTACAGGCAAATTTAAACATGTAGAAACCGATATTTCAGTCTACTCTTCATGCGCTGTCCACTCTTGTCCACCGCGCTGCATATATAATATATATAATATATATAATAGCGACTTTACAAACAAGCAAAAATGAAAGATGGAAGTTTGTAGTCTAACTGTTTCTTAGTTTGCAACGAATCTTGATTTTTGGACAAACTCTTGTAAACGTCTAAACGAACCATCCTCTCTGCTGGAGCGCTAAACCTGTGGCTGTATTATAAGACCAAAACAAATACATGTGTCTACTTAATATGCACGTGAATTACATGTTTTCAATTTATTAAGCGACAACTCTACATGTAGTAACAGATAGGCTATGTTATGAAAATATTGAGTATCCATCGCTACTGTAAAGGCAAAAAAAAATCCTACCTATCCCTTGCTGCCACTGGGGAAAAAAAAAAAAAAAAAATTTCCTACCGACCCATGACCTCAACTGACAACAAACCGGAACCAAACAATTTTTTTTTATGCCTCATCATGTGTAGGGACCTTGAACAATATTAAACATAGATGTACTAATTTGATGGATTGCAAGCAAGTTAAAAAGTTTCCATGCACAGCCCCTTGGCATGTCACGATTTAAACAGCAATAATATTAATATTAACACATGACACCTCATCAAACTCTTTGCATACAGTAACGTGCATTAACAGCTATGCTAGGCTAACTTTGGCTACATCAGCACAAAAAAAGCTACACAGCTACAGTCTGGTGACTTTTGGAGGCAGCCAAACTTATATTATGGGTGGTTTTTGATAAAACCATAGACAGTATAAAACGATTAAACCCAGCCAACGGGAAGTCCAGAACAATTACGTGCGCGTGCACGTATATAAACGTTGCAGTTACAGTAAATGATCCAGGATCCAAGTGTCCAGGTGACACAACGCCGAGTAGGTACAATGTAAAACTCCGATGTGTTCCTTACGTTACATCCATAGACTGTACAGTTAAATCCACCGAAAGTGAACATGACTCAGCTTTTAAGAGAACATGACTCAGCCTAAAGTGAATATGACTCAGCAGCCTACCGTCTTGTCTTGGGAGAAGTCCAAAGCCAGTGGAAACAGAACAAGTTAAGATGTTAAATTAACCAGAACTGATAAAAAGCTTCACGGTCAGACCTCTCACCCAGCGACACTCGTGCACAGCAGAGGGCAGAGTCGCGTGCCTGTCAGATGTACGAGATGCCCCGCCCACTGCTGCCTTCAGGTACTCCTGATGAGCTCCGACAAAAAACCTACCAGCCAATAGCTAACGGTAGGCTACGGAGCTGCTCTTTGTACCTCTGTACACGTTGGAGCTCCTTGTACTTTACAGCAGTCTCCCCATTTAATGCTATTTAATACTTCTTACCCACCACAATTCAGAGTAAAATATTACTGGGCTCCACCTGTTTCACAGCTTCAGGTTCTAGTCACTTTTTAGACATTTTACAAAATAGAATACTAATGTTTGGCTTGTGCCTCCTAACAAAAAGCAGTAGGCCTATATGGTCTAATTCAGGTGTCTAGCAGTTGTTAGGACTTACTCTCCACTAAATTCTCAGATATTTTTTATTGAAATGAAAAGGTAAAATTATCCAATATTTCACAGAAAAGCAGGGTTCATAAAAGGTTGGAGAAAAGTGTGAAAATACATTTATATTGGATTCATCCCACAAAGGCAAACTCATGACAACATCAGAAGATTACGGCACATACTAAACCATATCTAACAAAACAAACAAGCCTTGTTGATTAGCCTGGACGCTGAGATGGCTTTTTCTATATACTACACAAAAAAAAACATCATGTCGGATTAAAATTAAAATACATCGGTACATCACAGACAATATTATATAAGAGCGTGGCTGGAGACAGGGATGCCCAATCTCACCGTTACTCTTCGAGCTATATATACACTGTATAACGGCCTTCAGACAAAAATATTCCATTCTACAGACTATACACTAAAGACAGGTGGGAAAAAACGGCTAATCTTACTATATCACACAAGGACTGGCTTGATGTATGTCAATTTATGTGGAAGTGTACATATTGCGGGAGTTTGGTTTGCAATGTCTTATTCTATTTTTTAAGATTACGAAGATTTTTCTTTCTGTAGATTTAAAACCTATTGAAACATGGAAACTCCTAACCCTAACCCTAATCCTCCTAACCCTACCCTTCAAGTATGATGAAAAACAGTTAGGAACAGGGCCGGCCAAGCCAACAGAGACATGAAGCCTTTTGATTCAAATGTTGTGGTCAACAGTGTCAAAAGCAGCAGTGAGATCAAGCAGTAATAAAACTGAACATTTTTTCTTGAGGTCATTAATTACTTTTATGAGAGCTGTTTCTGTGCTGTGATTGGTTCTGAATCCCAATTGGTCTGTGTCATATGTTGTGTTATGAAAGATATGCATCCAGTAATTTATATACAATTTTTTTCAAGTATTTTACTTATAAAAGAGAGACTGGAAATTGGTCTGTAAGTTATTAAGTGTACCTGGATCCAGAGTGTTTTTCTTTAACAGAGGTCAGACAGCAGCACGTTTAAGAGAAGGAGGGGAAAATGCAGAGAGCAATTCATAATATTGTTTATGGTATTTATAAAGCAATAAAAGACCGATTTCAACAATTTGGTAGGGATGGAATCAAGAGAACAAGTGTTAGACTTTAAGCGCTGATTCACTTCCTCTAGACCTTTGGAGTTGGCAGATAAGAAAGTTGACATTGAGCTTGCGGCAGTAAATTCTGGTCAGGGTGGAGCAGGGCTAGATTTATTGCTGCAACAGATTGATATATTATCTCTAATATGATACATTAGACAGCAAATTCAACACACTTAGATGATGAGAGGAGCACGTGAGGAGTAGATAATTTATGCTTTGATTTGGTAGTTGGTAGTGGGCCCATGTCTGCTCCCTTGAATACAGGTATAGGCTGCCAACAATGCATATACTGTAGGCCTACTGTTCTGTACTGTAAGTGTACACTTTTTGTAGATTAGAGTTATGTGTACAGTTTTTACAGACTTTGTTATAAAAGATGCTTAAATTCCACGTCAATGTTGTGTTTATTTCGCCTGCAGTCGTGACATGGCTTTGTGTTAATGAAAAGTGCAGCTTTAAATGTGAATGAGCATTGTAGGCTAGCATGTAGGCTACCATTGGGAGTTCATGTGTAACAGCAATATTTTCGACAGCAGCTGAAGGCATCACATGTGACAGCGGAAGATAAGGCCTGCACCGTGTGGATGTGTTGCTGCACCGTGTGTTGAGTCTGCTGATAACACAAGGCTTTCATTAGAGTGAAACTGACAACACAGAGCTTAAACATGCAGGAAACACAAAGAAAAAGGAGCTACATCCAGAATGGGATAATATTACAATAAAAACAATTAAGTCAGGGATATAACAGCACATGCTGAAAACTTTCACCACTGGGTGTCGCTCTTCTACTGCAGCACTCAGAGCTGAAGTATGAGTTATAGTTACCTATTGTCCAGTCTTTAATTTCATGTGTCAGGTCCAGGGCTTGACATTGGCACCCACCAACCCGGCAGTGGCGGGTAACACAGTCTCTCACTAGCCACTTTGGCGGGTGGCATGCCTTTATATTGTAACACTGGTGGCTGGAGTACTGTGCCACCGTGCCACCGCCCAACACAGGAACACAGCTGTGACCCAGTGTGCAGTAAGTCATGGATACCCGACCCGAGTCCGATGGGACCCGACGGGACCCGACGAGCCGGGCAGGGTTCAGACAGATATTTAGAAATTATGGTCGGGTTCGGGTCGGACTCGGTCACATCAGCGTGATAAGGCATTTGTTGTAAAATAGTGCTATGGCTCCTTTAAGAGAGCTCAGCGCGTGTGAAAAGTGATCAGAAGAGAGAGAGAGGAAGCAGACGTGTTGTATGGTTGTAGATGCAACCAGAGCAGAGTTGGTGGAATAAGTTTAAGTTTTGTACACAGTGTGTGTGGTGTCAGACTGAAAGCCAAGTTCAGTCATCACCAGAAACAGGATTTTAACCCCCCACGTTATTCCTGTTATAACGTTGGCCCTGGAGGTAACCAGTCTCCCTGGTTGTCTGATCACGGTCAGAAACAAAGCGATCAGGAAAGGTTAAAACACTGAACATTTTAACAGCTTATTAACGTGAGCTTGTTGTCCCGTGTGAGCTGATGTCTCATCTGTTGACATTTCTGAATGCCTTCCTACAGTTGCTTAATAAAAGCGGGCTTTCCACACAAAAACATAGCTTACACGTGTCATTAGTATGAGGAAAAAATTAGATTTGAACTGTGTCGGGCTTGGGTCGGGCTCGAACACAAATATCTTAATGCCTGTCGGGCTCGGACACAAATATCTTAATGCCTGTCGGGCTCGGGCCGGGTTCGGTCACGGCTCTGTCGGACGCGGGCCGGGCTCGGACAGAAAAATTCAGCCCGATCCGGACTCTAGTGTGCAGTGGTAGCAATATTACGAATCCCACTATGGCCACGCCAAGACCCGCCCTTCAATAGCATTAATTGGCCAGGCGTCTATGAGAACGCAAGATAACATAACCCCATTTGTTCAGGTCCTATCCCCTGACCAATCAGCCTAATCTTAACCACTCGAGGTGAAATGCCTAAACCCAACCAATCGAGCTGCTTCGTAGGGCGGGTCTTGGCATGGCCATAGTGGGATTCGTAATTTTGCGCAGCGTTAGCCCATGGCCGGAGTACGGCAAGCCACAAGCCGCAGCGATTTCTAAAAATATCCCCCAGAGCTCCGTTCAGTGCGTGCACGTGACATGGCAAGCAGAAGCAACAGCTGCGTCTGTACAGTTCACAGACTGAATAAGGTATACTGTAGGTTTGTAGAAGAGGTACAGAGAGAGCGCGCAAGCAGAACAATCTAGCAGGACATCTGATCTGTGCGCTCTGCTTCCCGTCACCGAGGGCGCGTGCTGGCTAGTGTTGACGAACTGACTGAAGAGCCGGTTAATTAACCCGAATCATTTCACTGAACCGAGAGAATCGAATGCCATACGTCAATGAACCGACTGACTCCTGTTCTTTTACCTCATTCGTGCCGTTGTGTGTAGCTGGTATTCTGCTACTGTGTGTGTAGTAAAATCTAGATCATTAGCGATTCCACTGGAATGGTGGTAGAATCAATCAGGAGACCACCCACCAGGCTACCGATTGTAACCGTGGCCAGTGCGTGAGTCTAGTGTCGGTCAGTATGTAAATAATATGTCGAGACCGAATGTAACCGCAGCAGCTCGAGTCTAATCAAGCGGTGTCTGGGTTCCTGGCGGGGGAAGTAAACGTGTGATCACACCACCAATCCTCCCTTATCTAATCCCAAATATTGCCAGGGAGGGGCTCCCGGGTAGCTCAGTTGGTAGAGCGGGCGCCCATATATAGAGGTTTACTCCTTGATGCAGCGGGCCTGGGTTCGACTCCGACCTGAGGCCCTTTGCTGCATGTCATTCCCCCTCATTCTCCCCCCTTTCATGTATTCAGCTGTCCTGTCAAATAAAGGCTGTTCAGGGACTTTGTTCGGCGTTTGCAGAGAGACTTAAAGAGGACGGTTGATGCCCGACTGAAGTTGAGAGAGGAGCTGAACCGAGGCAAGCTCAAGGTGGTACACTATAATTTCGACGCTGTAAAGATCGATACCTCTTGACAAAACTCAATTACTGTGTGAGGAGTGAAACTGAGAGAACATGTCTTCAAAAGTCTATGTCCTTTCCTACTACAATTATCGTTGGCACAGATACGTATTGAATGTAGATTAGTTGATTTTCAATAGCAAATGTATTAAGTATAAACCCAGAGGAATCTTAAAATGGACTACAGTTAAAATGTTTCACCTTCAGGCAAGAAGTGTATATAGGTAGTCTCTCCTGCCTCCTGCTCAGTTAATGCTGTGAAGGCCCGTACCGGTGATTGATCGTGGTGAGATGTAAAATGTTATCCAGCCTGAGGCTGAGCTGACAGGCATCTGTAAGTCCACCTCAGGCACAGAAGAAGCAGACAGTGAATGTAGCTGATCAGAGTCCAGAAAATAAATAGAAAAATATGCTAATTTTCACAAGTAATGTAGCAGATTGTTGTCTACAACAAAGAAAAATAACAGATACCACATCCGTCCCAAAATATCCTAGACATGGATGAAAACAAATTTTAGGGATTTAGGCATGTTCAGTATAATAATAATAATAATAATAATAATAATAATAATAATACATTCGATTCATGAGCGCCTTTCATAGCACTCAAGGACACCTTACAGTTAAAACAAGCAAAAATACAGTTAAAAAGGCAAATATAATTAAATAAAAAAAAAAAACATTTAAAAGATTGAGATAGAAATTTAAAATAAAGCAATCTATCCATTGTTGTGATGGAGTGTCAGAAAAGGTGGGTTTTGAGGGGGGTTTTAAAGGTGGGTAGAGACTCTATGGTATGGATGGATAGCAATAGGGAGTTCCAAAGGCGAGGAGAAGAAGGCTGAAGGCTGTAAACCCCATTGTGGACAGGCGGGCAGAAGGAGTGAAAAGCAGTGAGGAAGAGGAGGATTGGAGTGTTTGGGATGGAGTGTAGGGCTGAATGAGTTCAGGGAGGTATTGAGGAGGAAGATTATGGAGGGCTTTGAAGGTGAGCAGAAGAATCTTAAAGTCAATACGGTATTGGACAGGGAGCCAGTGCAGTTGTTTTTAAGAAGTGGACTAACTGGTGATAATACGGGCAGCTGAGTTTTGGACCAATTGGAGTTTATGGATGGACTTGTAAGGTAAACCAGAGAGGAGGGAATTACAATAATCAATACAGGAAGTGACAAAAGCGTGGATGAGAGTAGCAGTAATATTGGGTGTAAGTGATGGACGAAGTCGGTGTATGGTGCGTAAGTGTGCTATCGAGGTTTACACCGAGGCTCTTGACCTGAGTGGAAGAGGGGACTTTGGAATTGTCGATGAAGAGTAAGAAATTGGGACATTGTGCAAGAGAGGATTTGGAGCCAACAAGGAGAATTTCTGTTTTGTTACTGTTTAGTTTGAGGAAGTTATGAGTGAACCAGGTTTTAACTTAATCTAAACAGTCAGACAGGGAAGATGGAGGGAGCATGGAAGTGGGTTTGGTGGACAAGTTGAGCTGGGTGTCATCCGCGTAGCAGTGAAATTGAATATTGTATTTCCTGAAAATAAAACCTAGAGGAAGTACAGTAAGTAAATTATAAAAAGGAGGGGCCCCAGGACTGAGCCCTGGGGAACACGTATGTATGCAAACATACATCTGCATTTTATGTTTAAGAGTGACATTTTAAGTGGTTTCATTAGAGATTTGCTATGGTTGTTTTTAAAGCTGCAAAGATGAATTGATTAGTTGTCAACTATTAAATTAATTGCCAACTATTTTGATAATCAATTCCGTTTCAGTCATATTTTTATGAAAAACAATTCTCTGCTTCCAGCTTGTTAAATATATATATATATATATATATATATATATATATATATATATATATATATATATATATATATTTTCTAGTTTCTTTACTCCTCTGTGACAGTAAACTGAATATCTTTGAGTTGTGGACAAAACAGCTGTGGAAAACACAACATTTTATAGACCAAACAACTGATCCATTAATCGAGAAAAAAATTGACAGATTCATCGACAATGAAAATAATCGTTAGTGACACATTTGCATCACACACTTGCATTACATCTTCAACCTGAAAGACTTCATGTTATTGTGATTTTGGCTCTGCTACATAGAACATATGTTGGCCCAGCCCATTTAATCCCTCTCATTCTGTCCCATGTCGTCCCATTACTACACCCATCCCATTGCTATTGCATCCCATAGTGTAGCTCACATGGAGGTGGAGTGTTACCGATCCCCAATTCTCTCTGTCCTCCCTCCGCAGCCCAAACCAATCAATGTCCAAGTTATCAATCATCATATGCAGAGATATGCAGTGTGGTTATCATCAACTAGTATTTCAAACATGCACCCACACTGCTTTATCAACATGTACTAGTTATACATTATGACAGGAGGAGGATATCTACTTTAAGATTCACCAACTAGGGATGTAACGATGCATTGTGAATCAGTTCAAAATCAATTTAAATGATTAAAGATTACAACAGTTTGAGATAAGTGAGATAAATGAATTGCGTTACGGCATAACGCTAGTTAACATACAGCAGGGTAATGTTAGCCTGCCCTTAGCTAGTAATGCAGAACTGAGTACTTTAATATCTGTTTATTTAACGCAAGTAATATCGTTATGGCTATATTCAGTGTTGTCGCGATATTCAACGTTATCGCATATCGCATATTTTCCTCATATCGTGCAGCCAGTTAAAATGCTGACAGCTAAACGGTGTAAAGTGTGTCTGTATTTCACTGGAAAGGATTCCAACACTGGGATGTAATGGTCCAACAGTCTGCAGCTGAAGACACAGAGGAGCCTATCTGACCTGTGAGACACCATGGACACTACCGCTGTGTAGAAACAACTGTGTTTTGGTCCGGCTCCGCAAGCTTGTTGTTATTGATAAGAGGACACATCTGCTGTTTTTGCACAGTTTATATAAATAAAAGGAATATTTTTCCATCATTTCATAAATAAATCGTGAGAAAATCGTATCATGAACTTCAAATCGTGTATCGAATCGTGAGTTGATTGTGACGTTACATCCTTACCAACACTACGGATTGCATCTTGTGTTACATTGAAGGCCATGCACTACTTTTTTGCTCAGTCCTTATTTGCTGTGTATTTAATTTTAGTCCTACTGAGCAGAAGTGAATGCTGTGTGGGTGGTTGCGACATTTCAATATTCCCCCCTTGATGAGTTATTTGTGAGAGCAAAGCGGATCCTTTTACCAGCATGAAATATGACTGTGAGCAAATATCTCTGACAGTTGATTCACAAAAGGCTAATTGATGTTCAAATTTAATATAATTGCTCCCTGATAAGAATAATTGCTGTTTTTTGTATCTCTCAGTGCTCTATTTTAAATGCTTCCAAAATTGTATTATAAATTTAGTTTATTATCATCATCTGAGAGGTTTAACTCTGTTTTACACAGTTTCCTTATCTAAAGTTTAACTTAAATACCCATTAGTGGCTTTGTACTTAACAATCATATCAAAGTGATTTTTAGATTTTCAAAATGTTTGTACTATATTGAAAGGAGGACAAATATGGGTGTGACTGGCCAGTGCAGTGCATTGTGTTGTAACAAAAGTTGTGAGGTCTATAGAAACAGTTAAAAATGAAATTATTTGATGGTCATATGTAAAGATATTTTCTCTCTACATGGACAAAAAACATAATTCTCGCTGGTAAAGGCACAAACAGGGGTCGCTGTCATGAAACAAAAGAAATAGAGTTGGGAAGTGGGAGGAGCTATTTCAGGAGCCACTGGTTCTAGAAGTATAAGTCCCATTAATCTTTGGCTGCGTCCGAAATTCCATACTAACATAGTGTTTAGTAGATAAAACAGTGTGAGATTTTTTAGTATGTCCGAAACCTTTGTATGAAACCAATAGTACGCAAATTGCATGCTTTTGTGTCTAAGTGACTGATTGAGCAAAACAGCGATAAAGGCTGCAGTCTTACCACTTGGGGCATTTGTGCACCGCCAGTTTGCGTCCACTAGAAATGCTGTTTTTACCACTGACGGGCTCCGATTATTATTATTCTAAGTGTCTGACTACATTATGGAAAGGATGGCTACAGAAATAGACCTTTCTGTTAAAGAGTAAGATCCTTTTTGTTTAACATGAAACAGCTCAGAAATCACCATCACCAAACTCACCAGACTCCATTTTAAAGTGCCCATATTATGAAAGAAATCACTTTTTCTGGTATTTGGGGTGTTATTTTGTGTCTCTGGTGCTTCCACATGCATACAAACTTGGAAAAAAACAAACATCCATGCTGTTTTGAGTGAGATACGGTTTCAACACACACAAATTCACCATAATCTACAAAATATATTGTATAGAACTACTTCCATGTCCCTGTTCTGTAGGTATTCCACGCAAAGTTGGAAGTGCGCCCTCGTTTAGAAGAAGTCTCCCGGCTAATCCTGCCTTGTACTGACTGAAGTTAGAGAAACAGCTAGCTAGCTCATGTAGTCTTTACCTAGCTACTGAGCATGTGCGACTGTTTTTTTTGCCTTGTTATGTAGGCCTATGTTTGTACTCACCTTCATCTTCATTTGTGCTTCCACAGCCTGAGTTCTACCACGTTTGCCACACCAAAAAGGACTACGAAGAAATCGGGCCGAGCATCTGTCGCCACAACCCTGTGTTTGGAGTCATGTCTTAAAGGAGAAATCCGGCGCAAAATGAATCCAGGGGTTAATGACACGTGTACCGAGTCGGCTGTTCTCAGGGATATGTTTTCATGCTAATCAAATGTGACCAGTTTTAGCCCAAACCGCTAATTAACTTAACGCTAGTCGTCGAGCCACGGGTAAAGTCAAAAATAAATCTCTGTTTCTATACCACTAACGAGGCTCAAAATATCACCACACTTCCACGGTAGCATAATGAGGGTCCCTACATGGAAACAGAAGCATTGACAACTTTGTAAGTGTACAGACAGACTGTTTTAACTCACGATGCAGCTTTGATACGCATTATATTCTTGAGTTTGAGTAGGTGTTCTTTCCCACATGTGTCATTGCTGTCTCCCCTTTAATTCTTCATACAGTACATTTATTTCACATCTGCTTTCACTTCACACAATGTCAGGAGTCCACCTCTGATGAAGTTAAAGAGAAGATTGGACTTACTGAGGTTATAAAGATGGAACTGAATAAGAACGACTGTTGGACCAGTATTGTTAGACTTAGGGCTGTCCTCGACTAAAGAAATTCTTAGTCGACTAACACTGATAGGATTTTGTCGACGATCGATTAGTTGATTTAATTGACAGAGCTGTGCGCTTTGAGAGGTGGTTAAGACTAGAAAAGCACAATATAAATGTAGTTAATTAACCATCTGTAAAACTGAGTTTCTCCACAATTAATCCTGCAAAAGCACCACTTTAAATCTCGTGTTTACCATAAATGTGCTCATGAGTTTCTTGGAAATGAGTAATTAAGCATGAATAAGCATTAAAAATGACTAATGGACTAAAGAAATCTTAGTCGACTAAGACCAAAACGACCGATTAGTCGACTAATCGCCTAAGAGGTGGCAGCCCTAGTTAGACTACATTTTATTATTAAATGCCAAATTATTAACAGAATGGGATTTGCGTATTTAATGCCTTGCAACATTCTAATAAAGGCTTCAATTTGTTTCTAAGTAATGGCGTCTTGGTCTTTTCTTTTTGCTTTATTTCTGGGGGCTGCATTCATCTGATACATGTCACTGTTTATTCAATCCGTTGCGAATGTATACAACATATTGTATAGAAGTGACTGAACAATTGAAACAGTGGTAAGTCTAAAGAAATTTAATTGAATAAAGAAAAAAAAGGCAATTTTCAGATTTCAGAAGTTGCAACCAGAAAATGTTTGGTTTTTTTTTTTGATAAAGTATTCAAGCTAAGGTGACTCAGTTATCAGGGCTGTAGCAATGGTTTCAGAAATACACAGGTCCAGATTCCTCCACTGCAACCCCAAGAATTATTTTCATTGATTTTACTATTCAATTATGTTTCCTGTAAAGTTGATCTCCCTAATTGAAGATCTAAGCTAACTGTTATGGCCCAACACCTTAGCTGATGTGGTCCATGAGTTATTTTAGAAATGAAATTATAGTTGGCATGCAGAGTGCCATAGATGCAGTTCCTATATTGACTGCTAGATGTCACTATCACCATATGGGAATGTCAGTCACAGGAAGCTCGGGCGCCCAGCTGGATGGTGAAAAGGGTAATCTCATCTAATGACAAGCGCCTCCTCGCCACAGTTTCAGGCTTTTCTGTTGGAAATTAATGCACAATACAGGGATGTAATCTACCACTCAGATGCACGCTGGCTTAGTCGTAGGACAGTTCAAGAACACTTCTATAGCTCGAATCAAAACAATGCCCAACCCTGCATCCTGAGCAACCCTGAGTGGTTGGCTGACCTGGCTTTCTTAGTGGATCTCACTGGCCATCTGAACACAACAAGATGGGCTTGTGTCGCAAATGTCTGCACACATGAATTTGTTAGAGGCAAATCAGTAAAGGCAACGCTGCAGACTTCCCCACACTCGCACGGTGGGAAATGATCTCACAGATTCCACTGCCTAAGAAAAAGGACATTAACCTGTTCTCTAACCCTTTTCAAATGTAATGATATATACCCTAAAAAATATAATCAACCTCAAATCTACGATGTGTAATTGGAAAAATTGAAATCCCTACTTCAACCCAGAGGACAAAGTTTGGTGTCCCAAATGTTTCAGCCATGTCAATTGACAACTACTGAAATATGTTTGTGCCACAGTATAACTTTGATTCTGCCATCAACTGTAGACCGTTTACAATGCTCTCTTGTTAGTTAAATACTGGCAGTGATAAAGTTGCACGGTGCAACATGGGGACGAATATGATATGCTGAAAGACATTTAGATCTGAAGAGCCAAATAAAACATAAAAAGAATATTGTTAACAACCATATATAAACAGAACAAGTACATATACAAGCTTAGTAGTTCAGGAATACATGAATGTGGGATGACGATTCAAAGTCATGAATGGTTAATAAAAGCTGAAACCCAGTGCACCTTAAGTAAATTGTGTATTAAAGATGAAGTCTATTTACTGACAGAGTTTTTGCAGATATTCTTGGAGGCCTTGTTTTTTTATTTTTTATTTACTACCGTGCTGTCACTACTCTCTGGATTTGCTGTAAAAATTGTGATCGTATTTTAATATTTTGTAGCACTGAAAAAAACATTTAGCCTGTGCTTCAGATTGAAAACTTACCCCGAGGCAAGGATGAACAAGAAATAATTTCCCCAGCCAGTCAGGTCTTCCAGAGTCTTCCCTGTGGGTGGTCTGGACAGGGAACTCCCTTCACATTCCCTCTGCATCTCTGAACTCTCTTGCATTGCAGACGAGTGGAAATGTAGGCCGCAAGCTTCAAGAGAATGAGCTGCCACCACCACCGCCACAGCTGTCTGCACATGAGATAGCAGGGCGCGGAGGGAAAGAAAGACTTGAAGAGCAGCTCTTGCTGCTGGAGTCCTCTGGGGGATTGCCTCCTCTCTGCCAGAGCTGGAGCTCAGAGAGGTGGGATGTAAGAAGGAATGTTTTAAAGAGCAGCTATCCTAACGTGTGTCAACCCCCACAGCACTCAGTTAGTTAGATATGGAAACATCATTAGCATCAACGTTCTGAGGCATTAGCCATTTTTTCCTATCTGTGGTTCGCCTGGTCTCCTTGTGTAATGATGCTTGTGTAACTTCAACCCTGTGATGCCCAGTCCAGTTATAGGTGTCGTGTTTTTCAGGAGAACGTGGGCTATCAGGATATGTACAGTACGCGGCATGGATGTCACATGAATGTCCATACGCCTTTATCCAAAAAGTTAGGTGTGCCAACTCTAATGCCTTTCCTGTCTGCTATGAGACATCAGGAGGCCAAATCACACTCAATTATACATCCAGGGCTTCCTGAATGGCCTGCAGCTCCGCCTGCAATACACACACTACATACGCACACAAGGTCTCCTGCTTGTTTCAGGATAGGGTTCCAGGTTATTTATTATAATGGCTAAGCAAACTGCCTTTCTCCCGACAGCACTTCCTGTCTATTTCCCTTTTAATAAGTCACATAAAATATGTAAAAACCCAATAGAAATGTGTTCATCCATGCTCAATGCGCCCTGTCCAAATGCAATTTTAATTACATTTACGCCTATATTGCAATATTTCTGCTCACTTGTTTCATAGGTTCATGTAGCAGTGAAGTAACACAGCCAGGAGAGTGGCAGCAGCTCCACCGTTGCGGTTACCATTGCCAGTGACGCTGCCGTAAAATGCCAAGAAAGAAGAAGATGGTCAGAAAGACAGCATCCGATTGGTCGACACACATCAGAATGGTCCGATATTACACAAGTGACAATCTGAGGTTGGTGTACTATCACTTCACTTCAGTGTGTGAGAAAAACCATCACAGTGTGTTCTTGTAGCACATGTAGAATTTCAAATGTGTTCAAAAGTTGTCCACGACAGACAGTGGGTGGCAGACAGGCCAACAACATTTTTTTTTTTTTAAATATATTTGCAAAGTTTTGCAATACTCAAGAACAACAACTGTCAGAGTGATACACAGTAGGGCTGCAACTAACGATTATTTTAATAATCGATTAATCTAGTGATTTTTTTTTCGATTAATCGATGAATCGGATAAAAAAAAAAGCATTCATTTACATCATCTCAATACATACATACTTGTTGTTTTAGTTAATAGTTGTGTAAAGGTAAGTAACCCAAATAGCAGATACAGACAAGACACACAGACAGACAGACACACAGACAGACAGACAGACAGACACACACACTTATTCATTAAATTATTACCATCATTGTAGTAAGTGCAAGTTAAGTTCGTTTATACACCACACACTATTATATTTGTCAACAATAACTGATATGGGACAAAGCACATAATATATACATGACAGATTGAAAAATTAATGGGCTAAAAAAGGCGAGTGTATTTAGTCTTGCAAACTATACCACCCCTGTTTTATTACTGTTATTAACAAGCTAACGCTAGCTTGTCATGCTAGTCAGCTGGATAACGAGTAAACGGCAGCACCAGAAGAGCTACTGGAGGGACGGTACGTTCCTCCCTTCATACGGAACAGAAGTAGGATAGTGTAGTGACTTTACCCTGCTGTTGTTGTTCTGTTGAACAGAAGTAGGATAGTGTAGTGACTTTACCCTGCTGTTGTTGTTCTGTTGAACAGAAGTAGGATAGTGTAGTGACTTTACCCTGCTGTTGTTGTTCTGTTGAACAGAAGGAGGATAGTGTAGAGACTTTACCCTGCTGTTGTTGTTCTGTTGATCAGAAGGAGGATAGTGTAGAGACTTTACCCTGCTGTTGTTGTTCTGTTGATCAGAAGGAGGATAGTGTAGTGACTTTACCCTGCTGTTGTTGTTGTTCTGTTGAACAGAAGTAGGATAGTGTAGTGACTTTACCCTGCTGTTGTTGTTCTGTTGATCAGAAGGAGGATAGTGTAGTGACTTTACCCTGCTGTTGTTGTTCTGTTGAACAGAAGGAGGATAGTGTAGAGACTTTACCCTGCTGTTGTTGTTCTGTTGATCAGAAGGAGGATAGTGTAGTGACTTTACCCTGCTGTTGTTGTTCTGTTGAACAGAAGTAGGATAGTGTAGTGACTTTACCCTGCTGTTGTTGTTCTGTTGAACAGAAGTAGGATAGTGTAGTGACTTTACCCTGCTGTTGTTGTTCTGTTGATCAGAAGGAGGATAGTGTAGTGTCTTTACCCTGCTGTTGTTGTTCTGTTGAACAGAAGGAGGATAGTGTAGTGACTTTACCCTGCTGTTGAACTCCCTTCCTTCTCATCAAGGACTCCAACATGTTTACATTTTAGGTGCCGACTCATCACCGTGGTGCGCCCGTGCCATGCCGTGTCGCTTTTGCTTATCTTGCAATTAACACGTTTTGATTTATTTAGTGTGAAATGCTCCCACACCTTGGATGACTTAGGTCGTACTGATTCCTCTGCCTCCGCCGAGTGTTTCAGAACAACGTTACGGGTTTCTCCGGTCTCTCTCCGTACTTCCTCTACCCCCGCTCTGCTCTTTTTTCTTTTCTTTTGCTCCGCGCTGCTCCGCTCCGCGCTCAACTAAATTTTTTTTTTTATCTCCGCGACTAGGTTGCCTAATAGTTGTGCGACACAACGAATCGATAATTACATTCGTTGCCAACTTTTTTAGTAATCGAATTTTATCGATTTTATCGATTTTATCGATTTTATCGATTTTATCGATTTTATTGATTCGTTGTTGCAGCCCTAATACACAGTAACATGAAAATGTGATTTAAAACAACAGACATCCACAAAGTACTGATGTATTTTCAATTGCATACATATGTACTCTGAGAAAATCAGCCACGTTCCAAAATCTTATGGAAAGCCTGACAATGGGGGCTGTAATAGCAGCAGATTAATAGCCCTGGATTTAGAATAAAATATTCATAAATCACACATGGATGTAATGTTCAGTTGTCCATGTAAATATCGATGATATAGTGTAGCTTGTTCTCTTCAGATGTCAGAAAAATGTGAGCGATCTATAACATAACTGTCCCCGTTACATTACTGTATATGCCTTGACAGTTTTTCCTGGTTGCCAGTTTGGTCCTTGGAGACTTGTTATTAAAGTCTCATTTCCAACATTTTGATCTCAAAGATACGAATGACAAAATGGACTTGAAGGCAACAGCCTCATCTAAATGGAGGGGGAGTGTGGCCCCCACGCAGGTAATCACTTTGTACTGAAAGTCAAACAATCCAACACAACACCAGGTGGAAATCTGCATTTGAATAGTGTTATCCTCTTGTCAGGAAGTCAATTAGGACAAAAGCCAACACACTGGCAATCGTTTTCGTGTGACATTGTTTTCGCCAGACAAGGATGAATCAAGCTTTTGACATCTACATTGAACTTGGCAGTTCATTTTCCTGAATAGTTCCAGGGACAGCAGATGTAAACTAGCTATTAGCTAATTCTGGTGCAATTACTTTTTATTGTGCATTGTCCCTGTAAAAATAAACAATAAAATTTTTTTTTAAGATTTTCTTTTAAATGGCTCTCTTTTGAGGTTATTGTTCCATATTCAGTGGAATTAAATAAACTGCACTAAAGCCTTTTTCTTTTCTTTGTTGTCATATCACTCCACATCACAGTGCTGATGTTTTCTTATATTTCTAGTCTAAGAAAACCTCATGCATGAATTTCTTTCATTTGTCCAAGAGATGGCACTCTCTGCATCTCTGGGCTTTCCCTTTCTCCTTCTGAACTGCTTTGACTTTTGTACCTTTGCATGAACATGCAACCTAACGGAAAGCAAGTCATTTGAGTCTTTCGAGCTACATAGCAAGATGCTCACACGTCTCAGTGACTGTAAAGACATCCACTGAGCATCTTCATACGTTTTCATAAGCTGCTCTTTTTTCGCAGCAGTGTGGGTGAAAGGTCTCATGAGTGGGAGGAATTAATGTCCAGAGCAGCACCGTGTGCAAAATGATGTGCAGCACGCACCATCCAAAGAGACTGCAGCAAGTTTAAATACTGCTATGTCAAAGCAGGCAGATCCATCTGACAGGGCATTTCCTTTTCAGAACCTATTTGCCATCGCTTTTAGCCTGACCAGCCAGACCCACATCCAGATGGTGGGTCTGGGAACTCACCATTGGCAGGGCTCAATCCGAGGGGCGGGATAAACAGTTGTCTTTCAAATTCCCTCTGCACGCAACAGGATAGTGCTACAACCAGGCAGAGCAACGCTATAGATTCAACTTTTGCCGTATCCGGTCGGCAAAACTCCGAACACATCTTCCTTTTTTAAGAATGTTTTCTGTGCCGTTCTTTGTTCTTTTCTCAAAGAAAAACTGAACTCCAAGTCTTCCAGAAGACCGCTGTTCCCGGCAGCAGCAGCCATAAGCCCCGCCCACCGACTCTATACACGATGTGATTGGCCTGACCAGAGTTTGGTTTTTCTAGCTCGCAAGTCAACGGAGAGTGCCTAGACCCCCCTGGCTGCAAAATAATTTAGCTGCCGCTAGGGGGCGTCTAGATTTCTAGGCTAGCCTAATGGATTTACGTTCACTGAAAAAGTTGTTTTGCCAGACTTCTCCCATTAACTCTCTTCTAAACTATCCCAAAATGTAGAAAATGACAAAGATTCTGGTTACACTTACAAGGAATTTACCTTGGTTGTGGGTGCACACATAAACATATTAAACATGAAAATGAAATTAACAATAAATACATAAACATATATGTACAATATAAAAAGAGGCTGTATGGATTAGTGCAGGATAGAATATATAAAATGTGCAGTGGACAGGTTTGTAGTGCAGGATGTAGGACTAATGTCTATATCAGTGGGGGTCCGGAGGCCTTGTTAATGAGGCTGACTGCGATGAGTGTTTTCAACGGGCAGTTTGGGTGATCATTTTACCAAACATCCTAATTTTCCCTTCCAAATATGTTTGACTAAACTATATATATACATGTTTGGTTGTCTGGCAGCTTGTGTTTCCTTCTCTTTCAGACTTCTTTTCAGCTATGTCACCACTCGAGATCTCTGCAATGAACTTGGTGAGTACAATATTATTATAATTGATAGAAATGATGGCCAAACCTATGAAAATGAGACCCAACATGTAATAAACCTGAGTTATCCTTTAATATAGTCAGATAGCATGGTTTACACCCTGTTAAACACATCTTCCTAAAGCCTCCTTCAGAGGCTGCTGTTGTGGAGCGTTGCAGTGGTGTGTTCCCCTCAAGTGCCCTTGACTTGAAATCTTCAAAGCACCCATGCCTTCATTTTTAAACTGCATAAATAATATTTAAGTCTTATCGTGATCAATTGTGGCTTATGTTTGGAGTCTTAAAGGATGGGATAAAGAGAATTTTCACAGTTTGATTTAGAGCTGAATGCCTGAAACCAAAAACCATTTGCACTCTTAGGCTTTGACCCTAAGGCGTAAAACATTGTATATATCTATATTAGTCGGGAATATAGAAATCAAAGAGGCACAGCAGAGCGATTTAAAGGGCTTTGCAGGAATGGTATCCATCAAAATTAAAGTTGTCACATCCCGAAGGCCTTGCTTTTGTCTGATCTCACTTTATGTTGATTTTCCTTCAGCTAACTACAAAGAGCACGGTCAAGCTGAAGAGTGGAAGGAGGACATCAAGATTGGGTTTTTTTGTTGTTGTTTTTTTTTTCATTATTTGGGGGCTGAACTTGGAGGAGTCAGGAAAGAGAGTCAGGGGAGAAGAGTTGAGATAAAAGCAAAAGTGTGTGAAGGTTGTACAGAAGTGGATAAGATGGAGTCCAGGAGGACGTATCAAGGAGACAGGCGGAGATGTGGAGGCTGATAGGAGTCTGAAGGAGGGATGGATCCTCTCCTTTCTGCCGCTGAGAGCAATCAGCAGAAGGGAAGAAAAGAGCATATCTGTCATATTCTCTTTATCGTTGCTTCTTTCATCTCTGTCAAGATTATCTCCTTTTTTTTTTTTAAAAGGCGTAGATAATGCTGATGTGGGCGCTATAGAAAAAAGATAGCCTATGAATCTCAATGTAGCCCCTAATTTGACCGCTGCTAACCAACCCAAAACAGCACTGACAAGAAAGTAATGCTGTGAATATAAACTTAATGGTGGATCTGAATCTAAATGATGCTGTAGCTGTTCATGTTTTGCACTATTATTTCTAACAGAATGTTTAATTATTCTCCACAACCTGTGCACAATCGGCAAGGTAATATCCTTGGCAGAGAGAAGTTAGTAGCATAAGGATGTTAATGTGTCTGGCTGGGGATGGTAGATGGGGCGGAGGCACTTTTTGGATGTCTCCGGGAAGGTAGAGTGTTGGCAAATGAACACATTTAGGACATAGAGGAGCAGATGGTCACGCTGACCTCAGCGAGCAATTCCAAAAGCTAAAGCTGTGTTTTCCAAACAAAGGACATTATGGGATGTTACATTTTAACAGTGCCCGTGCCAAATAGGATAATTTGTCAGAGAAATAATCATTATCTGACACTATTTTAACCCAGTTGAAACATTAAAGGACAGAGCTGGTGTTATTCAGTGTTTTTTGTATTGTCAACAAATCTCATTAAAGGCACACTATGCAAGATTTGTACCTTAATATAACAGCTGGCGAGAATCACGACTTGCCTTATGGCACGACGTCACATACATCAACAACATATAAGAAGCAGCCTCTATGGAAGACACTAGCACGCATTTCAGACGTGAATCATGGCAGAGCCGATGAAGAAGCGCGGTCAGAAGAGTCAAGGAGAAAGGCTTTCACTCGTTGGCGAGAGCTAAAAAGCAGCAAAGGTAACGTTAAATATAACTACTCCACAGCGACTCTAGGGATCGCTGTTTGACAAAAATGGAAACTGCATAGCATGCCTTTAAAAGACCAAAACCGATGCGTCCGCAATTCCTTAATACTCTCCAACTTCCTTTCCCTGTCTGTGGCACTTAGTCGGCTGGTTCTATAGATATCAGAAAAAGCTGCATTAATTAATATGTATGTATCAGTGGATCTAATGACTACATATGATGTGAAAGGGGTTGCTTGTAGTGACAGACCCATGTAGAATTATCACTCCAGTCTGCAGTTCATCTCAGCTCTTCAAGGCAGTTTAGCGTCTTTCAGCTCATGACTTGGGTTCCACGGCCCAAAAACTTGTTTTTCTCCAAAAGGCTCTCTTATAAACCCACTGTACACTACCTGCTCAACACCAAACAGCAGATAGACAAAGGTAGAAACTAGCTGGTGAACATAGTGGAGCATTTAGTAGCTAAAGAGACAGATACTTCTCTCAGAGCCCAAATCAGAGCTAAAAGGAGAGTGAATATTGGTCCGTCTATATAGTCTGGCTCAACGGATGTACATCGCTGAAATAAAGCCTGTCCCTCCCATTCTGCTATCTCTGCTATCTATTTTTCAAGGGCTTAAAAAAAAATACAAGTAAGCCAGAGCGTTTTTCCCCCCATCCCAGAGTAGATAAGCGATGTAGCCAGACTATGGCAATGTGAGACTAGTTGAACAGAAACACAACAACAAATGAATGCGTTTGCTTCTCTGTGTCTGCTGGATGTGTAGGCAAATCTGCAACTTCTTGTTAACACCTTCTTACTTTGTAGAAGCGGTAACCACAATATAAGCACTCTCTGGTGGAAGCCCGGCCCAGGTAGTGCCGGTGCAGAGCAGCAGCGATTGGATAGCCAGTGGGAACCTATTGCCGTTGTTAGCATTGCTAGTTGCCGTCATTTCAGCTCAACCACCTCCATGTTTGCTTGTGACGTCAGAGGTGAAAGCCGTGTGCAGCCATGGCAATCATTTGAATGTCCATCACACCCTGGCGAGAGCCGTGTGGAGGCAATCACTGCCCAGAGAATATTTTGTTCTTATTTTTACGTACAGCACCTTTAAGAAGTATATAGTTCCAATTATTTACTTAAAAAAGAAAATATATATATATATATATATATATGTATATATATATATATATATATATATATATATATATATATATATATATATATATATTCTTAAAGGAATATTTCACCGCTGGAAAGCTGAATATATCTTTAAATTGTGTCACTTATGTAGTAGAAATGTGAAAAAAAATTGAAATTGGTGCCTTCTAGGCCGAGAAAAGCCAGAATATGTGTTTTTTGTCTTATATGGATGAAAAAACACCAAATCCCAGAATGCACCTGCTTCACTGCTTTGAGTCCACTCCCAAGCCACGCCTACCGCTTGACAGACAGACCGAGGCATTCAACTCAACTCAAGCGTGTTTTATTATCATTTCAACCATATACACGAAACGTTTCATCGTGACTCAAGTGATGTTTCACATTTAACATATATAAAAATGACATTATATAGAAACGACATACGAAACAGGCTACATTTAGTACACACTTTATAGGCTCCGTAAAGTTCAGCTAAAGCATACTAGCATTAGCGCTTGGTGGGCTGTAAACACCGTATAAACACAGCCGTGAATTAGTGTGGAATGTCGAATGGTCGGCATTTAACAGTCACAAGCTCCACCAGCAGTTAGCAGTGGCTAGTTGGATTTCATTTCTACACCAGTCCGTTTAACACAGCCCACCTCCACGGGCCGGCGAGAGCAGCCTGGTAGCTGAATAGTCCCGGGGCCGGTACACTGTTGTTCAGGCATGTTTCGGCTAGCGTTAGCTTTCCACCTAGCCGACGAGGATGTCCCCTAGCAGCCGGGTAGCGGCATCGAGCGACACCGCTGGTCTCCGTGCAGGCGAAGCTCACGCAGTGTGCCGAGTATTCCTTCTGTAATAAGGTTTCCTGCATATTCTCCGATCATTACCGATGTATCCCGGTGGTACACACATCCGGTAGTTTGAATGCAGATAATTGCTGCTGAAAACCGAGAGCCTGTTTAGCGAAGATTCAAGATGGCTGACAGTCGTTTTCATTCGAAATACCTCGGCTAGACTCGGCAGTCCAACCCCCTGTGGGCGTGTTGAAAACATGCGGAAGTAGATCCTACTACTGGCTGTAGTCTCTTGCCTCTGGCCCAAAAATCTTCCGATGACGCAAAAATCGTCATTTTACGTCATCGGAAGATTTTTTCCAGACCCCCAATGCAGAGATCTCCCCTCTCAGGGGGACATGAGGGAGGGAAGCACGGTCATTCAGAAATACTATCGGGTTTCTACTGATACAAAGCTGAATGCTAAATCGGTGAAGTATCCCTTTAATACAGTGAGACGTTGTTGTTTTTAAAAAATGTTACACCTGATTTATAGAAAGTACATTGATGTCATGTGTAGCCTAGCACTAGCTGCATGAACTGAGACCATTTTATTTCACTCTCGTCACCAATTGCTTCACGCCACATGCAGACAGTATTAATACATAATCTACTTCACCGGTCACTTCAAATCATGTTCTTATCAAATGCCTTCTTGAAGGTAGACACAACGATGCAACCACATCATGGAAAAACACTTAAAATCTGAAGTAACACACTACTCCAAAGCGGGTCATAACGGGCTGAATGGTAATTAGCATAATCTTTCAGCAATGAAGAGGCCTGGCAATCATCATCTTTAATATGCAAGGTTTTAACACCGGAGAGCTAACACAGGCCCTATTAGGCCCAATCATTTGGGGAAATTGCATGATCATTGGCCAAAAAAAACCCATAAAGAACTGCTAAAATGTTAAGAGAAACTGTCCCAAAAACCACTGTGGAATAACATGACAGAAACATAGCATCCACAGCACATATGGACATATTTTTGTATTGCTAATTGGCATGTGGCCTAATGTGACTCACCTTGGTAGCAGTGTTTGCACAGGCGATGTATTAAATTTCACAAGGTCCTAACATTATTTTATCTCCCATGTATTTATATTTCTACAAACTAAAAAGGTTACAGAGCAGTCAAATGAAACACATTCCGCACCTGGCAAAAGCATGTGCTGCTCTATTGTTGCATCTGGCAGATTAAAGTTGTAGCAATGACAACAAAAGCCTTTGAGCCGGGCGACAGGTGTGGGAAATAACCCTGTCTGTGACCCTGGGGATTCTTTTGAGGATGCTGCTTACAGCTGAAAAGGTGTGACGCGAGCTGTAGTGCTGCTGTCAGGGGGGGCGGCCTGTGTGTCTCAAAGACTGGTCTGGGGTTGGGGGTACAGGTGTCGATGGTTCAAAGGCTTGTATTGTCACCGGAGAGACAAGAGCAAGACAGCAGGCCTGATGAGCAATCTTCCCCGAGGAGCCTCCTGGAGGGGTTGTGAGTGGTTGATATGTGTTTGTTAAAAAGTAACACAGTTGGGAGGAAAAGCTGTGCAGCTCAACCTCTGTGGTACATGGAGAATACACAAGTTGTGTTGAATACTGAAACGATTAACCATTAGTTCAGCAAGAGAACATTTTAACAACGGATTAACTGTCCAGCTCATGTTCCAGGGAAAATGCCAGCCATTAGCTGGATCAGCTTTTCAGATGTGGAGAATTGCTGTTGTCTGTTTGATATACTTGAATTGGTTTGGGTTTGGCACTGTTGGTCAATCAAAAACCACAATCTTTTCTAATTAACCAAAGAGCATTCGTAGTCTAAACCTGACCACACACAGGACGTAAACTCAGTCTAGTTGAAAACAGTCTTGTATTGCCAGCCCTGTCTCAACAGCTCTGTGGAGTAAGGTCTGGCTACACCACAGATACATTCTGGGATAGGAGAAAAAAACGCTCTGGGTTGTTTGCATTTCTTTAAACCAATCACGATTGTCTTTGGCGGCACTAAGCTCCCGGATGCAGAGACGGTGGCTCTGCAAAATGGTCTCAGGAAGGAACTTGTTTAGGTGGAATATTTGCACCCCGCAAAAGAAAACACTGTTACACCACATACAGTATGAAATGAAGTTAACTGTTCACACAATACAGTAACGTGAGCTATTTAAATTAGCTGATACATGGTTAAACCTCATTAGCTCTTACCAGTATATCTCCGTGTGTACTTTGTCCACAGCAATTCCACCAATCGGTCCAAAAACATCCCAGTTAAAGAGAATATGTCGTAAACATATTCTTTGTAAATCTTTACAATCATTCCCCCAAAGAACCAAGCAGGCCTGCTTTGTTACACAATCCAAATTGTCTTTAAAACTTGACATTTTCAGCGTGTAGCTTGCTATCTGGAAGGCTGTTGTTGTTGCCTCCCTTAGCTAATGGATTTTGAGAGGTAACACATGAAGGGCCAAAGCCTGACATTGTGCCGGATGTGATGCTTTATCCTGGAGATGTACTTCCGTTGATCCAGACTAAGGTAAAACAATCCTTGCAGCGATTATGTTTTGGTATTAGGCAAAACCATTTAGTAGAACATACATGTAATTTCAGGAGACAGGGTTGTGTAGCCATAGTTGTGTTTACATGATACTATATCACTTTTGTGCTTATTATGTTTTCATAAACAACTTTTCTGTTCCAAAAGAACAATTTTACTCACTTTAAATGAAAAATGCCAGTCTGAAACACATCGATATGTGGATTTCTATTATTGCGGTATCGAGCTGTTTGCTTATCAGTGCAAAAAGAGTCCTTAAAGCTTCAGAGTGTGTTTGAGAAATGGCATTAGCTCTGTGGCTTTGTCACAATCAGATAACTTTTAACATTGAGAGCTGGAGGCGTTTTATCTGATGCTGATGCAATTTGTGGACGTTCATTGAAACTGTGTTGGACAGGATGCATCCACTGGACCACTGCGTGTAGATGTGGGTAGGCTTTGTGTAATTTCAGTGTGCCGATGTGCTGTTGGATGGAGGTAAAGTGTTTGTATGTGGTCCCTCTCGAGCCTGCGAAAGGGACCACATACAAGCTTGCTGATAGAAATAGCAAATGTGTTTGCACACACAGTGGGACTTTTCCAGTCAGTTTAATCAGAGAAAGCCAATGTACAGGAACTTGTATGAATGCTTACACACATTCATACGTACTCTAGTTGCACGTGTGCCTGCACACCACAAAAATTGCATTAATTGGACATGAAGAGTGTGATATATGTGAGTGTTAAATGCGTGACCTCCTGTAACCCATATCTTAAAAGTCATGGGAAATTGAACACAGTTGGTCCGCCTTATTCCATCCAAACAGGTCAGGCTAGGCTGCCCTTTTCCCATTCAGGTCTAATCTCAACTTTCCTCCATGCGTAATGTGTATCACGCTAGATGAGAACATTGAACAAGGTTTGAGTAGTGTTCAGGTAAAAAGAGATTGCTCACAGTTTGAAGGATTACTTTTTGCTGGAAGTGGATGTGATGTAATTTCAACGGCGGAATTTTAAGCTACTGACAGATGCTATAGTGCGTTTTGAATGTACTTTAGTTGTGGAGACCAAAACATAGCTAAAAGGGAGTGTCATTTTGGACTTAAATTGGTTGGCCAGTAACGTAACTTCAAATCAATTCTAATGTTGCTCTGTGTCTGCTAGATACGTAAATAGGCAACTATTAGCACATTAGCGTGACAAGTTTAAGTGGTGATAACATGCCAAAGTTGAGTTTAGAGCAATTGTTCAATTTCCAGTGGCCAACAAAATCATCAATACCACTTTAAATCTAATTTACATAAAACAGAAAAGAACAAAACAAACACTAAGCAAAAGAAAGTTGTATCTTCAGAAAATGACCGAAGTTTATAGCTACCATATTATCCCTTAGCCATGTCAATTAAAATATTGATGATGGCAAAAGTATGATTACACTCCTTTTTTAGACTGGAGCTTTCTTTGTGTGTAGCTCTGTTCTTTTAAACTGTCTAATGTTAGATATTACGGTTTTAGAGGTTATGAGCTTGGTAAAGCACTGGCCTGGGTAAAGCATCTGACTTCATAAAATTATTACCATTTGTGTTATTTCCCCAAAAGACACCCGAGAACAAACTATGCATTTTTAATAGATAGTTTGACTCAGAGCATTTAGATGCCGTATCGTTCTTGGATTATACCCAAATTATTCAGAGTAAACCAGAAAATATATTTAATAAACGCATGAAAAGGGGCACCTCTGATTGTTTCTTCCAATAACAATAAGTGGAGCAATGATTTCCCTACAGCTGCAGTTTCATAGTAATAATGAGCTCAGTAGTCGTGTTAAAGCTGCTGGTCATTTTGTAGCTTGATCACAAATGAAGACAGTCTTCATCTCCCCATCCAATGTTCTCATGGTCTGTCAGCTAAATGTGAATGAACTGTAATGGGCTGAGGAGGTGGATTGAATCCCGTCACAAGGGGAAGAGCAGTAAGTCACAGCGGTGCGAGAAAGAAGGGACAATCAATGTGGCTTCTTGCCAGAGATATGGGCTGTTTATTCACGGAGATGGGGAAATAAGATAGGCTGGAGGAGACACAAAAGCACTGTGAGGTAATCAGATTTTACCCACATTTTTTAACGTAGGAGATTTTTTTTTAGAGATAGAGAAAGCCTTTAAGTCTTTGACCTGACTCTGCAATGTGAAGTATTGAGATCATTCTCTAAGGGATAATACCCGGCAAGTTGTAAGTTCCAATTGTAATGGATGAGCATTCCTTGATTTAAAAAGTCCAGATTCACACAAATGTCATCCATCCTCCCTATGAAATGAAATTAATGTGGTGCTCACTTTTTTTTTCTTTCTTTTTTTCATTTGTTACATAAATAACCCAAGCTCTAAGCTTTAGCAAAGCCTCTCTGGCACATTATGGAAGCATATTGATGACAAACGATTTGAGAGAGCACAAAACAAATTGTAATCGCTCCTCAGTCATTGCGGGAGCTATTCTTCCTGAAAGTCATGTCTTCGAGAGTGCAAAGGACCGGGTTTGTCAGAGCAGAATTGGATTTGTGAGCGAGGGAGGATAGAATTGTGAGCGTAAAGGATGATCTGAGAATCCAAGAGGAATTTTTAACTACATATGGAGTCATTAACGAGGAATCACGCTCCTGAGGATCAGAGCTGCTCATGCTCACTTTTGGCAGTCTGAATCCCCTGAGCCCAGACCGAGAGCAGAACGTCACCTGTTCAATTTGACATGAAAGTAAAGGGTCATCCTGTTAAACCCTTCTCTCTAATGTCAAAATAAAATCTGGGACAGTGTTTTCTTTTTTTCTGTCTGTATTATCTAAATCTATATCTGTTGATGCAAAATTACTAAAATCACATTCAATTTCCCTGAAAATGATCTAGTTTTTAAGCTATTATGTCAGAGGGATTTTGAGAATCAAATTAATTTAAAAGCCGTTACTAGCTATATATCACAGTGGCCATGTTAGAGTCATGTTATATTCTGTTTCCATTTTTGATTAATCATTTTAACTGTGAAAATTATTGGAAGCATTTGAAGAAAAAACGAATGCGGCTCTGCTGAGTGGAATTCTGCCCTCAGAAATCTAAAGAGCTTGATGTGGGGTGGTTGGGTTTACTGTGATCTGATCCGACTCCATGCGTAAGAAAACCTAATGGGTCAAACAAATACTACTACTACGACTAATACAAATAAAATAATAATATTTATTAGAGGCTGAGGCTTCATACAGAATAAAAACATTAGATAAACTGTATGGATAAACCAACAAGTCCTCCAAACCATACAGCGATATACAGTATGTCGTTTATTCCTACCCTCTAATACGACCAACGGGAGCGTTTCATAAGTGAGCGCCCCTAGCGGTGGCAGGAAATGTGACCCATAGGAGCGTTTTCTCTCCTCATATCTAAACCACAGAATGTAACGGCCGCGGTTTTGAACACGTCTTTAACATTATGAAACGATAACAGTTTGGTTACGTCTAATGTTTAGCACACTTGCATGATCGAGATTGCACACTTAAATCTGATTCTGCTCTTACGAATCCATGCCTGTGTGCTTTCAAATGTTGTAGCGCTCAGAATTAGGTTTTAGCTCTCTCAATTCAATTAATTAGCCTAGTTAAAATGAATAGAGACCTGCCAGCTAATCATTTAAGGATCCAGTGAACAAAGAAAGAGCCTAATTTTCTGCAATTAAATAACAGAAAATGCAAATGCTGGTATAAATCAAAAGGTTACCTGGTACTAGTCCATTCAGACATATCATTTACTTTTTCTAACAATAACTACAGCTTTAGAGGTGTATTTTTGTGCCCTCAAGTGATTGTTAGGGCTCCTACACACTGGCTGTGTAGCATGAGTGTGTCAGCTGCGTGGCGTGTCCGTTTTTATTTCGGCTCCCATGTTAACAGATCAGAGCTTACACACTGCCTGCGTGACACACACGTCTCAGACTCGTCTCAGGGCCGCACCGAAAACGCGTGCCTGCTAGAAATAGGACCAACGCCTATATACAAGCGTTTCCAGGCAAAATAGAATAGGAAAAGATGTTTATGTGTCATTTTGAAACAAATACATTTAATAAATGACATGTTGATGTTTGAAAGTCTCTAGGTTTTGACATAAATGCAGATATAAATGTAATTAAAAAAATTTTAATAAATATTGATTTCAATTTCAATTGGATTCTGATAAAACAATAACATGTACTTTATTATCTCAGGAAAGGGAATTGAAATACAAAATTATATATATCCAAATATGTGGAAACAAATGTACAAACATAAAAATATTCACACAATAAAGTTGAAGAACACGCTATTATTTCATTTTATCAATGGGAAACATCCATGTGTCCAGACAAGGCTAGCAGCAGCACCGCGTCAGACACGTTTCTGGTGTGTAAAGACATAGAAAAATCCACGCAGCCGCCACGCAGCTGACACGCCACTGGCCAGTGTTGTAATGTAACGGAGTACAAATACTTCGTTACTGTACTTAAGTAGAAATTTCACGTATCTGTACTTTACTTCGCTATTTAAATTTATGTCAACTTTCACTTTTACTCCACTACATTTCCTAGATAAAATGTATACTTTTACTCCGTTATATTTCCACTAAGCATCTTCGTTACTCGTTACTAAAAAATTAAATTAGAAGAAATGTGTGCGACTGCAATAAGGGACGTTTGGCGAATCACTGCTCCTAGATTGCATTACGCACGCTCCGCACGCCGCACGCTCTATTTCAGCGCTTGTTTGTTGCTAAAGGAGGAGGAGGACACACAACTGAAACCGCCATGGAAGCACGAGCACCTACTGGAGGACCTCCCGTTATCGTAGATGACCAGGCTCGACATAAGCAATGGCCCGATGGCCCACCCGGGGCCAGTAAATACGTATGTCGGGCTGGTTGCAGCCACAGTCACTGGTGTGTGCGTTACTTCACGCAGCACATGTAGCCTACTGACTGGAAACGTTACCGAGGATTATTTACCGCCGATGGCGCAGATAAACTAATGCTACACTCGTTACTGTAAGTAGGTAGCCTACAATAAAACCTCCATGATTAAAGAGTCAATACTTATCAATAACCCACATACCTGTTCTACAGGCAGAAACACGTAGAAACCCATATCTCAGTCTGTCCACTCTCGTCCACCGCGCTGTGCAATCATCAGATCAGAGTTTTTTTTTACCCCCAACAATAGTGGTGAACTCGGTGAACAGGGTAGTGGTGAAGATAACGTCATACACCCTGTTGCAAGAAGTGTTTCTGTACATTGATGTCAGCTCTAAACATATGCTGTTTGTTCTTTGAACTTAAGAGAATTGTGCCTGAAAAGTCCTAGAAAAGAATGTGATTTTGATTTGATGAGTGAGATTAAGAAGATATGGGAACCCTGAATATGCTTTATGCTTTACTATAAGAAAGCCACAATAAAAGTTCTAACCGCTTGCTTTTAAAAAAAAAAAATTTTACTTTTACTTTTGATACTTAAGTACATTAAATATCAGAAAATTACTTATGATACTTAAGTACAGTATATATCAGATACTTTAAGACTTTTACTTAAGTAATATTCTAAAAGGTAACTTTCACTTCTACCAAAGTCTTTTTCTAGTACGATACTTGTACTTTTACTCAAGTATTGCTTTCTAGTACTTTATACAACACTGCACGCCACGCTCACACCACACAGCCAGTGTGCAGGAGCCCTTAGAGATCTGGTTTCATACCCTGTCGTCTTGCCAACGTTGCTTACAGACGACAACAGGAGTCTGGCACGGACTTCTCAGAGACAAACACAAACCAAAATGTCCAGCAGGTCTCCAGTGGGGTTTTGGTCAGTGTTCAGTATGACCAGCTTCTGATGTTCCCTCTAAACCCCAGTAGGCCATGGCGGGCTACAATGTTTACCTGGTTTCACAGCATATTGTTTGCTTTAAAGTTAAATGAATGCCATGGGCATTTTACATGCATGCATAAATACATGTAGGTCTTGTGAGGGTAAGAGTAATGCAATTATATCAGTAATGTAATTATATTATAATGCAAAACACCTTCAGTCTAATGAGATAAAATTTTATTTGGATTTTTATTTATTAACACACATAGGTACATTTAATAAGGGGCTTTATGTTTTTTTTTTTTAAGGTTTCACAAAATGTAGCCTAACACTTACTTTAACATAATAATGTAACTTTTACACTTTCTTAAATTACATACAGCCTTAAAATTCTGGTTTAGAAAACCATCTATGTGACTGTGGATCACATTTTCACAGGAAAGCAAATTGTCTTAGATACTGTATGACTCAAAACCCACAGGAGGAAAGTCAAAAACAGGTATGCAAAATTGCTTAATAGCAAAGAATTGCTTTAATGTTCCTATTGCTGTGTTAGAATTGAAAAACGATGCAAATAAAGAAAGCAGGAGTCAATAAAAGTACATATGCAAATATGGCAAGCTTGCAATGAGACTATTATTGCCTCCGTGAAACAGTTATTGCTTTGAAAATGAATGTTTTCCTCATTTCTCAGTATTATCTCGGCATTTGGTAACTTGAGGGAAAGTCAAATGGGAGCAATAGAAATATCATCGGAGCAATAAAACCATAATTTATTACAGGAGGGCCAATAGGGGAGAAAGTGATGACACAGTATTTAATCTATGATCACATCATGTGGGATTATACAGACATTTTTCGCATAGCCTTATTTTTTTCACTCCACACATAAACAGCTTATTTTAAAAATGTCATAATTAAACTCATTTTAAATATTTGTTGAGTGTGGATTCCAGTATGCACTTCATTTGGAATGCATTTTCAGAAGTGCTGGGTACAATGATGCATTAATTTTTTCTCTCTCTTTCGCGCAGGTCATGTTTTGAAAGACGCTGTCCTGTAGCGTACTAATGTAAATGAGTATACAAAAATGTGATGATGTCCGACACGTTTTATGAAGAAGAAAGCCTCAAGTTTTCAAAAAGCATTAGGCAGGCAGTGTTGTGAACAAAGAGTGTAGCCAGCGCAGCAGCAGAACGGCTGTGTCTGTGCCTGCCCTACGGGGATAGAGATTTTTGTGGATTTGTTGGCATCTGTCACTCAAGAATTATGTGTTATTTGTTATGAACTTTATTTTTTTTTTTTATCTAAAGTGAGCTTGTGGTTTTCAAAAAAAGCGGTGGGTACAAAATGACTCATGACGAAATCTGATAGGTACGCGTACCCACCGTCCCCACCAAAATCAAGGCCTATGCACTTCCGTAATTAGCACTCTGTGACACACCTGCCTCATTCAGTTCGGTTGAATCACACTAGAGCTGGTTTTCCCCCTTGGTGCGGTTCCTTAGGGCAGGTGAGAACGCGACAATCGCACTCAGGTGCGCAGCAAAAGCGGACCAAACAAGCGTACCGAGACCTGCTTGATGAGGTGGTCTCGGTATGCTTTGAATCGAACTCTGGAGCGGTTTGTTTGTGGTGGGAACGTGATCCGACCTCGAACCACGTCAACTATATACTCTGCAAGTCTGAGCTAATGTCTCCTGTAGTCAGGTGTGCTATGCAATCTGCTAGGAGGCGGAACATGCAAACTGTAGCAGCTTGCAGTGTTTCTCTCACAGAAATAGACTGCGGTAAAGCTTGCCCTCTGTCACTCGCATCTCTGTGGTCAAACGTGCTAAAGTTGGAGACCGACGCCTGCAGAGCAGAGCCAAGTCTCGGGGAGCAGAGCAGACGTAGTAACGTCGAAACAAGGTCCGATTATTTAGGTGAAATGAGCTGGTTTGACCATGGAGATGCAAGAAATACACACGAGTCCAGAACGCAGGATCTTCTTACTTTATTTACTTTCTTGCGTTGCCACAGACACATCTGACCAAGAAGTGGAGTAAATGTTCTTGCATGGTTTGTAGTGACGGATTTTGGTACAATTGGGTTTTTCCAGGTGTGAAATGAAACCGAACCAAGGGGAAACCGTTCCAAGTTTACAAACTCATTAAAGCGCCCATATTATGCTCATTTTCAGGTTCATAATTGTATTTTGAGGTTGTACCAGAATAGGTTTACATGGTTTAAATTTTTCAAAAAACACCATATTTTTGTTGTACTGCACACCTCTTTTTACCTTTTGTGTTCAGGTCTTGGTGTTTGGTGACTAGGTGTTTTAGCTACAGAGTGAGACATCTTACTTCTGTAGCATCTTTGTTGGCACTTGCACATGCAGCTAGCTAGCTGTTTCCATAGACAGTAAAAGAAAGGCTGTTTCTCCAATTTCGGTGAGTTGCAAGGCAGGATTAGCTGGGAGACTTCTTCTAAACGAGGGCGCACTTCCAAGTTTGCGTGGAATACCTGCAGAACAATGACATGGAAGTAGTTCTTTTGTAGATTATGGCGTGTTTTGCCATTGAGAACGAGGAAGCATGCTAGCGCTAGCATGTTACGGTTAGCCACCTCGTTTCGGCTACTGACATAGAAAGCCCTGCTGATTTTGAGCAGCTCACCCGGAGACTGAAGGCAGAAGACATTCAGCAATCCAAAACTCTAAAACAAGCATGGATGTTTTTTTTCTCAAGTTTGTATGCGTGTGGAAGCACCAGAGACACAAAATAACACCCCAAATCCCAGAAGAAAGTGACTTTTTTCATAATATGGGCACTTTAACTGATTCGAACCAGAGCAAATTGGGGGGTGACTGCCAAGCTCCCTTATGACACAGCCGGACAAGTGTAGCTAACATAAAAACGTATGCCAAGTGAAAAAAATATAGGTCAACCCACATAATACTAAAATGAATACACTTTTACATATAACCATAGCGAAGTGGATAGCTACAGACTGCAGGCCCATTAGTGTTGTGGAGGACATCGGTCTGAGAAACATTCTGAGAATCGCAACAAATGACGGCAGGTATGAGATTCCCTCAAGACGCCCCATCACAAGAAGAATACACGAGTTGTTATGAAAAGGAGAGGACTGCAAAAGTGACACCTTTACAACGTGTTCCTCTCACTGGGGGACTACTGGACATCACTGGGTAACCATAATTACCTCGGAGTTACAGTGCATTATATTGATGAACAGTGGGCGCTGCATTCACATGCTCTGACTGTAATGAAAACAGAGGAGAGACATTATACTGAAACGTTTGGGCTTCACGTCTCTCTAACAGGGACATTTGGTACTGGACATAGATGGTTATGCTACTCCCTGATAAAAGAAAACAAACGTTTCTGCTGTTATCTCAGAAATTGCCTGTTTTAATGTTATGATTGTGGCTCAGGATTTTGTGGGCAGTTTTATTTTATATATAACAAACAGGATAACATGAATGCCCTGGCAGTGGCAATAAGCTTTCATTTTGTATTTGCTTTGATTACATTGTTTAGGTTGATATTTACACTAAGTATTTTATTTAACTGCTACTGTATAAACAAAATGCTGATGTTAAGTGTTTGCAGAACTTTGCAGAAAACTAAATAAACTACAGTAAATACAGTATTTGTCTGTTAGGCTGCATTCACATAGACTGCAGGTGCTTCAGACAGTCCGGTGAAAAGGCAGGTCTGTGGCCGGGTTATCTCAGTTGGTAGAGCGGGTGCACGTATGGGGGGGAGCTCTACTTCTCGATGCAATGGCCACGGGTTCAACTCCAACCTGCGGCCCTTTGCTGCATGTCATTCCTCCTCTCTCTCCCCTTTCATGTCTTCAACTGTACTGTGAAAATAAAGGTGTAAAAAAGAAAGAAAAGGCCGGTCTTCCTATTCATTTTGAATGGGCGTAGTGTGTTCTGCAGGGCTGCAGGGGGAGCCGGAAAAAAACCTGCAGTGGCCTGGGTTGAAAAGTTGAGACAGATTGAACTTTTACTGAGATATGTGCATCTATATTGCCCAGTATGCCAAGCTAATACACATTTTAAATTAAATATATAATCAATAGTGAGTGTAGGCTCAATCTGTTGCTTTTCATCTTGCATTAGTCCAGAGTTTTAACTAAGCCTTGACTAAGAGACTAGATAATCATTGTGTTTTTTAGCGCTATCACACCCATATATTGTCTAGACTGGTCCCCAGAGATCTTGCTGCTGGAAAGCGTGAGTTTAACTTTGTGCATGTGCATATGAACGTGTATATGAAAATGCATATAAACTGATATGAACGCATGTTCGCACGCAGGTTGAATTAACCACCAGTAATCAAGGCTGATGTTGTTGGTGGTGTTTTTTTTCTTTCTGGAAAAAGTGGGTGGCGAATCAAGAAAGGGCATGTCGGCGAATGTTTCCAAACGTCTCCGTTTCTGGCACTTTATTTCCACACTAAAACGCAACCCAGGAGTTTTAAAATAAAAAGGGAACAGCAGCATTCTAAAATGTCTGTATTTTAGGGGTTCGAAAGAGTCAGAGTAGCGTGAAAGCCAGGCGTAAACGTGCCAAAAGTAAGGCGTTTTAAACGAAAACGTCGTATATATGGATACAGGGACGGAATGACAATATGTGTGTTCGGAAGTCCAGAACGACCTTCGGCACAAAAAAAGTCTAATAAAGCGATATTAACAACCAACAGAAGGGGAGCTAATACGATCACTTATATACCACGTGTAAAAAAAAAAAAAAACTGAGGAAGAAGAGTAGGCCTACATCATTAGACGTGACTGGTCATGATGAGGGACAGACAGCTGAGTTAATTCACATCATCAAGGTACTGGTAAGTGCCAGGAGCAGGACACATTATAATAGGCTTTCTTTTATCCCTATCTTAGCGAATTGCATAGTCAGCTATCAACATGTGCATCATGATTATGAAAATGATCGTGCCATTTAGTGCTGTCAAACTTAACATGTTAAATGATCTCTGTTAATTTGAAACATTAAACGCGTTAGAAATGAATCGTGGGTTGACCGCGATTTCACTTGTTTGTATATGAGAGGTTGTAGTGAGCTCACTTTTGCTGCTAGGATGAAGAATGTGGTATTGAATTAAATGGGAAAACATCAGGCATGCATTGGTACCACTCTAAACATGCTAACAAACAGGGAAGGGGGCAAAATAATTCACATTTAACCAAAAGTTTAACCAAAAAATCCTAGCCTGCACTTTCTGTCTGTCTTCCATCAGAGTGCAGTTTTTCCTTGTCTTTCATATTTGCGTTTACTGTTGTGGAACTGGCAAAGACCTGGGGGTTGGTTGTGAAAGAGAAACAGACAAAATTGATAGGGCCTAGTCATTTTCATCATTTCACAGCCTTAATATGAATTTAAAAAGTCTAATATGACATGGACAAAATATTCAATAGGTTATTCAATGCTTTAACACACATTATAGGCCTATCATGAATAATTGCTAATAACCTATCTTTAAAATCATTTGTTTATTCAGGTTGAAGATAGTTGCAGCACAAAAGATGACAGGGAGAGTGCAGGGAAGTGCCAGGATGTCCCAGGATGATCAGTAATACTCTGCACTGTGTTATAATTACAAGTTTGTGTAATTTGGGGTTTCTGTAGCCAGTGACATTTCGTTATTTGTATTTTATTTTCAATGCAGATGTAATGGCATTGTACATTTTTTGTTTTTATTTGAAGACTGAGGCTTCATTATCAAACACAAACCCCAATTCTCATCGTTGGTTTTGAGATGTTACTTGCTGTGAATACCTTGTCTGATAGGCTACAGTATTGTGGCATAGAATCAGGACATCCTGGCTAGTGTCTGTCGCGCACGGCTAAGGGTGAATGGCCAGATGATGGGACCTATTTGGGAGAAATTCCAGGGCTGTTTTTTAGCCCGAGTCCGTCCATGTGTGGCTGTGTCCTAAAGCTGCTTGTCCATGTGTTTGCCAATTAATATAACGTCAGTTAATGTAATGGAACTTACAGTTCAGCTTTTTGAAAAATATAGGGGTTAGGTATTTCTCATATGCTTTGATAGTTTATTTATAGCATTTAAATGGTAAATGTCTGCATTTACACACACACACACACACACACACACACACACACACACACACACACACACACACACACACACACACACACACACACACACACACACACACACACACAAAGCATAGACATGAACTCCATATTCCCACTGACAAATATAAATCCTGCAAGAAGTCTTCTTACATGTGCCTCTGTCGAGTTCTCACACTAATAAAGCATTCAGTGTCCATAAACCTCAGCTGAAGAGTCTCTTAGATCTGAGCTTGTCATCTACTGCATTCCCTCTCTCATGCTGCATTGGAATAATGATTTTAAGTATCACAGCCAAAGTACCGTGAACAAAGGAAAGTGAACACTATGGAGCTCTATTCTTAAAGGATGAGCTGCAGAACTACAGTCTAGTCCATTCGATGTGATCATGCAGACCAATTTGGAGTGGACGCCACGGTCACATCACTGCAGCTACACACGCATTGTGGTGACAGAAAAAACAGTGGACGGCTGGCTAGTTAGTTTAGCTTGCTAATTCCACCATCCTTACCCAGCCGACTGGTAAGAAGCATGAATGCATTCAACCATCTTACACCGCATATGCAGCATACAGAAATACTCTGCAAATACCAAAACGAAACAAGTTGTACACAAGATCAGACGTTTTTAGCGGGCACGAAAAACTGAGGCGCTTTACATCAGCTAGTTAATTAGCTAATGATAAGACATGTCTCGATTTTGAGCGCTAGATGAGGGGGGGGATGGGGGGATGGGGGGGGATGAAAAAAAGTTTCTTGTCTGCAAAACCAGAAGCACCAGTTTCTGACAGCCAAATAAAGTCTGATTCACTCTTAAGCAATGCTTTACCCTGATATCAAGCCGAAATATTGATGAGGCCTTCTGTGGCTGTAATGATCCTTTTGAAGTTGAACTGTGAAAACTAAAATAGAGCGCACACCCTTGTGAAGATAGAATATGCAGTGATTCATATAAAGATCTTTGTGCTGCCAGAGGCAAGGCCTTGATTTTAAAGGCCACTTTTGAGATTCAGCAGCTGATGGAAAAGAACTAATGTGTGATGTCGAGGCTCTTTGAAGAGTGTCCGCAATCCGCAGTCACTTGGCAAAGACGTTTCACAAAAGGCAATTATTTCTGTATCACAATGGGTGCAATAGTATATTTTAATACAGTCACAAACTGTCTGAAAGTCCAAATACTTTCCTTCATGCTGTCTTTTTTCTTTAAATACTGTGCAATTTACATAGAAACTAAACTATGCGGCATTTCTAGCTTTAGCAGACAATGTGCTGTCGATAGCAAAGATGAGTAGAGACAGTGGATGGTACGCGACAAAGGTCATTGTATATAACATTTATCACATCTCCTGCACACACATCTGTCATGCAGTGTGATACTTTTCTGAAGTATAATATTTGCATCCAGCTTATTTTCACTGTCTCTTTTGTGTTTGCAAGGTAACATTTTAATCAGTTTTTAAAAACATCTTTCTTCATTTTAAAGAACGCTTTGTTCCGGAATAACCAAGGCTGTCTGCCAACAACTTCTAACAATAGTCAAATGTTCAACATAATCTCCTCCAATCAGCTGTAGAAAAGCAGCTGGAATAGAAATCAATTTTGTGTCTGAATGCAACTACTTGTATCTCGATAAGTATGAAAAGCAGGAGTGCTACTGCTGAATATATTGGGAATCCATTGCTGTACGCTATGTAGTAGCAAGACTCAACTCAGTGAACTCACCTTGATGTATTCGTTAAGTACCATTTCCTTTATAATGGTGGTGCATTCATTAACGCCTTACAGTCTATGTAGGTGTCACGACAAAATTGGGAATTTTTTTTCCTACCATCTAATATGACCCACTAAAGCTTTTTTGGGTATACATTAGTGCCCCTAGCAGTGGCAGGAAATACGACCCTATATCCAAACCAGAGAACGCATCGGCTGTGTTTGGTTATGTTTAGGCACTAACACCAATTACTTAAGTTAAGAGAAAGATTTTGGTTTGGGTTAACATCAGACAGTACTTCACTTCACGCACGGGAGGCTACGTACTCCGCACGGCACGCACGCTTGTTCTGTAAAGTAAAAAAAAAACAATTTGTAAATTTGGCGCTCTTACAGTAAACTTCGTCACCTGAACAAGATGTGTTCTATTTATCTTATAGAACACATTTTAATCTTTTAGACCAGTCACGTATTGACTCAGATTTTACGCCCATTACTGTGAGGTGTATTTTCATCCTATTTTATCTGATCATTCTATATAACATGTATTTGAGCTTTATCTGAACATTAAGTACTGGTACAACCTGATCTCACAGAATTCCGTAAAACGGGCACGGACCCTTAACTCAAAATCCGTGGCAGTTTAACGGAATTGCAACAAAATCCGTTAAACTGTCACGGAATAATTCCGTTAAATGAACACGGATTGCCAACGGATCGCCAAATTCCGTGATGGGCCCACGGAAGAATTCCGTGTAATGAACACGGATCGCCGAAAACGAAATACGGGCTTACGTGACACGCGGATCGCCGAAAAAAAAACGGTGGGTGGGCTTACGGTTCCGTGACACGCGACAACAACGGGACGGTTGGGTTCAGGAAAAGGTCGTGGGTGGGCTTACGGTTCCGTGACACGCGACAACAACGGGACGGTTGGGTTCCGTGCCACACGCGGGACACGCTTAAAAAAATAAATAAAAATAAAAATAAAAACACAACTGACGAACGCGGGACGCGAACTCCGCTCTCTTGAGTGAAAGTCCTGTGTTTTACCCATCCACCACCCCAACCAACCTCCTTACGTGGAATTCCGGCCTTACATACTACTCACTACCGTGCCACGTCATCTTCTCATTGACTTTACATTGGCATTGTTTTCCGTGGTGGCCACACGGAATTTTCACACATTCCGTACCACCACCACGGAATGAGCTGTTACCAGTCCGTGCCCATTTTACGGAATTCAGTGAGACCAGGCTGACTGGTATCTAAGATTCGACAGGAGACCTCGTATGAACTTTACTCTACTTTCAGAAGACACCTCTCTTGAAAACATCTGTGATGCATTATCAATGGCCCCTCCCAAATAAGGCCAGTTGGCTTGTAGCCATTGGTCAAAGTATTGTTTCCTCCCCCATCTATGTTACATATGTTATAGAATATATACCATGTTCAAACAAAGAAAGCCAGAGTGACCACTTGAGAATTGGGAAAACAGGTCCTCTACGAGCTCTGCAGGGCTTGTACATGATGCTGATTTCTTCGATGTAAATAAACCTTTATAATCAAGAAACAGTGTCGACGGATTACTCTCCACATAGCATTACAGCATCGCTACCGATTACACCACAACTGCAACCCAAAGCATCGTTTCGTTCAGTCCTGTGGATTACCACATCCAGCGTGACACTGATGGAGGACTGAAGCTGCTGCTGTTGAGCTGCTGACACGCTGCTTCAGCTGTTCTAGACAAGCTGTTGGTTCAGCACCACACTGTCAAACTAAGTAAGAAAAAGCAAGGGCTGTATTGTTTTCGGCGGTAGCGAGAGGATACAGTATGATACAGGCAGGCAGGTTTGTGTAATAGATCCATGAGCTTGAAGGATCATCAGAACCAACCAATCCCTCAACCAAAACACCAAGTAGTTTCTAATACAATAAGTTTAAGACACGATTTTTACAGTTTTGGAAGTGTTTCCTGGCACCATCTCACAGGTATGTAGAAATATTTGGTGGTATGGACGACATGTCATGTTGATAATAAATCCTGATGATGAGGTGATGAGTCCTGGTTTGGCATCATCGCTAGCGTGTTTGGTGTCACTGGACCTTTTCTGACAAATGAGCAGGGCGGGTTCCGGGGGCTGATAGGACTGTTAGGAGTGTTGCCAATTTCTTCTTCTACTTCGCTACATTTTAGAAAAATTGTGCTTTTTACTCCACTACATTACATTCACATACACTACATGAGTCAAGCCTCCACCTAATTTGACATCTACTAGCCTGTTTGACGTTGAGGTTTCGAGCCTCCAACGTCACCTGCCTCACTCCGCCTCACTCCGCCTCGAGAAATCCTACCCTAAGCACATATCTACATCTACACACACACAGATCTATCAACGAACACAGGGTATGTAAAATGGTGTGTGTTTCTATAGTCAGTGGTGTGAAGCCGTAGTGTGGGTTTGGCTGATACTCACCTCGGGGGCTTGGCGAGGTCCGGTCGAAACTCCCGGTCCTTTGGTCTTTGGTCTGCCGGTCCCGAAAAATGAGGTGCACACCGGAGCTTTTTCTTGGGTTCTTACGTTATTTTTTATTCAACAATCAGTGGATCATATATTGGTACAGCCAAACAATGAGAAAAATATATTTAGCAGTTAAGTTATAAAATATATAATCCGAAAATTTGGTGGTGTGACTAAAGTTTCAGTCACTCAGAATTTGGCCTAGCGTTTCTAAGTTTCTACATTCAATTTAGGAGTTGGCTTCACATTAACCGTGAGTAATTCTCAATCTCTGCTGATCTCTCCCAACGCCCTGGTCAACCACAGTTCAATTGTGGGTTTTGTTGACCCGTCCATCCCCCTCAACATTCTCTGCGTACAGACTTTAACCTCACCTGGCTTCCTGCTTTGCTTTGGTGCTCATTTCTACAGCCCCTGGAGGTCTTTGTCACTTCGTCATGTCATTTTGGGGCACTTGCTGAAAAGTTAATGCCTTTTGGAAAGTAACAATGATATGTTCAACGAGGGATATCATTATATTAGTATCTGAATTTTTAAAGTTTATGAAGTGTCTTCCAGTCTTCCACAGACCTTTTGCAATACTTGCAAAGGGAAACAATGACTGAATGAACAAAGATCACCAACTAAATACAGTTTTGCAGCAGTTGATATAGTGCGTGTGAGCACAGCTGAAGGATATCAGTGTGCAACATATTTAATTTACCGTATAAAGGGCTGTTGGCCTGGAATAACTATGTATTTCATTTAACACAACAGTGATTATTTGTAAGGCAATATTCCCGCCAGCAACAAAGTGCAATGCATTTCAACATTTCATTTGAGTTGGACCTCAGTGGGTTAGTGAAGGCCTGAGTGCGTCTTTATGGGTATGGTATGCTAACGCTGTACACAAATAGATTCATGGGATCCCATCTTGTTTTCGATGGGGGCTATTAGTAACCTTTCCCTTGGGACACCTTATAAAGCAGCTATGTAATGCCCATACTATAACTATTTACGGCAGCATCGTTCAGCAAACATTTGATGTGAAGATTCATCTCACACTGCACACCACAAAAGACAAGCACATTTTACAGAATTCAATCTAGCAAACATTTTCACCCAAAGAAAGGAAGGAAAATTATTTTCTTCTTAGGACCCCACACACAAGCTCAAAACACCATACAGAATGCTGATTACGTTACCTAAAACTGTTATTGCCTCAATACTATTACCTCTAACTCCCATGGTGATTTCCTGTTAATAGAAAGGTGTGTAGCTCTGTGTGCTTTATCCATGTGTGTGTGTGTGTGTGTGTGTGTGTGTTTGGGCAACCATGTACTGCATACCTATGACTATGTGTTTGTTTGCATATATTTGCCATCATTATTTCCTGGCCGCAGGTCACCCTACAAAATAACAGATTACCATTTGGTTCTGTGTTAATTATAAAAGCTAGATTATTTTCTGCTTTTGATAAGCATGAAGTCCAGTGGGTTAATGGGCTATTTTTGGATTTGTCATTGACATGCTTTGGACAAATGAGCTTGGGTGGTATGATTTCACAGGTAAAAAAAAAAATGCCAATTAATGTAATGTATCAGAATTGACCTTATCAAGGTTCAGAATTTCATAAATCCACAAGAAATAGCTGTTCATTATAATTTTAATTTGACACTCCAGTGGTGTGTGTCCTGGTGAACTTCTTATTAAAGAATCATAATTAATCATAGTGTGTGTGTGTGTGTGTGTGTGTGTGTGTGTGTGTGTGTGTGTCTGTTTGAATATTTCCCAAATAAGTAATCTTCTATTCCGTGCCACTGTATAAGTGGTTACCTAAACAGAGGTCTCCTAGGTCTTATAGTGGAGTCACATAACAGAGGAGCTGGTTTTATGAACTCAGCTCAGTTCATTTGTTCCAGCCACAGTCAACCACACACGTTGACAGTGAACACTGTCATCCAGGCTGCAGCCTGGGGAGGTGTAGTTGCAGAAATAGAAGGTAACAATGTGTAGGGCTTGGTATTGCCAATGATTTCCTGAATCGATCAATTCCGATTCACAAGGTCCCGATTCGATTACATTTCCCATTTGACATCTATTTATTTCAGGGAATTTTCAGTTACAATACCAATTTTGCTTGGATGTAAAATAAATAATCAGGGAACTAATGCTGTAAATTGTACAAGAAAGAAGCAACCTTCAAATATTTTTTCATAATACACCAGGTTAATATTTAATATTAAGAATTGACCCCCAAAAAGTGTGTGATGGGTTATACATCCATGGTGAAAAGGAATATCGGCGATTTTATCAATCGATATCAGATCACTCAAACAGAGTTCAATTTTAATTGGAGAATCGATTATTTTAACCCAGCTCCATTAATGTGCACAGCTCGGGGTCAAGTTGGTCAAGATCTCTTGACTAATGGCTGGATTCATATTGTACGCATGTCCCTGCTAACATCTTCCAGGAATTTAAAGCAGCAATACTATGGATGCTCCTAACCAATAACACTTATGTCAGGTGCATTACCAGGCAGTGGTCATTTCAAAAATACAGAGCTGCAGTTAGGTACTGCAACAAAATGAATATGACAACTGTGCAGTGGCGTTTGTGCACTAGGGGCCCACCAGAGTCTCTGCCGATAGCAAAACAACTCACAGACAGACCAGACTAGACATCCATGGACCAGACAGATTTGGTGCCTTGGTAGAAGCAAACTTACTGGCCAAACACCCGCCCTACCGCTGTGGGTGGAAGCGAATGACGTGGAAGAATTTCTGGGGTGGGCAATCAGATTGTAGGTGTGGAACCCCATTAAATCTGCGCCTGGGCCATGTTCAGCCCCCGACAAAACGTTGCAAACAGTTTATTTAAAGTGAAACTGAAACGTGGGGGCGTTGAACACCTCGCTGTGTGTGCAAGCGCACTGCCTTTTTCTTACCACGAGTTAACATACATGTCGCTACTGATTGGGCAACCCCTGTGACACAACCACTAAATAAGAGACACACCCACCAAACGAGAGAAAACATACCTCAAAACCTATTGCATGCCGTTTTGAGATTGGTCGCAGCAATCGCATCTCCTGTATCACTCAAGCAGTTTTCTCACAAATTTTTCTTGTTTAAATATTGTGTGGCCCTATCCAAACTAAAAATGAGTGCTTCCTGTTTTATTTTGTTACTCACCTCTTCACCTCACCTCAGATCACTTTCACTTCCTAGCTTTGTGTGTTTTCCCGCCAGTTTTGATTGTCTGCTCCGCCCTGATTGGTTTCACCTGTCCATTATCAGGCTTGCAGTCACCTGCACACCTGTTTCCACTTCCCCATTAGTCACTCACTATTTATACCAGTCCTCTTCTTTTGTACCTTTCTTGGTTTGTCATTATTTGTTTTTGCTGTTTACCTGGTGCTTACCTGCTATTAGCTGCCTGCCTTTGGGACAATCCTCTACGCCTTTTGAAATAAATCTTTGAATCCATCTTGCTACCTTCTCATTTCTCATCTGCGTTTGGGTCAAAACCTACTACTCGCTCTCCAAATCGTCACAGTATGAACCGCATGCCATGGACCCAGCAGATTTATTTGAAGAGGAGCTTTATGAACATATTCCCCCATCTGCTTGTGTGTGGAGTAGAAAGAGGCTGCTCTGAAGATGGCATGTTGGGAAGCCACCGCTAAGCCATGGCTGAGGAGCTTTTTACCTGGGTGGCTCAAAGACTTTTGATTCCCAGCCTGCTAGACCTCAGTTTATACCCTTCTCTGGTAGCTTCCCGCCTTCTTCCCCATCAGCTAGCCTCCAGCCTGCTATACTCCAGCCGACAGCCTGGCCTGCTAGCAACCAGTCTCCACTTCGGCCTAGGGGAAGGCATTCGGTTGCATCGTTGTCCACTGGATCTGACCCTGAATTCTTAGAGCTGTCCCCTTTCCTGGAGATTTGCCTTGCTATTTCCCCAGAGTATCTATCTATCTAGTGGTCTGAGCCCCTAGAAGAAAGCATGGGTCTCCAAAAAAATGTCGACCCACAATGCTGCCAAGCATTACAGAGACTTTGTTACCAAACGACCCAAATTCAGCTGCCAAGCTGCCCAGTGATCCAGAGTCTCCGCAGTCCAGCACCTCGATTGACACAATCGATAGTTCCAGAGCTGCAGCTCAAAACTAACCCACAAAAACTCCACCACCTCCTGATAGTGTAGACTTATTTCATAATGAGAATTATGATATAGTATCTGATAATCATGTGTCCTCTTTTCCTTTTAATTCAATTTACCTAATATATTTAGGATAAATGCACTAAGTATCAGCTTTTCCTGGGAGTCCTGGGGAATGTTTCACAAAGCAGAATTTATAAATTCAGGATAACCAATAAAGTGAGGCTTGACTTAGTCTAATCTGTTCATCCTGGATTGGTGCGTTTCACAAATACCAAGCCAGGCTGAGGAGGAGCGACTAAATCGAGTCAGGCTGAAGTAATTCAGATAGATGCACGTTCACGGCTTTCTTCAACAGACCGCGATGTCGATCACACATTTACTGATGCTAAAATGTTGAATACGCATTGTTCAGACTTTATACAGAGTGAGCAGCAGCTTCTTGTGGAATTATGATAATGTGAAACACATTATTTGTAAAAGAAAAGAAGCACGGCCGCTGTAATGAAACAGCAAGAGAAAGTGTGGCAGACGATCACAAACTGACTAGATAAGTAAGTAGCCTAAATATACATTAACTGACCACTGCTCTGAACTGAAACCGTCATAATCATACCATTCAAGGAGTTAGGCTACTATCATTAGCACAAGTTAACAGTTGTACTCTTTGCCTTAAAGGTCTCATGACCTGCTGCTTTTTGGATGCTTTTATATAGACCTTAGTGGTCCCCTAATACTGTATCTGAAGTCTCTTTTATATAGACCTTATTGGTCCCCTAATACTGTATCTGAAGTCTCTTTTATATAGACCTTAGTGGTCCCCTAATACTGTATCTGAAGTCTCTTTTATATAGACCTTAGTGGTCCCCTAATACTGTATCTGAATTCTCTTTTATATAGACCTTAGTGGTCCCCTAATACTGTATCTGAAGTCTCTTTTATATAGGTCTTAGTGGTCCCCTAATACTGTATCTGAAGTCTCTTTTATATAGACCTTAGTGGTCCCCTAATACTGTATCTGAAGTCTCTTTTATATAGACCTTAGTGGTCCCCTAATACTGTATCTGAAGTCTCTTTTATATAGGCCTTAGTGGTCCCCTAATACTGTATCTGAAGTCTCTTTTATATAGGCCTTAGTGGTCCCCTAATACTGTATCTGAAGTCTCTTTTATATAGGTCTTAGTGGTCCCCTAATACTGTATCTGAAGTCTCTTTTATATAGGCCTTAGTGGTCCCCTAATACTGTATCTGAAGTCTCTTCTATATAGACCTTAGTGGTCCCCTAATACTGTATCTGAAGTCTCTTCTATATAGATCTTAGTGGTCACCTAATACTGTATCTGAAGTCTCTTTTATATAGACCTTAGTGGTCCCCTAATACTGTATCTGAAGTCTCTTCTATATAGACCTTAGTGGTCCCCTAATACTGTATCTGAAGTCTCTTTTATATAGATCTTAGTGGTCCCCTAATACTGTATCTGAAGTCTCTTCTATATAGACCTTAGTGGTCCCCTAATACTGTATCTGAAGTCTCTTCTATATAGACCTTAGTGGTCCCCTAATACTGTATCTGAAGTCTCTTTTATATAGACCTTAGTGGTCCCCTAATACTGTATCTGAAGTCTCTTTTATATAGGCCTTAGTGGTCCCCTAATACTGTATCTGAAGTCTCTTTTATATAGACCTTAGTGGTCCCCTAATACTGTATCTGAAGTCTCTTTTATATAGACCTTAGTGGTCCCCTAATACTGTATCTGAAGTCTCTTTTATATAGACCTTAGTGGTCACCTAATACTGTATCTGAAGTCTCTTTTATATAGACCTTAGTGGTCCCCTAATACTGTATCTGAAGTCTCTTCTATATAGACCTTAGTGGTCCCCTAATACTGTATCTGAAGTCTCTTTTATATAGATCTTAGTGGTCCCCTAATACTGTATCTGAAGTCTCTTTCCCGAAATTCAGCCTTGGTGCAGAATTACAGCCACTAGAGAAAGTCCCACAATGAGCTTTCCTTAGGATGTGCCATTTCTGGGTCTGTAGCTGTTGAGGAGGAGAGGGGGGGGCAAGGTGGAGGGGTGGGGGTGTGGCCTTGACCAACTGTCATGCTGCTTGGTTGCAAGCCATGATGTCTCTCTCTCATGGGTGGGCCAAATTCTCTGGGTGGGCAAAGCAGAGAAAGGGGAGGTAACATTGCTCCTTATGACCTCATAAGGAGAAGATTCCTGATTGGCCCATCTGAGCTTTCATTTTCTCAAAGGCAGAGCAGGATACCCAGGGCTTGGTTTACACCTATCACCATTTCTAGCCACTGGGGGACCATAGGCAGGCTGGGGGAACTCATATTAATGTTAAAAAACCTCATAAAGTTACATTTCATGCCATGGGACCTTTAAAAGTAAGCAGAAGATATTAGGCTCGTTTGAGATGAACTGCGCCTCGCCTGTAAAGCGGACGAGAGCTTTGGTGACAAAAGTCCGCTCTCAAGTCGGACAGTTTTCCAGCGGATTCCAGCAGGAAGTGACACAAACACTGTGGTCCGATTCTGATTTAATAAAATAGACCCAGACCCATATATCAGCTCCAACACAGTCTCCAGTTGATTTTATTATGACGGAGTAGCTGTCAAAATTCTCTACATGCGATCTGTTGCTGATTTTAGTTACCAACAGACTGTAGATGATCTGTAATCTGAACAGATTTAGTCTCTCTGACTTCTAAACGTAACTATCAGCCTCACAACAGGTGTGCTGTACAGAATAAGCCTTTAAATCAGACAAATAGCAGTTAAAATCCCTCCGATTCAAAAGCAATAAAAAGTTTATGTAAAACGTCATCATGTTGAGTCTATTCTTAACCAATCAGCTGTTCGATCAGCTGAGAGGCCGGCGTTTCCCAGCATGCCCTGGGTCCGCCTGCGTCCGCCTGGCTCTTGCAGTTGGGGAAAAGCAACTGCGCTACCTGCGTCTCAGAACTGCGGCCGCCTTGGTCTCGTGAGATTATCGTTGCCCACGTGTGCATGACGTCAGAGCAAGTCGGGATCAAGTCGGACAAGAATCTAACCGGCATGCATTGGGCGGCGATCGCCGGTGATCGATTCTGCGCAGATCTGGCTCATCTCGAACGAGCCTAATGTTACTAAGGAAATTTACCATTATGCTAGAATATGATGCGTACATATCTCTTTCACTCTGTTTTTCCCTCTCTTTCATGGGCTAAAATAATAATTTCCTAAGTCATATTAACTTCCACTGCTCGCTTTTAATGCAAAGTGTATAACTTTTTTTTTTTTTTTTTAAATGACAAGTGACTCATTGACTGGTTTCAGTTAAGAGCAATAGTTCGTAACTGTATATTTTTAGATATATCATTTGGTCGGTCCGCTATTATCTGCCACGCTTTTTGTCACGTTTTTTTATTTATTTATTTTTTAATAGAGTTTCCTTCTTTACATATTATATGCTTTGCTCCCTTGTATATATGGACATAGAAAAGAGACACTGAAGAAACTGGACTCTAAAATCTAGAAACTATAAAGAAAATTAAGTGATAAATATAATGCAAACTGTAAACATGAATGTTCCATAGCCTACAACAGTAGATAGTCACTGGCAGTGTTGTGCCTGAATGCGTTCATTGAACGATAGTCCATGAACTCGTTCATATTTTGGGCGAACGTGAACTGAATGTGCTGTATTACTGCCTGATGAACGTTACTGTCAACTCGTTCATTCTGGTGTCTGTGAACGGCGCGCTCTCTCAGTTTAATTTCCTTTAATAGGGTGCCAGATTTCTATAGAGCCTTCCAGGCCAAAACCTGGCTAAAACACAAGATAAACAGGCCTTAATATGTAGCGGAAAGAACACCCAATCTGGCAACACCAGCCACCAGTGTCTCACCGCCGCATGCATCATCAAAACAAAAAGCAGCGTGGAGGCGATGAAGCAGCAAGGAGGCATCGTATGACCATTTAAACGAAAAAAAGGTCGGTGAGGATGGAAAGATCTGACATTTCTGTGCAAACTTTGCCGGCCGGCTTTCAAAAAGAAAATCTGCACTTCAGTCCCATCCACAGCAAACCTGAAACGGCTCGTTGAACTGATTGGATATGAAGATGAAATCTGATAAAATAATTGCTGTCTGTGGTTCTATATGGGCTGTATCAAACATTTTGAAAAATAATAGCTCGCAGCAACATATAGAAAAAAAGAACTATGAACTAGTTCATTTTTGGAACTGTGAACTTAGTTTAAAATGTTTGAGGATGAACTATGAACTGAACTTAGTTCATTTTAAAATTTGTGGACTCAACTTTGAACTAGTTCATGTAGAAAGTGAACTTTCCCAACACTGGTAACTGGTCCAGTGACCTAAGTCTATAATTTGGGAGGATTGTACAATTAGGATATGTTCTTAAAATTGTACAATCCTCCCAAATTATAGTCCCAGTTTACTGGAAAACACAGATTGTGTGCTAAGAATGCCAAAAACAATGCACATGGAAGCGGAACAAACCTGATCCTTTTATTGTTAAAGAATTTAAAAAAAAATTATCAACTAAAAAAAATTCAATGTGCATAGGTCCACTATATAAACACACATGTACAGAATTGTATGTATTGCCCGTAGTAATAGACTTCATTTGCAACTGTATCAGCCTTTTCTAATTATCTCAACAACTGCCGTACTATATTCACCAAACTTCTAACAATATGAACAGCAGTTTTCATACAGCAATATAACAGTAACAATGTCACATGAATAATTATACAAAAAAAATAATGGTCAGAACTTTAAATAATAACAGTACTTAAATGAACAGCAATATGCACCTGTTGTATTTTAATCCAGGCTGATAACAATAAGGTAAAACCACTGCAGAGTGAACAGAAAAGGCTCCAGGATTAATAAATCTTGGCTGTTAGCCTGGTCAGGAGCAGGCTAGCTGTTAGCCTGGCTGTTAGCCTGGTCAGGAGCAGGCTAGCTGCACAGAATAAATCTCCACAGTAACTTAGGTGCCTCTGCTTTTGTGAAACCGAGTCAAGGCTAAATTGAGCCAGGATAACTGGAATATCCCAGCTTAATCCCTTATCTTGGTTTTGTGAAGGAGCCCCTTGGAGCAAACAAATCCAAATGGATTTATTTTTTATTTAACAAATCCAAAGGATGTATTGGTCCAGATAAAGATTGTGTCGATCGGATTTCATTCTAATTTCATGGTGTAATGGTTGATTAAAGGCTCCGCAATTTATGAAGCTTTTGTTAAACCTACCGACTTACTGACGACTGCATGACTGGAGTTTAGGGCGCACCTGGGCACATGTCTCCATCATCTTTATCCTGGTTCTGATTCTCATCTTGGTGTGGGTCATACAGTGTTATGATGTCTGCATAAAACATGGTGACATTGGTTATTTAGACATGATTACTGTATGCAGTAGTGTGAGGTTGCAAAATAACATCAGCCATAGACTCTTCTTAGCATCAGGTGTTCGGTGCAATGTGAGTCATCATTGATTTCGGCCCCCTCTGCCTGGCCGTATCCCAGATGACCACCTAGCTCGCCTGAAAACGGTCCTTCCTGGACCCTGGCATGTAAATATGAGTATGTGATGTGCAGTTTACTGATGTCATGGATATAAATGTGTAAAGATTACAACCGGTTGACGATTACAACAATGCAGTTTTTAAACGGCCTAGGGCGTAATCTACTTTAGATTTCACTTGTTTGACTTCAGACGTCACAACCTCTTAGTTTATTTCAAGATATTTTTTCTATTTATATAGTTATTTTGATGTGGGATTTGTTTTAAAAAAAAATGTTTTACTTAATTTTTGTTATTTAAGATAAAATTAAATTTCAGTTGCACTTTTTGATAAGAGGGCACATCTGTTGTTTTGCACAGTTTATACAAATTAAGCAATATTTTTCAGTCATTTGTCTGTAGCTCACTCTGTTAAACAAATTGTATTGTGAACTTAAAATCATGAATCCTATCGAATCGTGAGTGTATTGTTACATCCCTGTTGCTGACATACCTATACCTTTCAAGTGACAGAGCTACTTGGTGTAGCTCTATGCTAACCTCAGCCAGATGTGTTGTGTGATGACGGTGTCACAGAAGGGCAACGGTGCATGCAGTTGTTCTAATATTTTTGAATTACAGCTTTTTTGTGTACTCATTTTAGGCCTGAAAGGGATGTATTCTGCCACTTTAAATGTAATATTTACTGCCAATTAAAGTATTACAGTAATAACTGTGGATCATGAAATGAACCGTTCTAAGATGAAGAGTAGTGAGACGATGGACATCAGTGCATGACAGAGATCAGCAGGGGACGTGCACTGCTCCTTCACACAAATAATGTCCTTGGACCTGACTATTATCCTCTCTGTCTCTCTCCATTCTTCCTCACAGCTCTTGCTCTCCTCCTGTTCCTCTTTCAGGTGTTTTCCTCTTATCTTGCCTAATGATACATGTTAATTGTTTTTAAATGGATTTTTTTGTGTGCTGGAGCACCTTCTCTCCCTTCAACATTTACACAGGGGCTGGTCAGCCATACGAATCAATAGATCTAAATACAATTGCTGGGTTTTCTCGCGGCGCTTTGGGCTCTCTGTTTCTAGCCTGTACTGGTGCTGCGATGTGCTCAGTTTAGTCTATAACCTCCTATGAAACTCCACGCAACGCCGTCATCTCATGTCATGCCAAGTAGAACAGAAGGCGTGGTTAGCCGTTTCTTCACTTAGCCACAGCACATCGAGTGGAAGTCAGTGAATGAGTCTGAACATGAAACGCAGTAGCAGTTGTTTTCTTTGTTTATGATTATAATTTATTCTACAGTGCATCCCAGCCCCATATGGCGCATTGCATCTCTTCCATATCTCCTGCATAGTGAGTGACATTATCCTTTATTACTTGCCTTGTTGGCAGCGACACAAGACCGGAGCAGCGCCAAGAAACGGTGCCTAGAAACAATGCTTGCAAGATGAAAGGAACAAATAAAGTGGGAAAAAGAGGAGGGAGGAAAAAAGATTACAAAAAGTGTTCACGGCCTTTTAATTTCATTTGGCATTACTGAGCGTGATGAGCTTAGTCGTGTTATGACTCCCTCCACGTGGGCTTCTGCAGCACACCCCCACGCTCTGATGGAGCTCCATGAATTCCCCTTATTGCTGTTTAATGAAGATGGGTACCCAAACAAATGAGCAGCCTTTGCCTGGCTCAGCACCGCAGGTTCTCATTAATCCGGATGCTAAGATGCTGATGGCACTAATTTTTCAGAATAAGCGGTGTCTGCTCCTCACCGCTTCACGGCACTACCACAACAAGAGCGAAGTTTCAATCACAAGACCCAGCCCAGAGGCAAAAAGGGTTGTAGCGTTCATGTCACACCTGGTCTGTTGAGCTCAGTGTTGTATAAAGTACTAGAAAGCAATACTTGAGTAAAAGTACAAGTATCGTACTAGAAAAAGACTTCGGTAGAAGTGAAAGTTACCTTTTAGAATATTACTTAAGTAAAAGTCTTAAAGTATCTGATATATACTGTACTTAAGTATCAAAAGTAATTTTCTGATATTTAATGTACTTAAGTATCAAAAGTAAAAGTAAAAGTTGTTTTTTTTAAAAGCAAGCGGTTAGAACTTTTATTGTGGCTTTCTTATAGTAAAGCATAAAGCATATTCAGGGACTTTTCAGGCACAATTCTCTTAAGTTCAAAGAACAAACAGCATATGTTTAGAGCTGACATCAATGTACAGCAGACATTTCTTGCAACACGGGTGTATGATGTTATCTTCACCACTACCCTGTTCACCGAGTTCACCACTATTGTCGGGGTGGTCGCAGGGCTCAACATAAAAAAAATCATCACTGGCCCCAGGGGGCCAGTAGATCAGAGTTTTGCTGGCCCCTTCTACATTTTTACTGGCCCTGAAAGAAATATCATAGGTGTGATTGGAAAAGGACAAAAAAGCAGGGAAAAAAGCTAGCCACTGCCACTGGATGTTGTGCCATTAGCAGCATAGCTAGACCAGGGGTCATCAACTACATTCAAATAAAGAAAATAAAAATATACCTAATACGCATCATCTTGTCATCTTGATATTTTCACTTTCTTACTAAATTAATGCTATATTTTTTTACATTAGTAAGCAAACATGGAAAATCCATAATGATAACTAGATAGGCTACTTAACTAGAACATGATCTCAGATTAGTCCTGTATTCCTAATTTGAAATAAGACGATTCTGTTGCTAAATAATACAACTGGCAACATCGTCAACAATGAAGAACGTGTCATTCACGTGCATATTAAGTAGCCACGTGTATTTGTTTTGGTCTAAAAATACATCCATAGGTTTACCGCTCCAGCAAGAGGATGGCTCGTTTAGAAATCAGCTACGTTTACAATAGTTTGTCCAAAGTTCAAGATTGGTTGCAAATTAAGACAAACAGTTAGACTACAAACTGACATCTTTCATTTTAGCTCGTTTGTAAAGTCGCTGTTTGCAGAGTAGAGCTGTGTTTGCACAGCGCGGAGGACGAGAGTGGACAGCGTAGACAGATCAGACAGAGATATGGGTTTCTACGTGTTTCTGCCTGTAGAACAGGTACGGGGGTTATTGATAAGTATTGACTCTTTAATCATGGAGGTTCTATTGTAGGCTACCTACTTACAGTAACGAGTGTAGCATTAGTTTATCTGCGCCATAGCCGGTAAATAATCCTCGGTAAGGTTTCCAGTCAGTAGGCTACATGTGCTGCGTGAAGTAACGCACACACCAGTGACTGTGGCTGCAACCAGCCCGACATACGTATTTACTGGCCCCGGGCGGGCCATCGGGCCATTGCTTATGTTTGCAACAAACAAGCGCTGAAATAGAGCGCGCGGTGTGCGGAGCGTGCGTAATGCAATCTAGGAGCAGTGATTCGCCAAACGTCCCTTATTGCAGTCGCACACATTTCTTCTAATTTTATTTTTTAGTAACGAGTAACGAAGATGCTTAGTGGAAATATAACGGAGTAAAAGTATACATTTTATCTAGGAAATGTAGTGGAGTAAAAGTGAAAGTTGACATAAATTTAAATAGCGAAGTAAAGTACAGATACGTGAAATTTCTACTTAAGTACAGTAACGAAGTATTTGTACTCCGTTACATTACAACACTGGTTGAGCTCGCTCCCTCACTGCTGAAACTCTCCCCCTACAGTCCCCATCGGTGTCTGTGAGGAAAATACAAAGTGGTGCAGGCGTGATGAGTCTGCCTCAGCATTAAAGGGATTCTAACGAGAGACATAAGTGCAAATTACATCTGAAACAAAATGTCTTTACAATGCAGCTTTAATTTGCAGAGTAACATTTTTTTTCATTCAAATTCAGGCTAAGAAAGTGTATCTGTAATGTGAGCTGCGTTAGAGGGAATGGGAATTAGATTGCTGGTAAACAACAATGTTACAATGTGGCTGTTATGCAGAACAAGGTTAATCAGGGTCGGTGTAACGCTTATCAGTTCAATTTTCTAAGCAGAAACGGATGTTTGGAAAAACAGAAAAATGGGTTCCAATATCCAATTTTTTATTTTTTTCCACCTTGAAAAATAAAAGTGATCTTTAACCTGTTTTTCCAATTATCTGTTTTTATTCAGAGGATCAGAAATTTTGAAAATTACTGGGGCGGCCTCTGGCTCGCCCAGTTGGAGCGTTCGCCCCATGTTGGCTGACTTGCTGCCCTTTGCTGCGTGTCATCCCCCATCTCTCTCCCCATTTCATGTCTATCCACTTTCTAAATAAAGGGAAAAGCCCCAAAAAATGATCAAAAAAAAAAATACTGCAATGGTATTCTCTCCCTTATTCCGCCTATGCACCGCAAAGTAGAGGGAAAGAATGGCCATGGCAGTATTGAATAATTGGAGCCCAGACGCAATTTTGTTATTTTCTCAATTTCTGATCCTCTAAATAAAAAACAGAAAATTGGAAAAACAGGTTAAAGATCAAATTTTTTAATTTGTCAAGGTGGAAAAAAATGAAAAATTGGATATTTGAACCCATTTTTCTGTTTATCCAAATGTCCGTTTGTGCTTAGAAAATTGAACTGATGCGTTACACTGACCATGGAGTTACTGCCTGCATTAAAGAATACAGAGGTGCATGAAATGCTCAATGGTGTTTTTAGCTCCCAACGTCTCCTTTCAGGCAGCGCTGTGACCGTTGACTTCAAGGCACCTAACCCTAACCTTAACCATTGCCTAATCCTAGTGCCTTCCAGGCAGCGCTGCATGGAAGGAGACATTGGGGGCTTAAAACACAGATAAACGCATGAAACACAACCATAGGGCATTTAGCCTAAGTATCTTGAAGCGAAGGTCTCAGGGGTTAAGTCCAGCTCAGACAATGATTCGCGACGAAGTTGAAACTTGCAACTACTTGCAATGCGCTTTCTGCAACATTCTAAAAACGTTCAGGTTCACACCAATGCGACCAGACGAGACGGTGTATCATCACCATAGCAATGACTCTCTGTAGGCTACTTCCGTTCTAACTTCCGACCTTTCAGGGGTTTTGTAGCTGGATATCATTTGCAGCATCTTCAAATATGAATGAAGATAGTGATAGTGAGATGCTTGTTACAGTTGCATTTGTAGTGATGAAATGCGAGAAACATTTTATCTCTGGTTCACTGCTGTGTTCTAACGCTGCTCCCTCTCTTCAGTCACGCTAGCTAGTTTGACCACATACTGCGCTCGTTGAGCCTCCTTCCAAAACTCTGCCATTTCAACCAGTTGACAGGTTGTAACTGACTTGACCAGCTGACTTGGCTATTGGCTGTTGAAATGTTTTTTTTTTTTTTTTTTATACATCCATGGTAGAAACATGTGACGTCTCTGACGTTCTAAACCCAGCCACTGGTGACTTGACTTGATTTGTAGGCGCCACCATCAGCTGGTCTCGAGTTGAGAACCGTTTAACTTTGTCTCCAAAGCCTCAAAAAAGTATACTATTTAATCAGTGTTCATACCGATTTCTTCAGTTACATAAAAATTTTTTCAGACAATGGAGGTCTGAACATAATTTTTTTTTAATTTTTTGGACATTATTTTTTTTGGACATATGGTCTTATTTAAAAATTTATGTTCAGCTTTCCTGAGCTGGCTTTAATGAATGTGTGGTGTCATAAATTCATTCAAACATGAATGTGCTACAATATACCGTGGTTAAAAAAACCAAGTGTAAAGCCGGTATGTCTTCTCCTTATTGGGGCTGAAATGACCTCACTTCAGCAGCACTTTCTAATCACGACAAACTCCTTCCTTAGACACGGTCACTGTGGTAACACTGTGGTAATTACGTATGAGTCAGAATTCCCCAGTAGCCCTGTGGGAGATCCTTAACCACTTCAGAATCAGCGAGCATGGGATTCCCCAGGGGACTTTCCGACACAGAAGTATCAGCGGGACTGATGCCGCTTTTTGAGATTTATGATGAATTTGCATAGATTTCAATATGGAATGGGTGCTGGGAGAGAGGGTGGGGGTGTTTGAGATAGTGCTTCCATTTGCTGCCGCAATATGGCCTACTTTAGAAATTCAATATCTCTAGCATGGCTGAGAGCTTGCACTGTAGATGAAGGGAGGGTGATGATGAGACCTATGCCTTGGTACTCACGGGTAATAACCTCCAGGGGATGGGAGATGGGATGTAAACTCGCAGATGGAAAAGCACAGATGTTCTTCCCTATCGATACTTACTTGGGCTTCTCACTGATCTCATCTAACAGTGCATACTAGCCACAGACTCTACAACAAACCCAAGTTTAGAGTTTTTTGTCCAACTGATATGGACATTTACAGCTTCCTGATGGATGTTACACATCTGCTCATTTACAAAAAGATGATTTCTCAGCATGAGCCATCGTGCTGTGTTTCTTGCTTCCCTGCCTGCCTGCATCAGAACTCCATACTCCACAGACGACGCAGACTTATAGTGGAAGATCTTTATTGGGTGGAACCATCCCTGCAAAGAATTTCATTTGTTGTATTATTCATGGAGACTGTCCTCCCCCTCCACGGAAAAACGCCCAAATAAGTCATTGCTCAAGCAGCAATTACGACTCATTTACTTTTATAGTAACAGCGCCTTCTAGTGGCCACAGTAGTTATCATGGGAGCAAAGCAGTAAGTAAGTAGCCTCAGAAGCCAGACCCACATCAAGATGGTGGGTCTGGGAACTTACCATTGATGGGGCTCAATCCAAGGGGCGGGATAAATGGTTGTCTTTCAAATTCCCTCTGCACGTAATAGGATAGCGCTACAACCAACCAGAGCAACGCTAGTTGATAGATTCAACTTTTGCCGTATCCAGTCGGCAAAACTCTGAACACATCTTCCTTTTTTAAGAATGACTTCAGTGCCGTTCTTTGTTCTTTTCTCAAAGAAAAGCTGAACTCCAAGTCTTCCAGAAGACCGCTGTTCCCAGCAGCAGCAGCCATAAGCCCCGCTCACCGACTCTATACATGATGTGATTGGCCTGACCAGAGTTTGGTTTTTCCAGCTCGCAAGCCAACGGAGAGTGCCTAGACCCCCCTGGCTGCAAAATAATTTAGCTGCCGCTAGGGGGCGTCTAGATTTCTAGGCTAGTAAGTAAGGTGACCAGGTATAAATGTGTCAAACTTTGGGGTGGTGGATGGGTCAAACAAAGTCAGGACTTTCACTCAGGAGACTGGGACTCGAGTCCTGTTTGCGGCAAGTTTATTTTTATTTTTTTTAAACTTTCTGGTACAACAGAGTTACGTCATGCTCTGCGTCAAGTAAGCGTCTGATTTTAACCCAAACGCGATCTTTATCTAAACTTAAATAAGTAGTTTTTGTGCCCAAACTGTGACCGTTTCACAATGTTAATGTGTTTAAAACCCCAAGCTTTACCTTATGTGGTTTATACGGTGGCCGACAGAGGCAAACGCCCTGCAACTTCAGAAAACACATGCAAATAGACAAAACACAAGCAAATTAAGAAAACAACTACATTAATTTGACAACACATGTGCAGCATTCAGCAAACGCGCTGCATATACACACAACACAACCAAATATACAAACGCGCTGCAATTAAAAACGATGCAAAAAGGAAAGCAAACCCCGAAAAAAGAAGCAATGCAAAAAGAAAAACAACTTCATTAATTTGACAACACATGCGCAGCATTCAGCAAACGCGATGCAAATACACAACACAACCAAATACATAAACGCGATGCGAATAAAAAACGATGCAGAAAGAAAAGCACACAAACCCAGAAAACACATGCAAAAGAAAAACGCTGCATCCAGAATCCACAACGGAAGTTCTCCAGACCTCGGGAGGGAGCAGCTAAGTGGAACCGCTGGATTTTCGACCCCTTTTCTGCCTTTTTATTAGAGTCGGGTATGGCTGCATAGTAAAAAGAGAACTCCTGTCTCATGCCCTTATTAATAACATAATATAATATTAGTAATATACAGTCTCTGCTCCCGTCTCAGCCGGGAGGCTGGTGCCGTGCTTCGACCTTTCAAAATAAAAGCTCGCGTTTGGTCGGCTCGTCTTCCTTTGGTGTTTTGGATGTTTTTGAACTAAACAGTAGGCAATCATGTTAATGAATACAATAACTTTTTCAGGGATGTATTACTTACAACACAATGGAGCAAGCAAAGCAGTTTTGTCTTTATGTGCAGGCGGGATTCAGGCTATTCAGTTTGATAAATCCCACGGTAAATTGGCTGGTTTACTAAACAGGGAGGGACTATTTTAAATAGTCCATTTTTTTGTGTTTCAAGAGCGTATTGCTCCACAATATGAATACAGATTGGTCACTTATTTTGTTGTATAATCACAATATTACACTAGCAGTGGAACAGCTGATTTGTTTTGGGGGGGGCTGGGTAGAGCATAAGAGAGAGAGAGAGAGAGAGAGAGAGAGAGAGAGAGAGAGAGAGAGAGAGAGAGAGAGAGAGAGAGACGTTCAATCTCAGAATGGTGTGCAAGGTGAGATCATAGACTTTAAATATTTTGTCTATGTTTGAGATAGTCTATGTTTTTTGTCTCGGTTAGTGGGTGTGTCTCGGCTCGGGTCACAGCTGATACTCAATCAGCGGAGTCTGTAAACGTGTCCGTAAACTCGTGGTAATAAAACATTTAAAACTGTTAGTGTTTAACGTTGACGTTTGTTTAAGTCACATTAAAGAAGAGGGTTTAATTTCCAGGTCCGAAAGCGCATCATGAAGTGTAGACCTCCTCAATTGTAATATTGTGACCTACAACAAAATAAGTGACCAATCTGTATTGATATTGAGCAATACGCTCTTGAAATACAAAAAATAGACTATTTAAAATAGTCCCCCTGTTTAGTAAACCAGCCAATTTACCGTGGGATTTATCAAACTGAATAGCCTGAATCCCGCCTGCACATAAAGACAAAACTGCTTTGCTTGCTCCATTGTGTTGTAAGTAATACATCCCTGAAAAAGTTATTGTATTCATTAACATGATTGCCTACTGTTTAGTTCAAAAACATCCAAAACACCAAAGGAAGACGAGCCGACCAAACGCGAGCTTTTATTTTGAAAGGTCGAAGCACGGCACCAGCCTCCCGGCTGAGACGGGAGCAGAGACTGTATATTACTAATATTATGTTATTAATAAGGGCATGAGACAGGAGTTTTCTTTTTACTAAGCAGCCATACCCGACTCTAATAAAAAGGCAGAAAAGGGGTCAAAAATCCAGCTGTTCCACTTAGCTGCTCCCTCCCGAGGTCTGGAGAACTTCCGTTGTGGATTCTGGATGCAGCGTTTTTCTTTTGCATGTGTTTTCGGGGTTTGTGTGCTTTTCTTTCTGCATCGTTTTTTATTCGCATCGCGTTTATGTATTTGGTTGTGTTGTGTATTTGCATCGCGTTTGCTGAATGCTGCGCATGTGTTGTCAAATTAATGAAGTTGTTTTTCTTTTTGCATTGCTTCTTTTTTCGGGGTTTGCTTTCCTTTTTGCATCGTTTTTAATTGCAGCGCGTTTGTATATTTGGTTGTGTTGTGTGTATATGCAGCGCGTTTGCTGAATGCTGCACATGTGTTGTCAAATTAATGTAGTTGTTTTCTTAATTTGCTTGTGTTTTGTCTATTTGCATGTGTTTTCTGAAGTTGCAGGGCGTTTGCCTCTGTCGGCCACCGTAGGGCCGCTTATTTATGAAACGCTCCTGTGGTTCATATTAGGTGGGAGGAATAAACGACCGATGTAGTTGTATGGTTTAGAGGACTTGCATTATGAATTGTGCAGGTGTAATAAAAAACAAAAAAAACAATCCTTGTTATGTGGAAGACATATGTGAGAGATAAATGTTGGAAGTGCAGAGGATTCCTCGGTAATGAGTGCTTTCAATGATGACCCTGCACGTGATATTACAAGACCATAATTATTTCTCTGACGAAGGCTTTTTAAACATTTGATTCTGAAGATTCAAATTTAGATGGAAAGCCTTGACATTTCTCAGTGAGTTAATGCTGTGCTTGTAGGTTGGATGCTACTCCAGATGGAACTTTGAAAATCTGTATCTATTCGCAGAACAGACAAGAAGGTTATAAGAAGAAAGGAGCTTACAGTATGTATGTCTGTGATTGCTTGAGAGTGCAATGCACAATCAAACCATCCATCCATTTTCTATACTCATCCTGTTCAGGGTTGCATGCAAGGCAGCTGGAGACTGGTTGGTTGACAAATCAAAAGGCTTTATTAATCAGCTGGACTCACTGGTTACTTTTGAGGAGGCTGATCTGCCTCAGGACATTCAAATTTAATTTCTTTAACTCATGCATTTCTTGACATACGCAGTCCCAGAATGGTTTTCCTGAGATTCAACAGCTGCAGAAAACAAACATAACAACAAACATATCGGCTACAAATGTGTATTTCCACTGTAGCTTTTGACCTCTTATAAACACATTGTAATGTTGCATTTTATTCATTCCTTAACTCCTCCTTTTAACAGAAAACAGCAAACGCATTCATTTCCTATGGCAACATGAATACATTCCCCAGATCTGTCTCCTTTTTTCATAGTAGGTATTTTTCTCCCAACTTTCGCATTCATTTAATAAAAAATTCCCCTTTGGCATGATACATTTGAACAACCAGCAGACTATTCCTATTGATGAATAATTTGGGAGATCACTAACCTGATGCGCCAGATGGTTTGTTGCACAGAACCATCTGAGAAGCCAGCATTGGAAACAGTTTGGAAAAGGGCAGGCACTTTGAAAAAATACCCGGCAGGTGATTGGATGAACCATCTGTCTATCACGTCCGCCATTGTTGTTTTAAACGAAGCCGTCACACACACCTAAACCACGCCTCCAGTAGCTCCTCACGGTACGCTGATTGGTTCGGTCCGCTGATTGGTTCCGTTTGCTGCTTTTTCAGACATAAATGCAAAAGAAAGAATCTAGCTGCCGTGCTAGGTAAAGAGATCTCAGCTTCCAGACTCAAAGTAAACAAAGTACAAAATGTCATCATTAGTTTTTTTCTTCAAATCAACAAGTCGCACCATATTTCCATATTGGCCTGCATATTGTTGTGTGTGTTAACACAAATATAGAAAATAGAAATGCTGTAGAAGTGACTGCACCATGTTCTATTATATTAAAGGTCCCATGGAATGACAATTTAACTTTATGAGGATTTTTTAACATTAATGTGAGTTCCCCCAGCCTGCCTATGGTCCCCCCTGTGGCTAGAAATGGTGATAGGTGTAAACCGAGCCCTGGGTATCCTGCTCTGCCTTTGAGAAAATGAAAGCTCAGATGGGCCAATCAGGAATCTTCTCCTTATGAGGTCATAAGGAGCAAGGTTACCTCCCCTTTCTCTGCTTTGCCCGCCCAGAGAATCTGGCCCACCCATGAGAAAGAGAGAGACATCATGGCTTTCAAACGAGCAAAGCATGACAGTTGGTCAAGGCCACACCCCCACCCTCCACCTTGCCCCCCCCCTCTCCTCTTCAATAGCTACAGACACAGAAATGGCACATCCTAAGGAAAGCTCATTGTGGGACTGGCTCTAGTGGCTGTAATTCTGCACCAAGGCTGAATTTCGGGAAAGAGACTTCAGATACAGTATTAGGGGACCACTAAGGCCTATATAAAAGAGACTTCAGATACAGTATTAGGGGACCACTAAGGTCTATATAAAAGAGACTTCAGATACAGTATTAGGGGACCACTAAGGTCTATATAAAAGAGACTTCAGATACAGTATTAAGGGGACCACTAAGGTCTATATAAAATAGACTTCAGATACAGTATTAGGGGACCACTAAGGTCTATATAAAAGAGACTTCAGATACAGTATTAGGGGACCACTAAGGTCTATATAAAAGAGACTTTCTGTGTATTAGCAATTTATCGACCTCCTAAAGCTACTAATGATTTTTTTATTTCTCTTGGTAACTTACTCAAACAATGTGATGGAAAAGAAGTCATTCTTTTAGGTGACTTTAATTTAAATTGGTTGGAGAAATCATGTAGAAACAAACTTAAAGAAATAACAAAACCTTTTCAAATGACACAACTATTAAGTAAACCAACTCGTATAACAAAATCTTCTCAAACCTTAATAGATTTAATATTGACAAATAAACCCGAGAGAATAATTAAAACTTATAATCTAATTACAGGTATGTCTGATCACAATTTAACCCTAGTAGCTAGAAAATTGATGAAAACAAGGTGCAAGAATGAAATACCAATCAATAGTAAAATGTATATCTCATTCATTCCAATGAAAGATTTACAACTGGTTGAAAAAGATTTAAAACAAACAAAGTGGGTAGACATCTTGGAGAAAAAATCTTGTGAACAGGGCTGTCATGATCTTATGTTGGCCGTAAAGGACATCTTAACCAAATATACAAAAAATAAGCAAAGAAAGCAACATGCAAAACGAAATTTGCCATGGTTCAATAAAATTATTTGGGATATGATGAAAAAGCGAGATGTGGCGCTAAAAAAAATTCTAAAATCAGGACTAACAACGGATCGATTTGCCTTTACAAGTCAAAGAAATAAAGTTACAGCTGAGCTTAGAAAGGCCAAAGCTAGTTTTTTTCTTGAAATCATTAGAAATGCACAAGGTAATAGTAGAATAATATGGAAAACTATTGATAAATTGATTGGAAAAGAAAAGTCAAAATGTGAGAATATTCGTCTCAATATTAATGGAAAAATTATTGATGACTCTTTTGCAATAGCAACAGATTTTAATGAATATTTTTTAAACAGTGTCCAAAAACTGGCTCAGAATTTTCAAATTGCTCATCCATCTCTCATAATCAGTGACAAATCTGATTTTAATCTTAGTTTAATAACTACAACTAAAGTTGAAAAAATTATTACTGTGTTAAACAGCAGCAAAGCAAAAGATATTTATGGATTTGATACTTCTTTTTTGAAACAACATAAGGACATCTTCTCTGATCCGTTGACAACAATGATCAATCAATCGATTAGTGAGGGTATTTTTCCAGCAGCCCTAAAACCTGCGATTGTCACCCCTATATTTAAGTCTGGAAACAAACAAGACATGAATAATAATCGTCCAATAAGCATCCTCCCAGCTGTGTCAAAAGTGCTCGAGAAGACTGTGGCGGAGCAACTTACCGCCCACTTCGACTCACAATCCCTCTTAAATCCAATGCAATTTGGTTTTTGACGTAAATACTCAACAGACTTTGCCTGTTGTTACTTCCTGGAAACTGTCAGGGCATATGTGGATCAGGGAAGGGTGGTGGGAGCAGTATTCCTTGATCTGCGTAAAGCTTTTGATACTGTCAATCACCAGATACTTTATAGAAAATTAAATCAATATAGTCTCTCTAAACACACTCAAACCTGGATAAGATCTTATTTGAGCGACCGACATCAGTGTGTACAAGTGAATAACATCCAATCTGCGTTTAGAGCCACCTCGATGGGAGTGCCGCAAGGGTCTATTTTGGGACCCTTGCTTTTTAGCATCTATATAAATGACCTCCCTAGAGTGTGTTCGGAAGTTGATGTAATCATGTACGCTGATGATACGGTGATCTTCACTTTTGGGGATAACGCGCTGGAGGTTGCTGACAAATTATCAAAAGAGATGCAAAAAGTTGCAGTATGGTTGCAGACGTCCTGTCTGACCTTAAACGTTGATAAAACGGTTTCAATGTTTTTTTCAAATAAACGTAAATTACAACTAACTCAAGAAATTCAAGTAAATGGACAAAAAATTAAAAATGTAAATGAAACAAAATATTTAGGTCTAGTACTTGATTCAAACCTTGGTTTTAAAAGTCACATAAAACAAATTGGTAATAAATTGAAATTTAATCTGATGAATTATAAACATATTAGAAATTCATTAACTACTGAAGCCTCACATATATACCTCAATACTATGATTGTTCCACATCTTCTGTATTGCATGTCTAGTTGGTCTCAGGCGTGTAAAACATCGTTAAAATTACTTGAATCATTATATAAAAGAGCCATAAAAATTCATGATAAAAAAGTCTTGCCAGTATCATCACTGTAAAGTTCAAAATAAATATAACATTTTGAGTTTTGATAACCTTATTAAATATAATCACATTTCTGCTCTATTTAAAATTATTCATAATATCGCTGCTCCCCCTTTGAGAAAATTTGTCACATTGAATTCGGAGAGAAGCTCTAGAGCAACACGGTCGACAGTCAGAGGAGAGTGCAGCGTTCCAAGACGTAGAACCACATATGGTCAACAATCGTTTTCTTATAAAGCAGCGAGCCTTTGGAACACTCTTCCAAATGAAATTATTTCATGCACAAATTATAGTACTTTTACACGCCTGACCAAACAGTGGTTATTATCAAAGCAAATTTGTACGCACTGAATGACTGTGATATGAATGATGTAAACTGTGAGTGAGTGAGTGATAGATTCCTGAAGTGGAGAGTGTTTTTATGATGTGAGTGAAGTAATGCTTTCATGTATTATTGTGTACATATTTTATGAATTTTTGTAAGTATAACATCAACCTGTCCAGGGACTGCGGGTGGAAATTAGCATTTTCTGCTATAACCTGGCACATGACATATCTTCTTTTATAGACTAATGTTTTTTGTGCATTGTCCCTGATCAAATAAAGAAATACTACTACTACTACTTCAGATACAGTATTAGGGGACCACTAAGGTCTATATAAAAGAGACTTCAGATACAGTATTAGGGGACCACTAAGGTCTATATAAAAGAGACTTCAGATACAGTATTAGGGGACCACTAAGGTCTATATAAAAGAGACTTCAGATACAGTATTAGGGGACCACTGAGGTCTATATAAAAGGGACTTCAGATACAGTATTAGGGGACCACTGAGGTCTATATAAAAGAGACTTCAGATACTGTATTAGGGGACCACTAAGGTCTATATAAAAGAGACTTCAGATACAGTATTAGGGGACCACTAAGGTCTATATAAAAGAGACTTCAGATACAGTATTAGGGGACCACTAAGGTCTATATAAAAGAGACTTCAGATACAGTATTAGGGGACCACTAAGGTCTATATAAAAGAGACTTCAGATACAGTATTAGGGGACCACTAAGGTCTATATAAAGAGAGTTCAGATACAGTATTAGGGGACCACTAAGGCCTATATAAAAGCATCCAAAAAGCAGCAGGTCATTGGACCTTTAATACAGACAACCAATTGAGTTCCATTACTTAACAATCATATATGTCTGGTTTACACTGTTGGCTTATACCTGTTGACCGTGCTCATATTAATCACACCACCATCACTTTATCTTCACCTCGCACTTTACCATGTCATTTGACTCCAAACACTCTTTTGTCGATTTTATTGTGTTCACTTCTTGTACCTCTTATTCTTTTATTTCTGTTGTTTCTGTTTTACTGCTGCGACAATCGAATTTCCCTGCTGGGGATCAATAAAGTGAATTTTTTTTTTCTCACTTTTTCAGAAAGGCCAATAAAAGAAATGTTCAGTCAGAGATTAAATTGGGTCACTGAAGCTGTTTAAACCGGGATTATCACAGATGTATATGACTTTGGACTTCAGCTCTCTACAGCAGTGGTGGACAACCTTTTTGGTCTGATGTACCCCCACAACCCTGTCAGATGAACTCACCTACCTCATCATCAATTCCTAATGTATGTTCCAAACACTAAAAGTGGATATTAGGTAATTTTGTCATACTTGTTGAATTGTCAATATTTAGATTGATGAATGTTTCAACCGTTTATCAATTACTTATGGCTAATTATTTAACTGTTTAGTCAGCTGCTTATGCAATATTTTAAGCTCATTTATTTTTATGATTATTTTTGGGGCATTTAAGGCCTTTATTACTGTATACAGGATAGCTGAAGATGTGAAAGAGGAGAGAAAGGTGGCAAATGGCCGCAGGTCAGAGTTGAACCTGCGGCCGCTGCGACAAGGACTGAGTCTTTGTACATGGGGCGCACGCTCTACCAGGTGAGCTATCCAGGCACCCCATAGCTAATTTTTTTCAACAGTTTATCCATGACTTTTGCCTATTTATTCTCTTGCATACCTGCGACATCTAGTGTTCAGGTGTTTCAGCTGAAATATTTTTCAATCAAATCATAATTTCTCCACATTCTTTCCATGTACCGCCTGGTAAATTCAGAAGTACCCCCAGGGTTACACAGGTACCCCTAGTTGGAAATCACTGCTCTATAGTACTAGCAAAACAGGAGCAGTAGTTTTGAGTATAAGTATTATTAGAGTAGTAGAGGCAGTGCTGCAGAGGTAGATGTACTTCTACTATTGATCCAGTGGGGACAGCAGCACAGTGGCTTTACAATTAGCAGCTCCTGTGAAAGATCTCTTCACTGCTTTGCATTGGCAGATTGTTAACTGGAGAAGCATTGACACACTAATAAATGTCTTGTCACCTGGGGACATTAATAAACATTGTATTAGCTCCCACAAACAGAGGATCAAAGACACGCTTGTTTGACATTTGGATGCATTCGGCCGATTCGGCAATTAATCATCTGGCTTCACGCTCAGCAAGTTTGCCCTTCTATACACAATGTATCTGCCTATTTATTGAATACTTTCGTATTCAAAAAAGTATCAGGAAATTTGGTTTAGGAAAATCATAATCCTATAATAACTGAAATCCGAATACCTAAATGTTAAGTAAAACAAATTAAATGATGATGAATGTAATTTGTTTTGGCTTTGTTGTTACCAGTCCACGACTCTGAAGTGCAGTTGACCACAGCATTCAAAATAGTCAGGCTGTTGTCATTAACCATTCATATATAGCTATGAAAAATAAAGCACTGCAATTCCTATGTATTCCATGTAGTTATAACTATATGCACCACAGTGACTGCTGCTGTATAAGACTGCTCTGGTCTGCACAGGGAGGAGGTTGGGATGGATAGGTGTGTCATAAAACACAACACTTTCAAGTGGGTGTTCGTGTACCGGGAGTATTAGTTGAGGGAACCGGCGTTTCAATCCAACCCACAATCTTTTAACTAATCTAAATTAATGAACTTTTAGTCGGCTAAATAATCAGAATCAGGTTTAATGCCACAGTAAGTAACACTTGCAAGGAATTTGCTTTGGTGGTTGGTGCATACATAAACAAACATATTAAACATTAATATGAAATGAACAATAAATACAGAAACAAATAGTGTATGTACAAAATATCTGTAACATAAGAAAAGGGAAAAGGATTCTGAATGGATTGAGTGCAGAATGTGCTATTTATATATATATATATATATATATATATATATATATATATATATATATATATATATATATATATATATATATATATATATATATATATATATATATACACACACACACACACACACACACACACATGTGCAATGGGCAGTTGTTTAGTCCAGGATGGAGGTTAATGCACAGTGTGAAGTGCAGTGACCAAAAGTCAACTGCTACGGCCTCTGAATCTGTACCTGACTCCCAGTAACATTTTCTCTCCTAAATTTAACTGTAAAGACCGCTAAACTCAACTGTCATGTGCCGGCGGTCGCCTAATTCCGTAGGCTATCATACCAATTGTTGTGCATAAGTTTTTGTGCGATATCATACAAACCCATTCATGAGAATACATGAAATATGAAACCTTTTTTTCAGCTTTGTATAATGTAGCGGTAAGATTTGGGAATAAATTTAAGGTTGAAAAAGTCATATTTGGTGAAAATGTACCAGCTGCATAAACAATGGTGGCTCTCTGGTGCATACTCAGAATGACTTATTCAGGCTATAATGATGGGAATGTTAGGAATTAATCATAATTTGCTCTTGGTAAGAGGGTCAACCATACGGTAAATGCCAAAGCTGTGACTTTACAAAGGCAAAGGTATACATCTTCTGCTTCTCACCCAGCCACGTGCTGTATGCTTTTGAATTTCACACACACGTTTTCAGTTGTCCAGCTATTATTTCTCTCTGTGGTGGTGAACTCTAAAGTCTGCTAAGCCCTATTTGCCTTGTCATTCAATGTCATTTTGTTTAATTCACCAAAGCGGCAAGGCAATACAGAAATTCCACCAGCTGGTCTTGACCAGTGCGTCCACTGTTCAGAACTCCTCAGCAGAAAATTGTATTTCTTTGTAAGAGACGGGCTCACATTGTTCCGAAGCAGAGAGGCGAGTGTGCTTTCTATTGCAGATGTGGCTACTTTCCTCTGGTTCGGACAGGTTTTGTGGAGTGAAATTTCGCTGAAAATGTCACGGTGTTTGAGTATGAATGAAGCTTTCCACATCCATGAATCCATTATAGCAATAATATATTCTATAATGAGGTCTCTGCTGCAATGCCATTACTTTCTGTCCAAGCCATAATGCTGAGACTCGCAATCATCGTCACCTTAAAGGTTGATTATCATCAGACTAATGCCTAAACTACAGGACGTTCTCTTCCATCTTAATAGATAACGTGCTTCATGGCAACGACTAAAAAATTAATTAAAGGGCACAAACATGAGGCGTTAACTTTATATCACACTCTTTTACAGAAATAATTTACTGCATCAGTACATCTCACATTCTGCAAATATTATGTCCAATTAAACTTGGTTCGATGAGTTCGAACAGCCCTACAGTGATAGAAATAATTACATCTATTAAGAGATTTATTTTTAGGCTTAAACCACAGCTCTGTGTCTAGATGATATTTTCAACAAATTCCTCCGAGCCACACTTTTTCCTCGAGTTAAGTTCTGCAGAATTATTAAAATATATATTTTTTTTTTTCTGACAAAGGTGCCAATCTTAGAGGGTTTTTAACAGCTTTTCGCTGTGGAACTTGTATTGTTTCAAATCAATTTATATGGCTTTCTGAGTAATGGTGATCAAGTTTTAATGAAGCTTTTCTAGCTAGGTTGTTTTTAAGTGTTCATAACGTCTTATGCAAAAAGTCTATAATTAGACTCCTTGTCTTTGCAGGTATGGGCCATTTTCACAAAAGCTGCAGATGAAAAAAGAGTCACATTTACATTTTAATGCATGTTGATTTATATGCACCGCCCCAAATAAATAAGTACTTACTAATACTTACATTAATCAGGTAGACTGAAAAAAAGACTCCCAATGGCATGCTGCTGTTTCTGTGTCTGCTTGATGTCTAAGCAGGTCATTTTCTAACAGCCATACCAGCTTGATAATCTAACCAACAGAAATAGCTGAGGGCATCTTTTTATCTGGAGTTATTCTGTGAGTTACAACTTGAGTGTAAAGTCACACTGAATCTAAAAAGATGTGTCTTTGTGTTCAGATTAGACTGATTGAGATTAAGTTACAACTCTAAGAAAGAGTACAACTTTAACGCAAATGGTGGCAATCGATAAGTTAAGGGCTTAGATGTATGTGTTATGTCCATTATCGGGACAAGATATTACTGACTTCCCGTTGTTTTTTAGAACTCTGGCATGCACTTGTCTCTTACAAGTCATGCAGTATTTTTGCCTCACATCTTTAGTCTCTGTGCCAATCAGAAACAGTTACGTTAAGGAATTGGCCATTCATAGCAAATAGTTATACAGTTAGATTTGGCTGAAAAGCTCAGCTGTTTGAGTGAGCTCTCAATGAATCCCAGCACCGCTGATAATTCTGCTGAGAAAATAAACACATGAGAGTTCGTAAAAAAATCGGAACTTGTAAATTGAAATTTGCACTCAAAGTGTTCACACACCCATGTTCTGAATGTGAAGTCCCCAAAAATATTCACAAAACGTTACACTTCATAAGATTGTATGGGGCTGGGTGCGGATTGACTTGCCGTTCGGTTCGGACCCTGGTCCGAACTTAAAAAGCCCTTTGTCCCGTTTCAGGAAGGAGGTTTAACAAACTCTGAGTCTAACCCTAAACTCTGTGTTGATTTACCCTGAGATGGGAAACTCTGAGTTTTCGGTTTCAGAACAGCTGAGTTGAGTTGGTTCAATCAACTCAGAGTAGGTTCACGCATGTGCACCCCCACATTAAAAAGGCAGCATGAATGGAGCCATGATACTACGATTCACCGTGGTAACAACCACAAACAAACTGGTCAGGTGAAATACTCATGTGCACATACAGCGAGTTTGATCATAGTTAAAAAAGCAACACAGCAGCTAAGAATGAATTTGCGTGGGAGAAAATTGCTGCTAGAGTAAATGTGTATATTCCAATATAGTGTATATCATATTTAATCATAAGTATAGGCCTACTCATCCCATTCTGAGGCTGCAGCACCATCATTAACATAATTATAATTCATAATCTGTTATTTCAAAGGGTACACATGGTTGTATTGGGTTTACATCATTCACCTGCAATCCTGTGGAACTTCTTATTAATGTCTCTCACTGGTTTGTGTGTTCCAATAACCCAACACAGGAACCATTTTTTTCCAGTGCTGCCACACTTAAAAAATTGCATCAACTTGGAAAGCGGGGAGAACATGTCATCCAGAAATGGATCTCATTGATAGTACTCGCCATAACGAAGTCCTCATTGGGTTTAAAGGTTTGACGCTTGTGTTGTTACAGTTATTTTTGGTGCCGTTTTTGCCAAATGCTCTCTTCTATTTCTGGGTCAAAAACCACTGCAGTGGAGCGGGAAGGGGCAGTTATAACCTACGGAGCATGTGCAGACTCATAACCCAAGATTACCCCGGTTAAAGCTGCTGTAGGTAAGATGGTGAAGATCCAGGACTTTGTCAACAAATTTGAACATCGACAACTTCTCAGTCCCTCCCCCCTTTCTGCTGCAGCCCAAACCGTCTCCTAAGCCCCTCCCACACAACGGAGTTTGACAGAACTGCCTATGCATGTCAGACAACATGTTCAATAACTAAACACTAACACAACGTTAACTTTACTCACCAACAGTAAAACGATGCTAACTAGCAGGCTAGTGTTAGCCATTTCAGCCTCACATCAGACCGACCACTGTGCTAACGTTACTATCATCCTCACCAACGTAGCTTTGTGGACTTTTGACTACTAATAACCAAGTGAAAGATAAATCATTCATGGTAATTATGTTACCTGTCGAGAGGAAATGTGGCTACGTCTTCATCGTTCTTCAGATCTTTAAAATCCTGCAGCTCACGCCACCTCTGAAAAGCCACTCCAATATTCACAGTTTTGGAAAACCTTTCTGCAGCTCGTGCGCGGGGAGGGGGGAGGGGAGAACGCTATGTATGCGTGTGCCTGAGCAGTGATTGACAGGCAGATAGACCCCGCCCCCTGTGGCCCTGATTGGAGAAAATCGACCGGGAGCGGCGGAATTTTGCCAATGGCACTACAGGCTGTAGGAGGTGCCAGAGGAGCTGTTTTTTTTATTTTACATAATTCATGTAGTTCTACTGTGCCAGTTGGGTCAGTTTCAGCAAACATGACAGAAAGTTAGTTTTATAAGACTTACCTACTGCATCTTTAAGGTGTATGAAGAAGTTTTCTAGGTCTATTAACCAGGTTATAAGAACTGCGGTTTTTAAACTGCATGTAAACACACTGACTGCCTGGAACAGTTATGTGGCCAGGGTATACTTATAGAGTTGATGCACCTTTCACACTGTGTGAAAACGTTTATTTGTTCTGAAATGAGAGGCTGTGGAGGAAACTTTGCCCTGGGCAAAGACATACTGTACATGTCCATGGAATCTGTATGTGAAATATATGTGTACCAAATACTGGCTCTCTTGAGCCTTCAAGGATGGCATGATTTTAAACTCGCTTCAATTTCTCTTGAATATGGTTCCGTGATTATTGCTTTCTTATATTTCATTGCAATACTTTGGTTATTATAACTACACACTATGAAGCATTAGTGAAGTATTAGTCTTAGAACCTCAAAATATTGACTATATTTTCTCAAAATATTGACTTAGAATCTCAAAATAATGACAATTTAAAATATTGACTTAATATTATCTCAAAATATTGACTAAGTATCTAAAAATTTGGGCTTATCTCAAAATATTGACTTAGTATCTAAAAATATTTATTTAGTATCTTAAAATATTGACTTGCTATTTCAAAATATTGACTAAGTATCTCAATATATAATCTCAAAGTAATGACAAACTTTAAAATATTGACATGGAATATGAAAATATTGACTCATTGAATAGTGTCTCAATATATTGACTTAGTTATTCAGAATATTGACTAATAATTGTAAAGTAATGAGAAACTTTAAAATATTGACTTAGAATCTCAATATATTGACTTAATATGTCAATATATTGACTTAATACCTCAAAACATTGACTCAGTATCTCAATATATTGACTTAGTATCTCAATGTATTGATTTATCTTAAAATATTGACTTAGCGTCTCAATATATTGACTTAGTATCTCAGAATATTGACTAAGACTCAGTAGTCCATTCTGATAGTAATTTACTACCTGTCATAATGAGCTACCTTACTTTTAACTACATCTATAGAGGAAGTAGTCCATTCTGATAAATATTACCTACCTGTCATAACGAGTTACCCTTCTTCTAACTACATTTTTAGAGGAAATAGTAGCTTGGAGCCCAAAAGGACGCAGAGTTGGCTAATTTCCTTCTGAACGGGTAAGCATTAGCTTCAGGCTAATTTATCACGACTACAAGGGACGGGCATTTTATGTCATTTGAACATTTGTCTACTCACATTGAATTATATAGCTAGAGGACCTGAGTTGGTAACTCACAAAAACAAATTCAGATACTGCCAGTAAAGTGATCCCGACTGGTCCTGGCTAACGCTGCCACGCTAACCCTGCTCAACACAGTCTCACTCCCTACTCGTCAAATGTATGACGCATGGTCAAGGACCCTGGCGTCAAGTTTCAACGAAATAGGGGTACCCTTAACTTCATTTTTCGACGAGGGGGTCCGTCAGATAGACATACATGTTATTACCTCACCGTCGGATATCGACGAAAGAAAAAAACACGCCCCCCCGTCCCTTAACTCGAAATCTGGGACAGTTATTGGTATTTTTAGCCCAATAACCGCTGTTTTAATCAACATTATTCACGAGATATTAACATGGTTTATATGTATTTCTTTTAATGTTATTATTTCGGTCTATTTCCGCCAGGGAAGCTGGGTTGCTTTTTTTGTTGATTTATATTTTTTTAAACTATAACGCCAAATCTATCAACATTTATTTAGATGTTATCATGGTATTCATTTCTTTACTTTAATAATATTATTTCGGTCTTATTACCGGTGAAATATTACAGTATATGCTGTAATACAGAACATAACGCTATGATCCGAGCTGGACGCATTCAAAGCCGATAGGCCTATCCCCCAATGCAATGCGGCCATTCATTTCAAAGAATCGGGCAGCGATCAGCGGGTCTTTAACGCCAGGATCGCTTCAATATACATATATACAGTCAGTGGTCAGTATCACTTCAATATACATATATACAGTCAGTGGTCAGTATCACTTCAATATACATATATACAGTCAGTGGTCAGTATCACTTCAATATACATATATACAGTCAGTGGTCAGTATCACTTCAATATACATATATACAGTCAGTGGTCAGTATCACTTCAATATACATATATACAGTCAGTGGTCAGTATCACTTCAATATACATATATACAGTCAGTGGTCAGTATCACTTCAATATACATATATACAGTCAGTGGTCAGTATCACTTCAATATCCATATATACAGTCAGTGATTGTGTCACCAGCAACAACACGTTGCTCAGTTTTGTTCCAGTAAGTTATGAACCATAATAACGTTTAAACGAATCCGCGGGAAACTCCGGAAGTGACGTAGTACGTCCCGCTCAGCGGATACGAAGATACAAATATATAATATTCGTAATATTGATGTTTTTTCTAACGTTGTATTTGAGGAGTTAAACAATAAAGATAGTTATAATAATAAAATACAGTTTCATGTATTTGTCTCATGTATTGTGTGCTCGGCCGGCCAGCGGGCGGCAGCAATCTGAAATCATCAAGCCATTTCCCGGCGGACAGCAGAAACAGGAGCCGAACGAGTCCCCCCCCCCACCCACCCACCCCGGAAGAACTACAAGTGCTCAAGCTTTGTAACAGCTTCTGTGGCGTTTCTTATGGGAGTTGTAGTTTTAAAGTGTATTGGTATATTTCTCATAAGTAGAAGTTGGCAGTGTATAATTATGGATACACCCTGGGGTTTTTTGGTATGGAGAACACACTGGTGTCATCAGATTTTAAAAATAAAATCGTTAAATAAGTGAAAATAGCTTATTACCATATTTGACAGTGCTTACAGTAGGTACAATTTGGTGACCATATCTACATGACAGCTGAGGTCCAGAGCTTTCTATAACAGCTGGTCTTATGTGTGTAGCACCTTCTGTTGCTAAATGACAGGCCTTCATACATGGACTGGGTTCAAGGTTCAGAGGTCAATATTTCAAAGCAGGAGTAATGTATGCTCTTCAGACTGACATATGTTCCTCTCCAGGTTGAGACCTTTCCAACGATGTGTTTGCTATAGTCCTACGACAACGTTTTAATTTGTACACATCATGGAGACCACTTAGCAGGAGATACTTTATTGTCCCCAGAGGGATATTTGCCTTGAGTTCAAATGCTTCACAAATAACACTTGACATATTGTTTTATCATACAGCTGACATACTTACAATAAAAAACAACATGAACAAAGAGATATAGGCTAGACTGAAGCACATCACACAGCAACAATCTATTGCTCATCTTTCACAAACAGTGACAAGAGCAACACAACCATGCTTCATATCATGAAGCTATTGCACACCCTCAATCTCAAGCAACATTATTTAAAGTTTTAATTGAGGTAGGTCCAAATTAGGCCTATAGTTTAGAAAAGTTAAATGTACCCATATCTTCTGCCAGAGGATAAGAGCTCATACTTGGCATGGAGAATAAAGATAGAGCAGACCATATTCTGTGTGCTTGCCTGGAGAGACTGGTTTCTATTCCTCTACACAACCTTCATGACAGTCATATTAATATGCTCTGTAATGCAGCCTTGTATAACATAAACCATCTGATTCACCGTGGGTGTCTGCTCTAAATGATAACACACACTTTCAACACGGGCCTTCCAGCCAAAGGTGCATGTTGTCCATATGAACACCGTTGGGCCTATAGGAGCAGAGCCGATGGATTGGTTCATCATTTATGACCTCTGATATCCTCTGACCCAGCTCTATCTCGAGAGTTACCTCAACTTCAGTTTCAAGGGGGGGGTGTCAGCTTTTCTTCGACATGAGTAGGGGGGGGCACCAAGGAAAAAAAGGTTGGGAACCACTGCTCTGACCCATGTCATGACCCTTTTCTCAGCTTGTGAAATGGTTGAATGAGATGTGTGAGTTTTGTCTTTGTGCAGTAGGGCTGAGGTAGAAGTGTGCCAAAAATGCCAAAACACATGTATATGTATACATATCCAAACAAAGCTATATACATCTTAATCTGTGAACAAAAACCTCGGCAACAATCTGCTTATCCTTTTAATTTCCTGAAAATGCTTAATTTTGAAAAGGTAAAGGCTACAAAGGTTAGGATGGCTACAAGGTGTAACCACGGTGATTGATTTGAGGATCATCTTCTGAATATACTAATTAATATGTTAGGCCTAAAATAAATTGATATTTCAAAAAAGTAATTTATTTAAAACAACTAATAATGCAGTGTGATTTTAAATCAAACTAAGTCCCACACATAAATATACTCTTATACTGTTTTATTCCCCTTTGGTCTTTGCTATTAATATTAATCAACTGCAAAATTAGAAAATTGCGTTTTTTAAATAACTATGCATGGAAAATAAAATAAAAAAATGCTTCTCTTTGTATATAGTTTATTGTTTTTCACAACAGTACAATTCAAAACAAATGCAAATTAGTCAAACAAGCCATTAGGCTGTAGTTCTAAACACTCAACTGTAGGTTGAGGCAAATCAAAGTGCTAAATATAAAACACAATGTTTTCATTATTAATATTTTATTGTGTAAATTCTCACGTACAACGTGGAACATTCTTTCACAAACGAGATGTGGAATTTCCACGTCACTTCCGCGGATTCGTTTAAACGTAGACAAATACATGAAACTGTATTTTATTATTATAACTATCTTTATTGTTTAACTCCTCAAATACAACGTTAGAAAAAAACATCAATATTACGAATATTATATATTTGTATCTTCGTATCCGCTGAGCGGGACGTACTACGTCACTTCCGGAGTTTTCCGCGGATTCGTTTAAACGTTATTATGGTTCATAACTTACCGGAACAAAACTGAGCAACGTGTTGTTGCTGGTGACACAACCACTGACTGTATATATGTATATTGAAGTGATACTGACCACTGACTGTATATATGTATATTGAAGTGATACTGACCACTGACTGTATATATGTATATTGAAGTGATACTGACCACTGACTGTATATATGTATATTGAAGTGATACTGACCACTGACTGTATATATGTATATTGAAGTGATACTGACCACTGACTGTATATATGTATATTGAAGTGATACTGACCACTGACTGTATATATGGATATTGAAGTGATACTGACCACTGACTGTATATATGTATATTGAAGTGATACTGACCACTGACTGTATATATGTATATTGAAGTGATACTGACCACTGACTGTAAATATGTATATTGAAGCGATCCTGGCGTTAAAGACCCGCTGATCGCTGCCCGATTCTTTGAAATGAATGGCCGCATTGGATTGGGGGGATAGGCCTATCGGCTTTGAATGCGTCCAGCTCGGATCATATCGTAATGTTCTGTATTACAGCATATACTGTAATATTTCACCGGTAATAAGACCGAAATAATATTATAAAAGTAAAGAAATGAATACCATGATAATATCTAAATAAATGTTGATAGATTTGGCGTTATAGTTTAAAAAATATAAATCAACAAAAAAGCAACCCAGCTTCCCTGGCCGAAATAGACCTAAATAATAACATTAAAAGAAATACATATAAACCATGATAATATCTCGTGAATAATGTTGATTAAAACAGCGGTTATTGGGCTAAAAATACCAATAACTGTCCCAGATTTCGAGTTAAGGGACGGGGGGGCGTGTTTTTTTCTTTCGTCGATATCCGACGGTGAGGGAATAACATGTATGTCTATCTGACAGACCCCCTCGTCGAAAAATGAAGTTAAGGGTACCCCTATTTCGTTGAAACTTGACGCCAGGGTCCTTGACCATGCGTCATACATTTGACGAGTAGGGAGTGAGACTGTGTTGTCCTGCTAACTGCTAACGTTACCAGAGGACCAGGCAAGCGGGCCACGGCTGTTTACAACGTGTAGCCTGTTCAGCGGCCAATAAAGTGTGTTCAGTCGGGTAGAGAGGATGGCAAGGTAATGTTATTTTTAGCGGTTCCTACCGTAATTCTAAGCCTAGGAAGTGTGTCTGTCCGTCGTGTGGAGAGGACAGTGAGGTTGTTGTGATTTTAGCGGTTCATACTGTAATTCTAAGCCGAAAAAGTGTGTCTGTCAGTTGGGTACAGAGCTCAGTGTGAGCAGACTGTTTATGACTGTCAGTATAGCCAGCATCTAACGTTAGCTACTCCGTTGTGCTGTGAAGTAATGTCTGGCTATGTGAGACAAACATCTACCAACATTGTTGTGGATGCTGCAGTCTCAGCCTGGCAACCTCTGAACTTGGAGTCTGGGAGGAGGGGACGGGGGAGACGACTCTCCAGTATTTAGAATTTTTACTGCAGTAACAATTTTAAACACTAGCTCTCAGTATTACATATTGCACCTTTTAAACCAATCACAAACGTCTTGGGCGGTTTTAAGTAGGGATGCACCGATCCGACTTTTTCAGTCCCGATACCGATACCGATGCCAGGGCTTTGTGTATCTGTCGATACCCGATACCGATCCGATACCGTCGCTGAATTAATAATAAACTGTATACCTTCCACCTTATACCTTCCTTCCACCATATGGAAGAGACTAAAGCCACCAGACCTTCCTAACTAAACATTACTTTCCTAACTAAGACAAAATAACATAGATGTAATGTATTGCATTCTTATTTATATTTTATTTAAAAAACAACTGTGCATTCAAATCGATAATATAATGTAATCAAACTTCTTTAAATAAATTTAAATAAATAAAAATGGGCCATCAGTAATGGGCCACCTTTATATAGGTTTAATGGCTTATTCTACTGTCAGGAGTACATAGAATATCTCAAAAACATGTTAATGTCATCATGTTTACTCAAAGCTTTTATTACTAAAGGGTTTGGCTCCACGACATTATACAATAACTTTATATGAAGGAGAATCCATAAAACAGTTACAGAAGCTAAACCAATTGTATTGTACAAACTGCAAAGTAGTAAAATAAACTCAAATCGAATGAATACACATACAAACAACTTTAACATTGTTTCCCTTTCAAAACTAAATAGTTGTAAGCTAGTTGTATAACCACTACCTTGACCACAGGTCAGTTAGGATGTAGTGTTGTTGTAGTGGGCGACTGAACGGAGCTCCGCTGTCAGCCTCCTTCGCTGTTTGAATAACGTCAGCAGGTTGGAGGACGTATTTCAGCGAGGCGAGACATCTTAAATCCAGAGTTTTAATCATCGCTCTGAACCCGTCTTTCTCAACGGTCTGTAGCGGGACCGGAGGTGGATTGCGTTCATAATGTTGCTCCGCTGCATGCTTGAAGTGACACGTCTTTAACGTTAGCACGGCCGAGTAACGTTAGAGCGACGGGCAACAACAGCGGCTAAATTATGTCCGATTTGTTACAAACAAAAAACTTCGGAACAACAGACTGCTCCTCTCTTGAGCACACGTTGTTCTGGTGTATCTCCGGTCTTTCTTCATCCTCTAGCTAACTTTCTTCTTGGTTCTTGAATGTGCAGTAGCGACCAGAGCCTCTCCCAGCTTAACAGACTGTTATGCTACCTGGCTAGCTAGCTAGGCTAGCAGCTGTAATGTTACCCAGCATGCCTTTCGGCGGTGTAGCTACATTTGTAAATGTAAAATTATTAGTGTTAGAAACTGTTTAAGTCTCAAATTGTTATATGCTTTGGTGTTTTAGCCTTTTAAAGAGAGTTAGTTGTGGGTTATTAATTGTTGTGTTATGAAGTTAGTTACTACCATGAGTGAGAAGGGTACGCAGTTAACAGCGGTCCCAGTGCTGCAACATAGTTAAAATAAATTAATAACAGGATCGGCCCATGGATCTGTTAATTTTTCCGATCCAGCTATATTGTCAATATCGGGGTCGATACCCGATCCAAATATCGGATCGGTGCATCCCTAGTTTTAAGCGACTTATGCGACGGATGGAGCAAAATAGTTGTGCGAGAGAAAACTCAGATTGGACAGATAGTCTAGCTAGCTTATCTGGATTTACCCTGCAGAGATCTGAGGAGCAGTTAACCATAGTCCTCACAAATCCACCAGAGTTTAAAATTCCAACAAAAAAGAAAGTGGAAGGAAATGGAAATCGGCGAAAATACATGCATCCGGCAGATTTTCCTGCGGCACCGAAGCAACCAAGGAAGTGTAACATTGTGGATATAGACTAGATAGAATGGTAATACGCATAAGGAGGCAGGTTAGGGTGGTGGATGGTTCGCACAACACAAGGACTTTGCCCCAGGTGTTTCACTTAAACGTACATTTTGTAACCCCACCCATGATCTTTCCCTAACCCTAACTAAGTGGTTTTACCCTGCACGTTGAAAAATGACGGCAAGAGGTCCAGACCCAGAGCGCAAAAAGTGATGCCAAGGGCTCCCGACAAAGCGCGTTGATAAATGACGCCACAGAGATACCCAGAGCGCCAAATATTGCCGCAGATGGGATTAAATAGTATGTCTGAGTGAGACGCAAAAGGAGACTTTTTGCGTCGCTAACTAACACCAAAGGCACCTGACCAAGCGTCTTGGAGTGAGACTGTTTTGCAAAAGCTCAATTGTAGGATATAAGTATTATTTTCAAATGGCATCGTTTAATGTCTGGAGCACCACAGATTAAAGCTACATTGTGTAAGAATTTCTCCCATCTAGTGGTGAAATTGTATAGGACAACCTTCTACGGTGGCCAAACCTGAAATAAGCTCTCTCCATTGTTTACACGCAGCTGTTCTAGCCACTCCAATATTAACTTTGGTCCTGTTGCTTTGCCTGTTGCGTTGTCGTTTTTAATTTTTTTTCTTGCTTGCTTTCCTGGCGAGTTGTTCTCCCCCTTGCATTGGTCACGGTGCCACTAGGTGTAAGAGGGCGAAATGCGGAGGTATGTCCATCTTTGGCAAATGTATTTTTAAGATGGAGGCGCTACATGGCCGCCGTCATTCCAGCGATGTATTCGGAATGATTCTGAATGTCAGATTCTACGCTTGCGAGAATACTTTGATTAGATGGAGGAAGGAAGTGAATGAATGAGTACATATTTGTGAAAGAACAAACGTGTTTTTTTTTAAGAATCAACTCCAAAAATGACACATTGTAGGTTTAAATGAAGTTTTGCCTCCATTATGTTGGGTAGCTTCAAATAAATTATTTACTTATTTGTTCCTGGGTGCAATTGATTGAAACAGTTAAACAAAAAAAGAAAAAGTACAATTCATATCAATGTAGAGCTTGTATTGTGGTAGCCTATACCAAAGTAAAACCATGCAAACTCCACATGCATACAATGTAATTAAGTAATTTGATGGCTGGTGGGTTTCATGAGTGCTTATATCCAATAAACCTCATGTTGGGCAGCAGATGTGAATACCAGTTAGAGGGAGCAGTTCTTCATGGATAGATTGTCACAGTATGCAGAGCCTTAATAATCTTAATGCTCTGACAGTCACGCAGTGTCTGCTTTGCCTCTATGATCTTACTGACCTCGGCAAGCGCATGTGTGTTTAGTATAAACAACCATGAACAAACATACAATTGACTAAAAGAAAAAAGAACTGACTAAACAAAAGAGAATGCATTCTGATCGTGGTTCATTCGATACCTACCGTGAGTACATTTACTTGTAAATTACAACAGGGTAATGTTTTCTCAAATCACACACAGCTTTTATGCCCTGACCGGAAATGACTCTTCTTTTTCATTTAATGGTAAATTGCAACCGGGCAGAGCATTACTGCCACTTATTGCCTATTGAAAAAAAACACATATATAAATTACGTTTGTAAAGTTTGGGATGTTTGCCATTTCAATCGCAACTGCTGCAGCTTCCTCACCCGCCTCTTTCACAAGTTTAAAATTACGTTGGTGGTCCCGTAGCTTCCGCGCCGTAGCAAAGATGGTGACCGTTGAGGCTGAGTAATGTCTGATTCTAATTCAGCGGATTGCAAGGAAGTTGACGCACCTTTGAGTGTTATAATGGCATGATAGTAATAACAGTAGTAGTAGTAATGACACATGCTTAGCTACGTTAGCGAAGCTGTCCATAAAAAGAACTGAAACACAACCTATCAGAGGCAAGTGCCAGGTGCACAGAGGTAAAGGAACTGGGAACAAGAGAGACACACTGTCCCAACAGATGTCTGCCCGTCTGTGTCTGCTCCGTTCATCAGAGCCCTCCAGTGAGACTCGCTTGTCACAGTTAGTTTGTCAGTAATAATCATCAGAGCAACCAAAAATGAAATGTTCCTCACCATTTTGCCAAAAAAAAAAAAAAAATATTAACCATTACAAAATACTTCTTTTTACTTTGACTTTTTTAGCAAAACTAATAAGTCGAGCAAATACCAAGGGCTTATGATCCTCATCTCCCTCCTAGCTTCCCAAACCCAGTTCATTTCAAACTAAAGGGGCTGTACTCAACATTCAGAACATTAATAAAGCAGTAAACAAACAAAAAAATCTATCTACGATGTAAACATCATAAAACACAATGTCAAAGCTTGTCAAGGTTGCTTGTTTTTTGGACAGAAAATCCGAGTGAAACTCGCCGACACTAACTGTCTCAGAAATAATGGAGACACACCAAATTTAGTCTTGGGGTTTTCTGCGTTTTGCTTGTTTTAGAAGAAGGCGAACAATGTGAGCAGCTGAAAGACAGCGAGTGAATGACAGGGCGGCCCTGATGAGAGATATGATGTTGATGAGTTTATGAATTTGAAAGTTATCAATCTTTAAATCATATATTAGTCCGTAAATTGTGTGCAAGGTTGAATTTGCAAGCTAGTAAATGCAATGTTTTTGGTTCAATTCCTACAATTTGGTCGTTTTGGTTTCTCACCTAAAGATAATTGAAATCTAGTGCACTTGAAAGCGACCTGAGAAAGGTTCGGTTCATTTGAAATATTAAAAAATATCTCTCACATACCTCCTGAGTACCCTGAATGTGGAACCCCATTTGAGAAACACTGCAGTATTTAAACAACTGATGAAAAGTATTGCAATTGTCGCAATTACATTATAATAATGTATAATTTGTTTTCAACCAATGTCATAATTTAGAATGATATAAATTGCATTTAGTATTATTTAGTGATTTTATTTGGTAAGAGTAAAGTGCTTTTATTTTGAAGTCTCCGCAAGGCCTCTTGGGACGCTCGTGAGTAAGAGAGTCAGAATGTAATGCTCCGATAAAAGCTCTAAGGCTGTTATAGCGGATGTCAGCGATATAAGGAAACATCTATTCCCTTGTGTACAGCATACAGCCAACGAGGTATGATCTTTTGTGTCTGTATTTTACTTTGGTGAACATTATTTTACATGCTGTGCATGTCATTGTATGTTCATTAAAGCTAATGTGGTCTTTATTTTCTCGTTATACTGTGTGTTTAGTTTTCACGGTGGATTTGAAGAAGCTTCAAATAAACCTGTAGCAAGAAAACCACTTGTGTCTGCCAGGTCTTCCAGGGTATTTTCTAATTTTTCTAATTCTAAGTATTTTGTGTTTAAGTCAACCCCGTAACAAACCAATCGTAAAGTCGACCCCGTAACAAATCAGTCATAAAGTCAACCTCATAACAATCAATGTGTGTTGTCATAAAAATACATGTTTATGACTTTAATTAAGCTCTGTAATGGTTTCATTCTTTATTGGTGATTGGTCCTTGCTTTTATCAAACCTGATCACTTCACATGGTATCACATGGTGATACTATAATGAAAGTAATCTTGAATGCACTGCAAAAGAAGGTGATGAAATACAACATAGATCCATTTCAGGAGATGCTAGTTACTGTAAGCTTTGCTCATCCACAATTCAATTTAGTCCTGAGCCATTCGGATCAAAATCAGGGAACACTAAATCACCTTGAGTCAGAGCTCAGAGAACAGTTTCACGTGCTGTCTCTGTGACAGAGCCCAGCAGTGTGACAATGTGTTAGAGCTGCTATGGGAGAACAGGATAGCAGAGCAGTCCATGACAGTCATTGAATGGTAACTAAAGACTGGAGCTCTGAGCATAGCAGAGCTTTTGAAATGCCAACGAAATACCCACAGTAAACCTGAAATCTCTGCAACTTAAGAAAAGCCATGCAAATTGACTAAACCTCTTCATCAATTTGACACAGGCTGCATTTAGATTCAGATATTCGGTTTCATCAAGAAACCTCCATTACCATTGCATTACACATACACTACAGTTAAAACTAAAAACATTACTTCATGGAAACTTCTTTCATAAAAGACACAAGTACACTTCTTAAACAGGTGAGACACACTCTAAGAGTTGTATGGTTTTTACACGATATTTGTAACCCGTTTCAAAAACATATCTCCAGACAATTATAGCATCATTGATGCAACCATATGAGCTACAGTTTGATCCTTATGCAGAGATGGGAAACATAAATGGCGCACACTGAGGGGGGGGGGGTCTCCCATAGAAAAGTGCAGGGGAGCTAGGGTGGAAGCTCACCTGGTGTCTGATGGAACACTGGATGAGGTCTATTCATCAGCCTGCCTCAGTGAGAGATAGCCCTGCCAGCACAGTTACTGCTCATGACGGGCTACCTTGAATTAATAATGGCAGATCTGTGGGAGCGAGGGGGCGCCCCTGTCAATGACCACAGCTGAAACAGGATCCTCTCTCACTGGACTGCAAGGGAGTGTCATGCTGCATTTTTTGGACTTTTTTTTCCCTCCAAAATGACAGCCATTACATTGTCTGCAAAGTTAAAGGTACTGCACTTGACATTCGGAACATTAACATAGCAGTAAACAAATATCTAAAATGTATAAAGATATAGTTGACTAATGGTATCCTGGGCAGAGGATGAAGTCACACTCCCTGTGTGTGTTGTAGGCCAGTGGTTCCCAAATCTTTTCACATCAAGGCCCTTTAAACTGACACAAATAGTCATCCATTCTGTCATTGTGTTACTTATGAATGGAATTATAATATATCTATATAATATAATAAATTCAAATAAATGATTCCCCTTTTTGCCAGGACCCCTGAAACCCCCTCAATGACCCCTGTGTACACCAGAGGTTACAAAACTTTTTTACATTAAGGACCCCTAACCTTAAACAAATTAGACCACGCCCCCCCCCCCCCCCCCCCCCATCTGACAGGGTTTTTTGGCTTTTAAATATTTTATTACATAATGTATGAAATCCAGGACTAAAATCATCATACAGTCTATCATTGTGTTACTTAGGAAATGGAATTCTTGTGAAATCTTTAGTGGAAATTTTTTTCCCCTTTTTGCTGGGGACCTAATGGAAAACCTTCAAGAACCCCTGGAGGTCCCCCAACCCCACTTTGGGAACCACTGTTGTAGTCAGGGCTGTTCTTTTTTTTCATAGCCGGTCCGGCTGTGCGTGCTTGTTTTCATGAGCAGATTTTAGTGTTTTTTTCCTCCATTTCCAAGTGAACTGTGTGCATTTGAGACACAAATTAGTGTCTTCCTGTCTGACACATGTACTGACAGCAACATCTATCCCTAATAACAGCTATCCCTACTAAATTCAAATATTACACCTAGAATTGTACTCATAATCGCTGTTACAGCTTCCACTAAAACCCATTTTTCTCTCAGATCTATCACTCTGAGGTGTTTCCAGGGATTGGGACCTATCAAAAATCAAAAGACGGAAAGATACCTGTGAAAGTGTTCACACTCCACATTGAATTTCAATGGGAATAACACATCAAAGTTAAGGAGACTACTGGCTCAAATCAAATGCTGAAACAAAATGTCTAAAACAAGACATCCCCAAGAACATAGTGTTGCATTTCAGAACCTTAGGAAACGGACAGCGGCCGATACAAACACACTATTAACTCGATAACGAAGCCGTAAAGTAGGCTATCTTTCAACTCAAGACAGCGCCACTTCTCACAAATACAGATAGGTTTGGAGATGAGAAGTTGAACTAGACCACCAACTACCGCTGATCTGACGGAGCACCACGACCGGCCGCTCGCGGTGCTCTGTATCCAGCGCACAGTCACCGATTCTGGGGTATCAACCGCGATCAGCTTCATGGGAAATTAAGAACTCTCTGTACTGGTGGCGGATGTCGTTGATGCACTTGCATCATTAGGTTTGCTTTTTTAATAACAAATCTGTCCATTTAATTCTCACTCTGATTACCTAACGCACATGCATGCACTGTGGGGGCGATGGAGGCGTTTTCATCCAAGAGACGCTGTGATTGGTGGATAGGATATGGAGCAGGGGACTGACAGCGACATAACCAATCACATTGTGACAGACGCTCCACTTAGCACCAATTGCAATGTTTAATTTTAAATGAATGTAGCCTACTGGCAGTCTGGCACACGTGGGTGCTCAGTGGGTGCTCGGTATAATAAAATGAAAGATGTCCACGTTTACAATATTAGCGCTGTTTCGCTCACTTCCCTTTGACATTCTGGAAAATTGCTAACGCCAAGTAAATTAAACATCTGATTTGAAAGCCCACTGCTAAGTTAAAAGTAAATTCCCTCAAAACAAGGGGCCAGTTCATACATCTCAGAGATTTCTGAAGAAGAATGCCGGTAATCAAAGTCTTTCCCCCTTGAGTTTTACACCACGTGTGTAGATTTTAGGGCTGTCAGAATTACTCAAAAATGACGTTCGAATAATCCATCTAGAACTGTTCGAACATCTGGTTGCGCATGCATGCGCATTTTGTCAATGACGCGCATTACGTCAATAACAGGACAAATTAATACAAAGAGACATAACTACTTGTATAGGTAGTCTATTTAAGTTCAAACATATTTGACAACTTATTACCTACACAAAAAACAAGACGATGCAAGATGCCCGTTTTCCTCCAGCAATGCTGGAAGAGGACCCGATGTCGCCGCAGCGGCACTTAACTTTGCCGTGTCCAGTTTTACGGCAGTAGCAGCGTGAGGACGGCGCCTTCAACCAGCCCTCACCGGCCAGCTACGGCGCTACTGCACCGCCGTGGAGCTTCAACACGTTAAACAGGGCCGATGAAACCACTCATGGACTATATGTTGTGTTTAATGTCGTTCAAGAGGATAGCAACGTAGCAAGCAAACAAGATCAAATGAAAGGTAAACACCCTTTAGAGTGATTTAACGTTACAGCATGTCCCTGGGGCTCATTGGAGGTGGCTAACAGCAGTGAAGCTAATGACAACTTCACAACACAATTCATTTGGATACAAGCGTTACATTATGGAAGATAGACGGGATTCTGAACAGCGATGCCCACGCTACACACACTCACACACTCACACACACACACACACACACACACACACACACACACACACACACACAGCAGAGCCGATATGTGTGCGTTACTTCACGCAGCACATGCAACTGATTTGAAACGATAGCTACAGATTATACATTATTTATTTCCGCTGGCGCAGATAAACTGACGCTACACTCGTTACTGTAAGTAGCCTACAATAAACCCTCAATGATTAGCTAATTAGTCAATACTTATCAGTATACCCACCTACTTGTTGTACAGGCATAAACATGTAGAAACCCATATTTCAGTCTGCTTTGTCTGCGCTGTCCACTCTTGTCTAGCACGCCCACTCGCAAAGCAGACAGCCAGACAGCCTCTGCTACCACAAGCGTTTTTTTTCCAATTTTTGTTTTTAATTCGAATATTAATTTTCAGCTTTGAAATTCGTTTTTTAAAAACTATTCGAATATATATTCGAATTTAGAATATTCGTTGACAGGCCTAATAGATTTACACCAATACTCCCTAAAATACTACCCTGGGAAAACCCTGACGTACTTCTGGCAAATTTGAGATTTGCTCTGCCCATTCAAGCCCATTTCCAATTTTTCCAAATCGAAGCACCGATCACAACCGTTGAGGTGAGCTTTACACAATGACGATAGCGCAGCGACGGCGAGCAGCTTTTTGTTTACATTCAACATGACGGCCACCGAAGTCTGTTGGTAACGTCCCTTTGGAAATGGGCTGCGAATTAACCTTCCCCAGACCCACTCTCAGTTACAACTGAGAAGGGTCTGGTTTCAACCAGGCTAGTAAAAAACACAGGTTCTCCAAATGAAATGACAATACATTGTTTGTCCATGCCCCGTAGAATGACACATAGAAGGGTACGGCAGATATCTCCAAACCTGGGCAACTCACTCCTAAAGTATCTAGACTAATAAATGGCACTAGGTGTAGGATATAAAGTATGTATTTTTTTCTTTTAAAATAATTTTTTTGGGCTTTTATTGCCTTTTATTGATAAGACAGATTAAGTCAGGAGAGTGGGAGAAAGAGAGGGATGCAGAAAAGGGCTGCAGGTCAGAACCATCCCGCGGCCGGTGCAACAAGGACTGAGCCTCTGTACATGGGGCGCACACTCAACCAGGTGAGCTAACCAGGCGCCCCTAAAGTATGTGTTTTTGATTTGGGGGTGAACTGTCAACAACATTAGTAGAAAAACTAGTATTAACATTTCTTGGACTGTTGGAAAATGCGGCTGTCTCGGTTTCGGTTAGGTTTTTGTCTGATCTCCATTTCAAATAAAAATAAAACAAATCCACAAAATGACGGTATCATTCAGTCTGAAAGAGCAAACGAAATCAGTCTGCAGTACGTGTTTGGAACAGACCAAAGCAATCAAGGATAAAAGTGTACACTTTGAACACCGTCTTTCTGAATGCTTGTCATGCAGCCAGTTTTTAATCCCTGCTAGAGCGTTCCTCAATAGTCTGATGCTTTGGACTGCACCTTGATTATTAATGTAGCGGTCTCCACATAAAGAGACCCAAAGATCTGAGGCTGCCCTTTTACTTGGAATACTACTGAAAAATGCAGGCTTTAAAATTAAGTTAAAACCTCTCCAAAGATGAATGGCTTGCCTAACTTGATACATGTTGCAATTTACATATTTATGAAGACATTAATTTCTGTATTAAAGAATTAAGACCAAGCTTCTAACCTTTTATCAAACAACTGCATTATGAGCAGAGTGCTCAGAGTTATGTTATCTTCTCAGGCAGTTGCAGAGTGGGACCAAAAGAAGTGTGTGTGTGTGTGTGTGTGTGTGTGTGTGTGTGATCAGATGGTCCGGTGAATGAATGAACAAGACACACAATCTCTTTTTTTCCTTTTGAGTCTGACCTTCTCAGCGCCACCTTTTTCTTTTTTGGCTTTCCATCATTAGACTCTCACACTGTCTGCAACACTAGAGAACTTTTCCCACTTCTGTCCCCCTACAGGTTGGAAGCAGAATTGTCCATTACATCACATTATGCAAGTTTGCCAGATCGGGTAGCGGATCTGTAGTTCGAATGAACTGGACGATGTAAAATGTAATGGACAATTCCACTTCCAACTTGTAGGGGGACCGAAGCGGGAAAAAGTTCTTTAGTGTCACTTAAATGTTACCAATAGACTTCCAAACGTGATGAGGACAAAAAGGTGTTCCATGGCTTTACGTCATAGGCCGACCAGGGCTATGCCATTTGGGGAGGGGCCGCTCACTGATTTCCCCTATATTTCTGATAATCCTAGACATGGTTGTGACCTGCACTTTGTTAGTGATTTCTGATTAGCCTGTGCTGTGTTTGTATTAAAATAAGAGGCTGCTGCGGCCAGCGGCAGCTTGCAACAGTATAACTATTATCAGACCGGCCCTTGCGGCCTCGAAACACTACCGGCCCAGCAGGAAAAGTCTCGACTCTCCTGATTCCCACTCCGCTACTGCTCTCAGGTTGTGTACAAATCACCCTTCTTTAGCCAAAATAAACCTACACAAAATATCAATAAATTTGTCAAAGTGTAGTGTTATGTAAATTACTCCATTTTGACAAAGAAGTCAGATAGAACCTTCTAATTCTAAGGTCATGGACCACATATTTCTTACTCATACACTCAATAAATTAAAACCCATATGTACTGTGTAAACTGTCTTTTTGTTTAAATGAGGATGTTCTTCCACCCAACAATGATCTGATTCCGATCTGAAAATGATGACTTTGCCTGAAACAAGCTATTCATCCGCCCATGTGCAAGGTCCCGGCACACTGTAGTCCACTCTTCCTTCGAACAACCGGGGGTTGTCTGGAAATGAAACCGTTCTCTTGCTTCCCTTACTACAGACAATAAAGCTGCCACAATGAGAGAAGTGCTTACAATAAATCTGAGCAATGCTCATGAGAAACACAATGCTCATGAAAAACACATTTCAAGTCGCTCCGTGGCAGGGCGTGCACCGAAGATGAAGCGAGTTGAAGAGGCAATAAAGTTTCTTTCTATAGGATGCTCACTAACAAGATGAAAAAGAGATTAGCACTTGATGCCTCACCTTTCATTTTCTGACAATTAGAAGTCTGTGTTTAACTCTGTGCAGGCCGTGGCAAACCTCCAAATGGGTCGATTATTCAAGCAGCTCATAATGAGCTCATAATTCAATGAGTGAAATCGACCTATGCTGTGGTGCAGGTATGATGATGTGTTGGAATAAACGCTCCCCGGAGCCACAGCGGGATGTCCCTTCCATGATAAACCAGGGTGAACCGAGTAGCGACCGGCAGATCAATTTCCCAGCATTCCAAGTGACCCAAAGGCTCGACCATATAATATAATAATCTATAACCTAATCAATCCTCTTCCATTGATTACATCTGGCTCAGAAGGAAGGTGTGTGTGCACCAGTTACCATTTGTTACTCCACAAATTAAACACAGCGGCAGCCTGATGCAGTTATTTGGTGACGTTAGATATTGTTGCTATAGTATTTTCTTTTTTGCTTCTTTTGCAAAAGAATGGTGACAGGAAAATGCTGTAAACTCACCTCCAGGGCAGCAACAGCAAGGATTTACTGGGCTTTATATAATGGGGCTGGTAGTACATTGCCTCTGAAATAAAATGCGTAGGTGCACACTGGGTACAAATGTGTGCAGCCTCGCTTATCTTTAGGAACACAAGGAGCATCTAATAGCATCTGCAGAAAAGACACTCCTGACACAAAACAATCTATTTCTTTAATGATTTCTTTTCTAAAAACCACACACATCGAACACCACTGTGCCAAGAAGAACATCTGTTCCATATTGGATAGCTTCTTTAAATGTTAGCTTTGAGATAAATATTTGAAGCTACTGTTTGTATTGAACTACCACATTGAGGATTTCTAAATGGTTTCACGTGAAGTCCAACACGTTCTCACTCCCATCTCGTAAAATACGGACGTTTGGTCAAGTGCCTTTGTCGTTATTGACGCTAAAATTCTCCTTTAACGTCATATAACGAGCTTTAACTAAACGCGCTTGGTCGGAACTATTGCCCATTCCTTTTGACGTCCCTTTTGACGCAGTTAGGTTAAGGAAAAGCTTTACGTTTCCGTGACTTGCGAGAATAACGGGACGGTTAAAGACACATGTGGGACACGAACCCCGGTCATCCACCACCCCGACCAACCTCCCTACGCAGAATTTCCCTCTTACATACTACTCTCTAAACCCCGTGTAGCTGCTGCTCTCCCCGGTACGTTCTACAAACACGCTGAAGGGCGCTTTTTTTTCGTCGCTTCAGACGCTGACAGCCACTGTCCAAACGTCCGTATTTAACGGGTTTGGAGTGAGAATGGGCTATCAGCTTGATAGCTTAGCGCAGGGGCTAATGGATCCAGGTTTGTATCTCGTAAGTTACCCCACTAATAATGCCCAAAATGATACCAAACTTCTACACTAGTACAAATAGGTTATGCTTTCATAAAACGATGGATTGGAAAGTGTGTAAGTACACCAGAAGTTTATGTAAATAACACTTGCCTGCTGGCTTCTGCTCTCTGCTGTTGTTGCTGCTGCTGCTACCTGCAGTAAGACGAGTGCTTAGGGCTGTTTACAAAAAACACCAAAAAGAGATACAACAAAAATATTTATTAATTTAATTATTTTTTTTTAAAGTAAGTGCTGTAGTATAACTAGCAGGAGACAAGTAATAACTGAGGTAAGTTTGGAGACATTACCTTATTTAATCATTAAATTTATAAATATTTTTGTTGCATCTCTTTTTGGTGTTGTAATTTGTAGACGACCCTAAGCACTCAGTAGCAGCAGCAGCAGAGACGAGAAGCCAACAGGCAAGTGAAATTTACATAAACTTCTGGTGTACTTACAAACTTTACAATCCATCGTTTTATGAAAGGCATAATCTATTTGTACTAGTGTAGAAGTTTGGTATCATTTCGGGCATTATTAGTGGGGTCATTACGAGATACAAGCCTGGATCCATTAGCCCACAGGTGTCAAACTCAAGGCCCGGGGGCCAAATCCGGCCCCTCGCACATTTTGATCCGGCCCGCATATCAATTTAGGTTCATAATACATTTTGGCCCAACTAGTTTTTGTCACTTCTGCCAACGCTGTTGGTGTTTTTTCAGCATTTTTGCCACTTTTTCAGACGTTTTTTGTCGCATTTTTTGACGTCTTTTTTCTTTGATGGCTAAGTTACATTTTTGGGGCTTTATGTCGACCGAGCTGTAAGTGAGAAGACTATATGAGACATCCAATAATACAGATGTTTCGCCTTGTTTGATTAAATAAAGCATGTCAAATAAAATGTACATGTCCGACTCTTGATGTGATTCTTTTTTCCCAGTGTGGCCCTCTGGGAAAATGAGTTTGACACCCCTGCATTAGCCCCTGCGCTAAGCTATTCAGCTGATAACTCTAACTCTCCCAATGTTAGACCCAGGTGAAAAAAGCTTCTGTGGGGTGTTTGGCTCGAGGTCATGGTGCAAAGGACCCTAGGGTGAAATTACTCCGAACCATCACTTTAAAGCCCCTTTCGCACTGGACTAGTATTACCTGTATGGGATCTCTAGTAATTTGCAATAATTGCGGAGGTCATTTGTGATCTTAACCCCGTGAGAATCTGCCATGTCTGTAATTTGTCAAGTAAAAATTCCACTGAAAATTACCTACCGTATTTCACGAAACATCGAGCATGCGCTGGCAATTATGAATGAAAGCTTTGACATCATACATGGGGTATAATGTCAGTACATTTGAGTAAAATACAGACTGGTCAATGACCACTGACTTCTTACGACAAACTCTCTGTAAGAGATTAAAGATACTCTCAATGAGAAAAGTGCCCCTTTAAAGAATAATTTCTGCCACCCTTAGAGACACCAGGCATTCGATCAAAGGCATTGAATAATTAAATTCCCTCATGGAGATCATAAAGATTAGTTTAATCTGACTGCTATCAAAGATAATATTTAAAAATGACTAAATGCACCCGAGTGCATATAAGCTGATCCTAGGGATACGGAGTTTTTACTCCATATTATGACGACTTCCGTTTTAAACACTTCACAAGAACTTTGCTTTTATCAAATAACAGATGGGAATCTATGTTAGGAAGCAAAAGGTTAATTATATTCTTGTCTCTATGAAAGGTGATGATTCATTCTTGCTGAACTACGTCTAATCATTTTATCTGCAAGTTCAGGTCCTTTTTATATCGTAACTTAAAAGAGTCTTTGCACACTTTACAAAACAGATGAAAACATTGCTTTCTCCAACACACAATTACTCATGACATTGGCCACATACATACAATTGGATAATGGGTTAATATTTCTATGAATGATAAAACAGCGTATATTGCCGCTGCCGGGCGAAAACTATCCAAAACCGTTTTTCAGGAAATGGAAAAAAAGGCTAATTTGAAAACATTGTATTGAGCTATTTACCTTCGACACAGTCAAAAATAATATCGCCTCGTCACTGTTTAAATGAAAACCCACAGACAGACATAAGTGTGACCAATACATGGAAAAAAAATGAAGATGACAAACTATAGAGGTACAAGGATTTTTTGTCCGACAGCGACAATATGTACAGTATACAGTATGTCTGCATATTTTCAACATCTTAAAGATACAAATGGGTGAAAATATTTAAAATACTATGTTTCCATGAAGGATCATCATTTATGGTGAAGATACATGGCATAGAAGAATGACAGAAGATATTGTACATCACTGTATACCATGATCATGGAGAATGTTCCAGATCTTGTGCTATTTATATATATGTTAAAGATTTGAATGGGTGCAAAGTATGTATGGGCCAAAGTTCTTGATTGCGATTTATCGTTTAGAATTTACCATATTTCAGCACCGTTGAATATTGGATTTTAAACTCAGGGTATTCTACGGTGGCCGGGAAGTGCAATGCAACTTTACAAAGAATGAAACACTATTACAAAGCTCGAGACAAATTTACATTTTGGAAAACAAATTTACATTTTAGAAAACAAATTAACATTTTGGAAAACAAAATAACATTTTATAAAACAAATTTACATTTTGGAAAACAAAATAACATTTTGGAAAACAAAATAACATTTTAGAAAACAAATTTACATTTTGGAAAAAAAAATAACATTTTATAAAACAAATTTACATTTTGGAAAACAAAATAACATTTTAGAAAACAAATTTACATTTTAGAAAACAAATTAACAAGATGCAAAACACTTTTACCAGTCCTGAAACAAATTTACAAATGACAGATTCTTCACGGAAAGGGAATGTACCACATACCGGAAGTGATGAGGTGTTGTATACATGTCGCCTTGACTACGGCAGTTATGGACATGGATCGAATGCGTCAATAGAGCCGCCATCTTGGAACAGGGGAGGCACTGCCTTATATACTGTCTATGGGCCGTCTTTAATGCATCAGCGTCAATGTAGGCAAAGGTCTAACGGAAATAAAATCACTATAAATCGTCAAAATATCATTAGATGTTCTAGTTTTTTTAAACAAAAAAGACAAAGAGACTAATTAATGTGTTAATACAAAGAATATTTATTATAATCAGTTCACAGATATGAGTACAAACGGAAACTTCACCCTTCTGAACTAAGAGGTTCTGCTTCAAAGTGAAGTTTAAACAGACTGAAATGTCCAGGCTCACTCCCCCACTAATGATTCATTTATTTCTGCATGTATTTATTTATTTAACGAGACTTAAAGTCATGTTTCGTCATCCACAGTCCGAGTCCCGCCAGACTCCCTTTAGGAAACCTGTGATTTAAACTTCAGCAGGTTGTGACAGTCCGCTCCCGCTCAGTCCTGGATCTGATTCTCTCGGGCTTCCCTTCCCTCCAGCGGGCCCAGCAATACGGCCCGGGTCTCCAGCTGCGTGGTGTCGGTTTTGGCTCCCAGGAATGGGCAGTGAGCTCCAGGTCCTGCAGCTGCAGACGGACTCAGCTGCCCCCCCCGCTGTACCTTCGATCCGGCCGCGGCTGTCGATACGTTCCCTGTTTTTCCAATGTTTCCGTTAGGTCAGCGTCCTTTAAAAAACTCCAAACACCGACCAGTAAAGTCACCATAAACTTTATTCACGCCGTATACTCACAACAACACAAATTGACTGCGCTCACCAACAACACCTCATCACTTCCGGTATGTGGTACATTCCCTTTCCGTAAAGAATCTGTCATTTGTAAATTTGTTTCGGGACTGGTAAAAGTGTTTTTGCATCTTGTTAATTTGTTTTCTAAAATGTAAATTTGTTTTCTAAAATGTAAATTTGTTTTCTAAAATGTAAATTTTGTTTTCTAAAATGTAAATTTGTTTTCTAAAATGTAAATTTGTTTTCTAAAATGTTATTTTGTTTTCCAAAAATGTAAATTTGTTTTCTAAAATGTTATTTTGTTTTCCAAAATGTAAATTTGTTTTCCAAAATGTAAATTTGTTTTCCAAAATGTAAATTTGTTTTCTAAAATGTTATTTTGTTTTCCAAAAAGTTAATTTGTTTTCCAAAATGTAAATTTGTTTTCCAAAATGGCCACAACAATTATCGGTGAGGCGTAGAGATACATCGGCCCCAGACGGTGAAAGGAGATACAGTGTTGGGTGGTAATATGAAAGGTTGTGTCTGATTCTGCGAATTCAAAAATTACCATCACGACAACCACATGCCTGACTGTTTGCTAAGCCCTGCCCCCCCTTTTAGTAGCTGTTGCTACACCTGTCAAGTTTTTCATTCTTACATGGCACTTGTTCACTTTCCAGTGGTACAGTGGCAAATGCACCACTTGCAATTCTTTGTGACTTTTGAAACAATGGGTCTGTCTAGCCTGTCCTAACCGTCAGTCTTGTATAAAGTACTTGACAGCAACTTGAGTAAAAGTACCTTACCAGAAAATGACTTTGGTAGAAGTTAGTCACCTTTTTAGAATATTACTTGAGTAAGTCTTAAAGTATCTGATATTTACTGTAGTTAAGTATCATAAGTGATTTTCTGCTATTAAATGTACTTAAGTATTAGAAGTAAGTAAAAAAAAAACACAGATTATGAACTTTATGGCCAAAGGTGTGTAACGTTATCTTCATCACCACCCCGTTCACCACTGTCGTCGGGGTGTTCATCATCTGTTACCAAGGCCAACACAGTCTCACTCCCTACTCCTCAAATGTCTGAGGCATGGTCAAGGACCCCTGGCATCAGGTTCCAATGAAAGAAGTGTACCTTTTGTGTTTTTTTTTCGACGTGGGGGTCCGTCAGATAGACTTTCATGTTAATCCCTCACCGTTGGATATAGACGTAAGAAAGAACACGGCCCCTTAACTCAAAATCTGTGGCATTATTGGTATTTTTAGAAGTTTGAATCTGTGAATATCTTTCTAACTTTGCTCACTTGTATAAAACCGAGGGCACGGATTATGAATCCGTGCATACAGTTTATGAAACTGAGGGAACGGATTTTTATTCTGTGCGCATGGTTTAGTTTTTTTTTCTCAGCTGACCCCAGGGGGGGCTCTGTACTCAGTCGGCCGGGCGGCAGGCTGTGGCAATCTGAAATGAAATGAAGCCCGTTCACGGCAGACAGCAGAAACACAGGAGCCGAACAAGTCCACCCCACCCACCCCGGAAGAACTACAGGTATACTAGCTTTGTAACAGGTTCTGTGACACGTCTCTAGTGGGAGTTGTAGTTTTTAAATATATTGGTATATTGTAGAAGTAGAAGTTGGCAGTGTAGAATCTTGGATTCACCCTGGGGTTTTGGGGGATGGGGAACACACTGGTGTAAAATCATCAGATTTTAAAAATGTAATCGTTAAATAGGTGAAAATAGCTTATTCATACAGTACAGGCCAAAAGTTTGGACACACCTTCTCATTCAATGTGTTTCTTTATTTTCATGACCATTTACATCGTAGATTCTCACTGAAGGCATCAAAACTATGAATGAACATATATGGAATTATGTACTTAACAAAAAAGTGTGAAATAACTGAAAACATGTCTTATATTTTAGATTCTTCAAAGTAGCCACCCTTTGCTTTTTTTTGATAACTCTGTAAACCCTTGGTGTTCTCTCAATGAGCTTCATGAGGTAGTCACCTGAAATGGTTTTACCTTCACAGGTGTGCTTTGTCAGGGTTAATTAGTGGAATGTTTTCCTTATTAATAAAAAAGCAAAGGGTGGCTACTTTGAAGAATCTAAAATATAAGACATGTTTTCAGTTATTTCACACTTTTTTTGTTAAGTACATAATTCCATATGTGTTCATTCATAGTTTTGATGCCTTCAGTGAGAATCTACAATGTAAATAGTCATGAAAATAAAAAGGAAATGCATTTGAATGTGAAGGTGTGTCCAAACTTTTGGCCTGTACTGTATATTTAACAGTGCTTACAGTGGGTAAACTTTGGAGACCATATCTACATGACAGCTAAGGTCCAGAGCTGTAACAGCTGGTCTTATGTGTGTAGCACCTTCTGTTGCTAAATGACAAGCCTTCAAACATGTACTGGGTTCAAGGTTCAGGGGTCAATATTTCAAAGCAGGAGTAATGTATCCTCTTCAGACTGACATATGTTCCTCTCCAGATTGAGACCTTTCCAACGCTATAAACTATTGCTATGTTATTGCTAACGTTTACATTTTTATATATCGTGGAGACTTTGCAGGCGATACTTTATTGTTCCCAGAGGGATATCTGCTTTGAGTTAAAATGCTTTACACATAACACTTGACATATTGTTTTATCATACAGCTGACATATACTGTACTTACAATAAAAAAACAACATAAACATAGTAATATGTAGTTAGACTGAAGCTGAACTATTGCTCATCTTTCACAAACAGTGATGAGCAACCTACACACAACCATATATGCATTATATCATGAAGCTATTGCACAACCCCTGCAGCCTTAAGCAACATTATTTAAAGTTTCAATTGAGGTAGGTCCGAATAGGCCTATAGTTTAGAAATGTTAAGTTTACATTGGGGTACTCTATATCTTCTGCCAGAGGATAAGAGCTCATACTTGGCATGGAGAATAAAGGTAGATCAGACCATATTCTCTCTGCTTGCCTGGAGAGACTGGTTTCTATTCCTCTACACAACAACATTCATGACAGTCACCTAACAAGCAAGCTTTAATAATAAGTTTATTTGATATAGCACCTTTCACAGACAGAATCACAAAGTGCTTCACATGATAAAAATTTGTACAAAACATAGTAAATTATACAACAATAAAGATAAAAGATTAAAAACAGTCATTAAAAGACAACATTTTACATAAATGAATCAAAAGCAAATTTAAACAAGTGCGTCTTCAGCTGCTTTTTAAAAGCTTCAACAGAGACTGCAGAACGTAAGGCAATAGGAAGCGCATTCCACAGGTTTGGATCCACCGCTTCAAAGGAACGGTCACCTCTAGTCTTTAAACGGGTGCGTGGGACAACCAGTAATCCCTGGTTAGAAGACCTGAGGGGCCTATTTGTAGTGTATGAATGGAGCAGGTCCGAGATATACGCTGGAGCCTGACCGTGCAAAGCTTTATAAGTCAGAACCAAAACTTTAAATTTGATCCTGTAGTTAATCGGAAGCCAATGTAATGAGTATAAAACTGGAGTGATGTGCGACATCCTGCTAGACCTGGTTAGCAGCCTTGCAGCAGAATTCTGGACTAGTTGTAAATGGTCCTGGGACGATTTGCTGAGACAGGTGAAAATCAAGTTGCAGTAATCAAGCCGAGATGAAATAAAAGCATGAATAATCATCTCAAGCTCAGAATGGGAAACAGTTCCTCTAATTTTGGCAATGTTTCTTAATTGAAAGAAACATGTGCGGGTCAGAGATTTAATATGTTGATCCAAGTACATGTTATTATCAAATATTACACCAAGATTTTTCAGTTTGGACTGAACAGCTGAGGACAAGGAGCCCAGCAGCTGACTAATCTTTGAAACTATAGGGTCCGGAGCAACAATAAGGAGTTTGGTCTTATTTTCATTTAGCTGTAGAAAGTTGTTTGCGAGCCAATCCTTGATCAAATTGAAACATCTAAGCAATTTCAACACTTTGTCAGTGTCTTCTGGCTCAAAAGAGACATACAGCTGGATGTCATCTGCATATAAGTGATAAGAAATATCTCCAACTTGGCTAATTATGTGTCCCAGGGGGAGCATGTACAATGCAAACAAAAGCGGACCTAACACAGAACCCTGCAGCACCCCACAGGAAAGGGCCGCGGTTTCTGAGGAATAGGGGCCAAGATACACCGAGAAACTTCAGTCTGATAGATAGGAGGTGAACCAATCCAGGGCGCTTCCTGAGATACCAACCCAATGCTTAAGTCTTTCAAGCATGATGTTATGATCCACAGTATCGAAAGCGGCACTAAGATCCAGCAGCACCAAAACAGAGCATTGACCCTTGTCAGAGGACATTAATAAATCATTGGACACTCTAAGAAGAGCGGTTTCAGTTGAGTGTTTCTGACGGAAACCAGATTGAAATTTATCTAAAATGTTGTGTGCATTCAGAATAGCAATGAGCTGTTTAGCAACAACTTTTTCTATAATTTTGGAGATAAAAGGCATTTTCGAATTAAATGAGATGTTTTTAGATATTGCCATTCTTTCTGACATATAAATATGCTCCATGCAATGTGCAGGGGGGCGGGGGCGAAGGGTGCTTGAGCAGCTGCCCTGTTTTGCCCTCAATGCCCTTTTTTTTGTCAATGTTTTTTTTTTTTTTTGACATGGCCCACAAGTGGTCCGTTTAAGAAGAATATTTAAAAATAATAATTAACTAGATAAAACGACCTAAACCTCCATATCACATGATGACCAGGGTTATCGCGTGATGCATGTCCGCTTCCTGCCAGGCGCGCCACTTGGACACAAGTGAGTCCGTCGGCGGCAGTCAGCGGCCAGCAAGAGCGAGAGAGAGAGAAAGTTGGAAGTTGAAGTGCCGGTAAGTGAGCTTTTGAAGTGAACAGGCTCGTTGGAGATGAGCCAGGTCTGCGCAGAATCGATCACCGGTGATCGCCGCCCAATGCATGCTGGTTAGATTTATGTCCGACTTGATCCCGACTTGCAGTTCTGAGACGCAGGCAGCGCAGTTACTTTTCACCGACTGCAAGACCCAGGCGGACCCAGAGCATGCTGGGAAACGCTGGCCTTTTCAGCTGATTGGTTCAGAATCGATTCAACATGATTACGTTTTATATAAACGTTTTATTGATTTTTGAATTGGAGGGATTTTAACTGCTATTTGTCTGATTTAAAAGCTTATTCTGTACAGAACACGTTGTGTTGCTGATAGTGATGTTTAGAAGTAAGAGAGACTAAATCTGTTCAGTTTACAGATCATCTACAGTCTGTTGGTAACTAAAATCAGCAACAGATTGCATGTAGAGCATTATGAGAGCTACTCTGTCATAATAAAAACAACTGGAGACTTGTGTACAAGCTGATATATGGGTCTGATAACATTTTATTAAATTGGAATCAGACCACAGTGTTTCTGAGCTGCTGCCGCATGCTCTCGTCCACAGCAGTTCTCTGTAGGTCAACAGGTGTGTGTGTGTGTGTGTGTGTGTGTGTGTGTGTGTGTGATGGGGCAGGCGACAGCATCCTGTGTTAAAAGTTATTTTTGTAATAATCAGTCAGTGTTTGGAGAATAAGGCTATAGAATCCTTCTTAGCAGGTGAATTATTATCAGCAAAATGTATTTAAGTTCTAGGCTATACAGTGAAGTAAAATGTTACCTTTCAGTAGTTTATCACAATATTTCTGGATGAATGTTAGCCTACTGTTACATTGTTCATCTTTGCGTCAACTGTATGCTTTTGTATGCCAGTGTAAAGTTTCAAATGTACCTGTAGTCGGTTATGTTCATAGTGAGGTAGGATGTTTTATGTTAAAGCATATTATCATTAAAAAAAATTTCAGTGTTTAATATATTGGGATATATATTAATATTTCGGCGTCACTAATATGCCTGCGTTGCTCTCTGATGCTCCGAAAACGAATGTTAGAATAACAGAAAAATCTCAGCATGTGACGCTAGTTAACATTACACTCGTCAGCAGCTAACGTTAGCCTACCGTTAGTTAGCAGATGGATTAAACACGATTAAAATGCTGACAGCTAAACGGTGTAAAGTGTGATTTATTTCACTGTATATGATCCAACAGCAGTATGTTAAGCAGTGTGCAGCTGCCGCTGTCTACTTTTCTGAAGAACAACACAAACGTGCATTCAAAGTTGTTGTAAAATACCCTTTTGCCATGGTGGTTGTTTTTGTCTTTCAACAGCAATTTACTAGTGAAATACGTTATTAATATAAGTTATAGTTATTACATTATTATTAAATCATTTAATTTTGACCATATGGCCTAAAGTTGTTTTCCCCCCTTTTGCGATAATTAGGTTTTGTCCATTTGGCTTTGTCTGTCAACAAACAAAACAAACCAAAATTACATGTTTCAGGACTGTTTTTGGGAAGATGATAGAAACATTTTTAGCCTTGTATCACTTACAATGCACTGAATTATTAGCTGATTTATAAAAGAAATGTTAGATTTTATATCTATACCTATCTATAAAATGACTTGAAGAAAATACTATACAAAAATACTAACTTAACCTTGTATTTTCCCCCTTTGTTACTCATTAAAGGGAAATTTCACCGCTGGTAAGCTGAATATATCTTTAAATTGGGTCACTTATGTAGTAGAAATGTGAAAAAAAAATTGAAATTGGTGCCTTCTAGGCCGAGATAAGCCAGAAAATGTGTTTTTGGCTCATATGGATGAAAGACACCAAATCCCAGAATGCACTTGCTTTGCTGCTGTATGAGGCCACTCCCAAGCCACGCCTGCCCTTTACAGACAGACAGTGAGACGATCAACTCAACAAGTGTGTTTTATTGTCATTTCAACCATATACACGAAAAAACGTTTCACCGTGGCTCAAGTGGTGTTACACATTTAAAACATGCTTTTTTTGGCCACAGCTGATACATTATCCTCACTTCTTTCAGCGGATTGATTGATAGCTCCAGAGTGAACAGAACTGTGTCCATGGCAACGCTCTGCTACGCATGGCAACGGTGTGTTATCCTTAGCAACGGTCTGTTATCAAGAAATAACAGACCGAATTCTACATTAGAATTCAACCAAGCATGTAATAAAAGAAGGCTAACACATAGCTACTAGCATTAGCTCTTGGTGGGCTGTGGTATAAACATCGAGTATAAACACAGCCGTACATTTGCGTGGGATGTAGCTAGAATTTTCGGCATTTTACAGTCACAAACTCCACCAGCAGTTAGCAGTTAGTTGGATACAAATCACCCCATTTCTGCAACAGGCAGTCCGGGGTAACACAGCCCACCTCCACTAGTAGTCTTACCCGGTGACAGCAGGCTGGATTGTCCACAGCAATATTTCCACAACAACAAAAACACAGCACAGCAGTCTCTGAACTCGCGTGAGAGCATCGTTGAAGTTGGATGTAGTCCAGTTTGTTTAATGAGCGGACACTTGCAAGCAGGATAGGTGAACAGATGGCTGGCTAGCGTTAGCTTTCCACCGGCACACTCGTTCAACGCTCCCCGCTGATGAGGTCTCCTCACCGACCACAGGAAGCGAGCACCACCGCTGGTCTCCGTGCAGGCAAAGCTCACGTAGTGTGTCGAGTATTGCGTCCGTAATAAAGTGTCCTGCATATTCTCCGATGTGTTCCAATGTATCCCGGTGGTACACGTGTGTGGTAGTTTGAATGCACATAATTGTTGTTCTAATATTTCCAAGACTGTATGGCTGCAGCCTGGAGCGTCCCATATCATGCCGTCCCGTCTACTTTTCAAAATAAAAGCTCGCGTCCCAAAATTTCTGTCGGGATGAACCATAGACATATTCTGCTCCTGCTGAGAAGCGAGGATTCAAGATGGCTGACACTCGTTTTTTCCTCGGCAATCTCCGGAAAAAGCCGACGGTCCAACCCCCTTTGGGCTATGCGGAAGTGGCTCCTAATACACAATGAATACAGGCTGTAGTCTTTGGCCTCTGGGCAAAAAAGACTCAGATGACGCAAAAATCGTCATTTTGCGTCATCTGAGGCTTTTTTCCAGACCCACAATACAGAGATCTCCCCTCTCAGGGGGACATGAGGGAGGGAAGCATGGTCTTTAAAAAATACTACCGGGGTTCTACTGATACAAAGCTTAATGCTAATCGGTGAAGTTTCCCTTTAAGTCTGATGGCTGAAAAGAAAACCACCCCCTTATGGCAGCGCTTCACCCAGCCAACACCAAACAAAGAAATGCTGCTGGTTGCGACTGTGTGTCAGCACTACTATTGTTAAAATGGTCAATTAATTTTATTGTTCTCAGATGTTTGATAAATGCTGCTAAGTGCACTAAACTTTATTTTTTTCATTGAAAAGTTTATTTGACAAAGTTAAGTTTATTTTCTTTCTTTCTTCTTACCCGTTTTGTTTATTTATACAATTTATGTTTTTACATTATACATGTTTAATGTAAGTATACAAGTGCAGATTGGTGTTCAAGTGTTCAATAAATGCTCTTGTTGAGAAATTTTGTGTATCTTAAAGGGAAACTTCACCGATTAGCATTAAGCTTTGTATCAGTAGAACCCCGGTAGTATTTTTTAAATGACCATGCTTCCCTCCCTCATGTCCCCCTGAGAGGGGAGATCTCTGTATTGTGGGTCTGGAAAAAAGCCTCAGATGACGCAAAATGACGATTTTTGCGTCATCTGAGTCTTTTTTGCCCAGAGGCCAAAGACTACAGCCTGTATTCATTGTGTATTAGGAGCCACTTCCGCATAGCCCAAAGGGGGTTGGACTGTCGGCTTTTTCCGGAGATTGCCGAGGAAAAAACGAGTGTCAGCCATCTTGAATCCTCGCTTCTCAGCAGGAGCATAATATGTCTATGGTTCCCAACGGAAATTTTGGGACGCAAGCTTTTATTTTGAAAAGTAGACGGGACGGCATGATATGGGACGCTCCAGGCTGCAGCCATACAGTCTTGGAAATATTAGAACAACAATTATGTGCATTCAAACTACCACACACGTGTACCACCGGGATACATTGGAACACATCGGAGAATATGCAGGACACTTTATTACGGACGCAATACTCGAGACACTACGTGAGCTTTGCCTGCACGGAGACCAGCGGTGGTGCTCGCTTCCTGTGGTCGGTGAGGAGACCTCATCAGCGGGGAGCGTTGAACGAGTGTGCCGGTGGAAAGCTAACGCTAGCCAGCCATCTGTTCACCGATCCTGCTTGCAAGTGTCCGCTCATTAAACAAACTGGACTACATCCAACTTCAACGATGCTCTCACGCGAGTTCAGAGACTGCTGTGCTGTGTTTTTGTTGTTGTGGAAATATTGCTGTGGACAATCCAGCCTGCTGTCACCGGGTAAGACTACTAGTGGAGGTGGGCTGTGTTACCCCGGACTGCCTGTTGCAGAAATGGGGTGATTTGTATCCAACTAACTGCTAACTGCTGGTGGAGTTTGTGACTGTAAAATACCGAAAATTCTAGCTACATCCCACGCAAATGTACGGCTGTGTTTATACTCAATGTTTATACCACAGCCCACCAAGAGCTAATGCTAGTAGCTATGTGTTAGCCTTCTTTAATTACATGGCTTGGTTGAATTCTAATGTAGAATTCAGTCTGTTATTTCTTGATAACAGACCGTTGCTAAGGATAACACACCGTTGCCATGCGTAGCAGAGCGTTGCCATGGACACAGTTCTGTTCACTCTGGAGCTATCAATCAATCCGCTGAAAGAAGTGTGGATAATTTATCAGCTGTGGCCAAAAAAAAGCATGTTTTAAATGTGTAACACCACTTGAGCCACGGTGAAACGTTTTTTCGTGTATATGGTTGAAATGACAATAAAACACACTTGTTGAGTTGATCGTCTCACTGTCTGTCTGTAAAGGGCAGGCGTGGCTTGGGAGTGGCCTCATACAGCAGCAAAGCAAGTGCATTCTGGGATTTGGTGTCTTTCATCCATATGAGCCAAAAACACATTTTCTGGCTTTATCTCGGCCTAGAAGGCACCAATTTCAATTTTTTTTTCACATTTCTACTACATAAGTGACCCAATTTAAAGATATATTCAGCTTTCCAGCGGTGAAATTTCCCTTTAAGTACTTATTAGTGTTACATTTTATCTTTCAAATAGAGGTTAAAAACAAGCAAATATCGGCCAAATATCGGCTAAAAATAATCTGCAGCATATATCGGCCATCGGCCGACCCTGATTTCAAAAGATCTGCATCGGCCTGAGAAAACCCATATCGGTCGACCTCTACTATGACATGCTTCTCCTTTATCTCCTTGCTTACAGTTTTGTGATACATCATAATATATTAAACAGTAACATCTGTATCGACTCCTATACTGTGGCTATGCACAGCCCTAATGCTGTGGTGGTTTAAAATTGGGTACCATATAGAGCATATTGAGCACATGGCCCTTCAGAGGTCTCTGCACGGCACTGATATGCTCTGTAATGCAGCCTTGTATAACATAAACCCTGTGATTCACCGTGAGTGTCTGCTCTAAATGACAACACACGAGAAATGAACACCAAGGTGCCTATAGGAGCAGAGCCCATTGATTGGTTCATCATTTATGACCTCTGATATCCTCTGACCCATGTCACGACCCTTTCCTCAGTTTGTGAAATGGTTGAATGAGATTGTTGGTATGGCACCACTGCACACAGGTCTCTGTTTCAGCAGAATATGCAAAAGTACTTGTGTCTGTGTGCAGTAGGCTGAGGTAGAAGTGTGCCAAAACTGCCAAAACTGCCAAAACGCATGTTTTATATGTACACATACCCAAACAAAGCTATATACATCTTCACTCTGTGAACGAAAAGCTCGGCAACAATCTGCTTATCCTTTTAATTTCCTGAAAATGCTTCCTAAAAATAGTCCCTTCTTAATTTTTGAAAAAGGCTACAAAGGTTAGGATGGCTACAAACTGTAACCACGGTGATTGATAAGAGGATCATCTTCTGAATATAATAATTAATATGTTAGGCCTACCATAAATTGATATTTCAAAAAAGTAATTTATTTAAAACAACTAATAATGCAGTGTGATTTAAAATCAAACTAAGTCCCACACATAAATATGCTCATGTTTTTTTCCCTTTAGTCTTTGCTATTAATATTCATCTACTGCAAAATTAGAAAATAACTTTTTTAAATAATGATGCATGGAAAATAAAATAAAAAATGATTCTCTTTGTAAATAGTTTATTTTATTTTTTTCACAACAGTAAAAGTCAAAACTAATGCAAATTAGTCAATCAAGCCATTAGGCTGTAGTTTTTTTTATATAGTATATATAAGGCAAATCAAATTACTTAGCATAAAACACTATTTTTTCATTATTGGTGTTTTATTGTGTAAATTCTCACGTACAATTTACAACATTCTATCACAGATGACGAGCGGTAATTACTACGTCACTTTCGCTGATTTTTTTTAAACGTTATGACGGTGCATAACTTACTGGAACAAAACTGAGTAACGTGTTGTTGCTGGTGACTAAACCACTGATTAAATATATACATTGAAGCGATACTGGCGTTAAAGACCCTCTGATCGCTGTCCGATTCTCTGATATGAATGCCTGCATTGCATTGTGGGATATGGGCTTCGCATGCGCCCAGCTCAGCATATCGTAATGTTCTGTCTTACAGCATAAGACTGAAATAACATTATTAAAATAAATACATATAAACCATGATAAGATTGCATGAATAAATGTTGATTAAAACAGCGGTTATAGGTCTAAAAATACCAATAAGACCGAAATAATATTATTAAAATAAAGAAATGAATACCATGATAACATCTAAATAAATGTTGATAGATGTAGTGTTATAGTTTTAAAAATATCAAACAACAAAGCAATCCAGCTTCCCTGGCCGAAATAGACCGAAATAATAACATTAAAAGAAAAACATATAAACCACGATAAGATCGCATGAATAAATGTTGATTAAAATAGCGGTTATAGGGCTCAAAATACCAATAATGCCACAGATTTTGACTAAAGGGGCCGTGTTCTTTCTTACGTCTATATCCGACGGTGAGGGATTAACATGAATGTCTATCTGACGGACCCCCACGTCGAAAAAACAACGCAAAAGGTACACTTCTTTCATTGGAACTTGACGCCAGGGGTCCTTGACCATGCGTCACACATTTGACGAATAGGGAGTGAGACTGTGTTGCCATGGCGGCAGAGCCTGCACCTGCAGAGCATGCTTCCTCCTCTTCTTCTTTAGTTTTGGCCTATATATATATATTTATTTTTTTGCCACTTGGCAACAAACCGGCTTCATGTCACCAACTGGAATGGAGGTGCATTAACTTTCAATCTAGGAGCAATGATTGGCCAAACCTGCTTTTTTCCATTGTAACTAATTTCTTCAGATTTTATTTTGTAGTAATGATCAACTAAGATGCTTATGGGAAAATGTAGTGGAGTAAAAGTATACATTTTATTTAGGATATGTAGTGGAGTAAAAGTCAAAGTTTCCAAAGTACAGATACTTGAAAATTCTACTTAATTACAGTAACAAAGTATTTGTACTTTGTTACATTACAACACTGCTAAACGTCAGTTTTTCCGACTGACGCTGGAAGATTTTTCTAGTCAAGCAAGCTAATTTAGCCAATGTAGCATTTGGTTGGAAACACTGTATCTGGCTGCCTTAGCTGACTCGTACTCAAAAGCGTAGATTTGCATATGGACGGTAGGGAGATGGCCCTCCCAGTATTTTAGGAGGATGGAAGGAATGTCACTAACAATATTCAAGCGATCCCGTTTGCATCATCTTACTGCTAGACATGGAGGAGGCCAGAGCTGATTATTATTTTTTTTATAAGGACAATGCACATTAATCAACATTTCTGTAAATGTGACGTGTAACCAGCTGGCTAGTTCCTTTGATCAGTGTGCTCCAGTTATTTTCCAGTTATTTTCATTTGGAAAAAGTTTGGACTGGCAAGTTTGGTGTGATATATTTCCTCCGGTAGCTCTGTGTCTACTGTCAAAATAGAGATGAGTAGTGTCATGGCTGCACAGGCTCGCCCTGCTTCTGATTCATTAATACTTGTGCGAGTCACCATGGTGCTAGCCAGAGGTGTCAAAAGTATTCACATTCATTACTCCAGTAGCAGTATAGACACTAGGGTTTGAAAAGACTTCTGTAGAAGTTGAAGTATCAACTCAAGCTTCTTACTCAAGTAAAAGTGTAAAATTACTGGTTTCAAAACTACTTAAAGTATACAAATAAAAGTAATGTAAGGGGAAAAAAATGCCATTAAGGTATATGTTTATACTTCTCATCCAACCACAATCAAATTTACTCTATCCGGATGGTGCGATTTATCTGGATAGGGTTATTTTTTTTGTGTGTGTTTTTTTGAATGATAATAAGCTGAACTGAAATAGGAGTAACGATACTATTTTTAAAATGTAAGGAGTCGAAAGTACAGATAATTGCGTGAAAATGTCAGGAGTAGAAGTAAAAAGTCTGCTGTAAAATAATTACTCCAGTAAAGTATAGATACCCAAAATTTTTACTGAAGTAAGGTAACGAAGTATTTGTACTTCGTTACTTGACACCTCTGGTGCTAGCGAGCATGCACAGAGACATTTATGCTCCATGTCTTGTTCATTGCAGTATTCTCCAGAAGGCCAGGGGGTGTACAAACAAAGTCATCTGTGAACTAGAAGGGCACTCAAAGAGCTCAGACCTCCGCCAAGGCATTACTTATTTCACAATTTTAATGCATTGTGAGTTTTCCCTGTCACAAACTATTTTTTTCCCCGATTATTTTGACACTTCATGAATGCAGCACAAACACCCTATCTCGCATTCTTAAAAAAAGTGAAAAATAATTTGCTGCCGCCAGCAATCAAGACAATGCTTGCTGCAGCCAGGTACCGCTGACCGTTCAATAGCCCAGGCAGTACGTGGAAGGGCTAGAGCATCCAGTCAACTTTATAAATCATATATCACATCACTACACTATTTTAACAAACTAAACACAACCACAAATCTGTGATCCGTGTCGTCCATAACTGGACTAAATGGAAGAAACCATTTAACTACAGTATGTAGAATACTTACTTTTATGGAAGAAGCACAAATATCCCGAAAAAGGACCAGAACAATGGAATCTGCAAGTTGGCCAGGTAAAACGCTCTTCTCCCGGTGGGGTATGCATGAAGATGGCATTGAATAGAACAAATGCACGGCGCGGTCAGTTACAGGGTCAGTTACGTCTTCTTCTCAGTGCTGTGCCTCGGGTCCTTGTAATTTCTACTGCAACTGGAAGTGGCAATAGATTTTTTAATTAAATGCCTGAAATGTAAAATCTTAATAAAATGATCCATCAGAGCTGAAGGGTTGGTGAATGAGTCCTTTGCTATAGGGTGGTGTTATGTTGGCTTCTAAGTGCTGCCAGAGAAAGACCCAGGTTCAACTGTAAAGCTCGTGCAGCCCATATCTGTCATTGGTTTATTATGAAGGAGTCAGTAGCTATGAAAGCCTTCAGATCTGAAGAATGATGGTAATATAGCATCAGAATAGTAATTCCGTTCACTGCGTGAGCCCTATTAATCTTGTGTGAGTGAGAGTCACTGGAACTCATTGCTGTGATTAAAACTCACACATGACACTGACTAAACCATAATGCCAAACTTTTGGAAACTGGTGTATTATCAGCAGGACATTAGCTTATGGAACCCCAAAGTGTTCCATATTAAATAAATACAATAATCTTCTGAATAAATTGAAAAGGCCTGTCATATCATTTTTAGAGAATTTTTTTTCAATTTGCCCTTTCTCAAAAGCCTGTTTATATTTCATAATGTAAATGTTCCCAATCATATGTGAAAAAAAATTGATTTATTTTAATGTTGAACACGTTGGGACTCCATATTGGCTAACTTCATGGGCTGCTGCTAAAATAAAAGCATTCTTCGCTTACGGATGTGTCCTGATGTTTATTTTGTTCTACATTTTATTTTTATATTCATTTTATTATTTTCATCTCTCATCTCTCTTTATCTTAGATGGATAAATGCATTCAATTTGTCTTTCGCTTACTGAGTTAATGGGCCCTTCTGCAGTACATGAGCCCTGGCTCCTCACTTGCATGTTATTGATGTTTTGCTACCTAATATTTCCCATACCATCTGTACTATTTCCTGTTGCGCAAATAAGTATATGCTAATATTGAAAGTACAGTTTCACTTCATGGTTGCTTTGCTTGTATGACAGGGAGGCTGCCAGCTAAATCATAAATGCAGCGTAAAGCACACGTTTCTGTATCGGCACATCTTTTTGTCACACTCCTGTCTCCAGGATAACAACTGGCATCGCACACTGCTGCCAGTGGCTATGAAGTAGGGGTGTGCCAAAAAATCGATTCACAGAAGAATCTAGATTCTCATTTGCAACGATTCAGAATCGATCTGAAATGTCCAAGAATCGATTTAATAAATAAATAAAATCAGCTGGCTGTTCGCCTCCATTTTTGTAACTAGCATATACGGGACGTCCGGACGTCACCACGCAGCCGGTTTCTGAATGTGAGCGGCAAATCACTAAAACAAAGAGGAAGCAAATATGGATGAGAGGGAGATCCAACCAGCCCCGTAATCACTTAAAGCTAAAGTTTGGCGTCATTTCGGTTTTTACCGAATGCATGGAAGCGCTGCGCTGGACATGACACACACAGTGTGCAAGCTTTGCAAAACGAAGACCAAGTACTTCGGCAGCACAACAAATGCGCGGGCTCATATTACTAGGCATCACCTGGAGCTCAGCGACACGGAGCAGAGTCAGCCGCCAGCTGCAGACCAACGCACACTGCAGTGCTTCACGAAACTTCCTGCCAACTCCGATAGGGCAAAAAAAAATAACTCTGTCTATCGCCTGCTTCATCGCCAAAGACCTAAGGCCTTAGTGTGGTGGAGAAGGAGGGGTTCGTCTGCATGTTACAGACAGCAGAGCCGAGCTACGCACTAGCGTTGCAGCTGAGAGAGTTTTCTCCACCGCTGGAGATATAGTAGAGCTTAGTTCGGGCCCAAAAAATCAAGCCCGACCCTGCCCGAGCCCGTGCACGTTGTGTCCGAGCCCGGCCCGGCCCGACACATTAACTGGAATTATGAGCCCGAGCCCGATTTCAACCCGACACTTTTTTAATCCGTGGGCCGTCATGACGTTCTCAACTACAATTCAGAATTGTTTGAACTGCAGAAATCTGTTTAAAATTATCTTAATGAATAATGCAACAAGAGCGAAGCATGTAAACTGCGCTGTTTGTTTATTCAGAAAGGAACGGATCGCAAATGGATCTGAATAAAGAAACGTAAAAAAAAAACTCAACGTATTTCTCTGGGAGGGCTTGCCTCTCCCTCAGGGGGAGCCTATGCTTGGAGAAGTAACAAAAGAGGACGTTGAAGGGTGACTATCATCTTTTCTGCCACGGCGAGCCTGCTTCATGTGTCTGTTCATCATCCACTTCTCCGTTTTATTTGCTGTCGGCCGCACTTAGCCTAATGCACTCAACAAAGCCGACACATATGTTGTCACTTCCCACAACTTGTTTAAAATGGTTCCATACCTCCGACTTTCCTCCAAACTTGCTCAAAGGTAATTCTCCTGTTTTTCTTTTTTTCTTTACATCCTCAAGCTCCATGTTGCACTTAACTCCACCATACAGCCCTCAGCCCCGGTGTGATGTGTGCAAGAGGAGGAGACTCCGCACAAGACACATGTTGCATTTTGTAACTGTAGTCCAACTTTTTGGACACATTTGTTACTTTGGTCTAAATATAGCCTATATAGATACTAGTTCTGATTATGGCATAGCTTTCTCCCCACTCAATTAGGCTAAAGTAATGATTAAAAAAAACAGAAATGCTTGATCAAGGGCCCGGCCCGGCCCGGCCCGAAGTCGGGTCGGGCTCGGGCTCGGGCAGAGAATCTAAACTCTAAGATATAGTGACAGCACAGCGAAGCAGTCTCACTCCTGCACATGTTGATCAGCTTCTTTTCTTGCAAAAGAACCTGAATGTTGCATCTGCAAATGGACAGTAACCTTGGACACAATTCATGTCCAGTTTTTTTCATGATTTGTTGAAAATCATATAATCAGTTGCACAGTTTACAGTTCTATTGTTGCAAGAGACACTGTCATGAACATTTCAGAGACAGGTAGCTTAGGGGTACTATTTTTCATTTTGAAAGAAGCACTTTATTTTCATAACTTGTTATTCTTTAAGTTACTGAGTCTGACTGAGAAATATAGATTTTTTTTGTCTTCACCGGTTGTGTTCTACATGATATTTGTGGTAAACTGCAACTTTCCTGGGAAATGCATCTATTTTCAACCATTTTGTATTATGAAGAAGCACTTTAGTTTTGTTCCAACTTATTTTATAGCTAGCTACTAATGAGTAGCAATTGAGAACCAGACAATGTTTTTGATAAAAGGCACCTCCCTGAGAATTGAACTTAAAATGTGAAAAAGACACTTTAATGTCTCCGTTTGTCATTCTGTATAGCAAAGCAGATGAGAGTAGATCCCGATTAGAAATCATTATGGATAAAATCGAATCGTTTTGAATCTAAAATCTTTTTGAATCGAAAATCAATTTTGAATCGAATCGTGGCCTCAAGAATCGGAATCGAATTGAATCGTGAGATGGTAAAAGATTCCCACCCCTACCATGAAGATTTGGACGCGTAATCCAGTTTCCCAGCATTTCATGCAGGTAACCCAACTGTGTTGGTGAAAGAATGAGGAGACTCAAAGGGTAATTTAATTTTTTTTTATATCCCCATACATTTGTGTCTAATAGACTAATGTGAACAAAAATCTTTGAAAATGGTCCAGTATTGAGCAAGACGGGCCGGCGCGAACCAAGCTGCTATGTAACCTAATGGGGCAATTGTGCACCCTTGAATGTTGTCCACTAAAAGTGATTTTTATTTTGCCACTGCCAGAATCGGATTTTAATTAAAAGTGTCTGACAACAACATCAATCTCACAAGGTGATGTCTTGTCCGAAGACAGCGGTGTGGAGAGTGGAACGCGAGTCGGGAGCCAGGTAGCCAGGGTTTAAAAAAAAACAAAACGATATTACCCTTTAAGATCTCATTTGGAGTCCATTGCACGGGCAAGGTGAGCAAACCCCAGGAACGATGACCCATGAAATGAAGGTGTGCACAACTGCCTCTACCAGGCCCCATCCTCATTACAACATCTTGCAAAACAGGTAGAATAAGTTCACAGAGGCTCCAAGGCTCAGAAGGGAAGTTTAACCTTGAAACTGTATACTAGGATATGCATATGATATATGCAAGAAATACAAAACATGTACATGGTCAGGGGTTATCACAAATGCCAGTAATCCCAGTGTGAAGTTAGATGAAAAGGGTTTCTTTGGATGTCTTTTGATTTAGTCTCTGCATGTATAAAACAGCCAAGTAATCAGACATTGTTAAGCGTGCTTAAAAAATGCAAATTGCTTGCTTTTAGTTTCATAACAAAGAGTAAATAGGGACAGGTCTTTTTATCCCAATGAGCTGTGATGGACTCTGCGAGATGAGGAAGCCAATTCCTCTTCAAAGCAAATTGAACAGAATTGATTCCGTCCCATCCTCTGCGAGAGCGCAGCTTCAAAGAGAATGTTTCTCCCAGGCCTTGTAACCAGCGTCATCCTACTGAAGCAAACCACAGCCCCTGTGTTGTGTATGTGATCCGATAAACATGTAATGAATTCATTCCTCTTAAAGACAATTAGTCCGTTCAATCAAATCCTTTGAGCATGTTGAATTTGGATAAGTCCAATTTCTCACTAAAGCTAATGATTAATCACATTTATTAGTGTGTTCATTAATAGAATGTCCCATTGACACACATGGTGAACCCTCCTAAACCATTAGCCCACATCCCCCGTTGATGCGGACTTTGCCAGGACAAATAAAGTGGACAAGTATTCTTGAAGAGATCCACTCAAAGTTCAAGACCTTTGATAAAAAGTTGAATAAATCTGCATAGCCTTAATCCGTTTAGTAATGACACAGTGTGTTCAAAGAAAGATAAACAAGCCAGAGACTGAGAAGAATGGAACAAAAGCCACATATACTTTGAGATGTTCTTAATTTTTGTTAGAGAGCTAAGAAAACACTTGACAAAGTGTAATGGCCTTCACTGTTTGAACTACAGTTAAATTAAATGTTACCAAACATAAATATGACTTTTTTTTCTTACACTACATACTTTTTGAAGTTTTCTCTTTAAAATATATACAGTATATATTTTCATTTGAGGGACTCTTTGAAGCCATACACAGTGCATTCAATGTAATGCTCCAAAGAAGAATAGTAGTATTTATGGAATCGGTAGGTATCCTTGTATGGCTTTCAGATATCAGTCAATTAAATGTCCTGAATGGCTAGAAGTAGTACTATCTTAGCTGAACAATACAGGAACCCATTCTTAAAGTTCTGTATGTCCATGAGCCTGAAGCTTTTGCATGTTTCTTCTTCATTTATTGAGAAGCTCTCAGGAATTGCTTTAATGCTCAGCTCTGTCAGTGTGAAGAGGAGGCAGGCAGCCATCAAATTAGTCAGTTGAATCCAGTTTCGCCTGCAGGTAATAGGAATCTATTTGCCCCCACAACACCAGTGGCTGTGCATTGAGCACTATGCATACAATGGTGCTTTGTAGTGACGGAACAAAACCTTGAGGTCATTGAAAGAACCTGTTATGTGAAGCATGCATGCTCAGTCATGCGCATCACCTGTAGCGCTCCGCTTACAGCCATCTGAAGGAGGAAATATTGAAGAGTGATAACAATGAAGAAGAGCGTTGCTTTGTTGAGATGTGCACACATCTGCACATCAAGTTGGATGCAAACACAGTAATGTAAATTATGCATAAGTTATAGTTGCTATTGGGTTTGTCTGTTTTAAACCTTTCCCTAATTCCCAAATGTTAGGTTTAAAGGAAGAAAAAAAACCTTTTTTTTCAGCTTGACTGTTCAGGTGATCTAATGTCAAGAACTACAAATGTATGAAAACCCTTGAAACGCATGCAATCCTGGAGTTATAGCATGAAAATCACCAAAATAAGGGTACGTTTTGGGTCCTTGGCAGCGGCCCGGTTTGAATCCGACCCCTGGCCCTTTCGTCATCCCCTCTCCCTCCCCTTTCATGTCTTTAAGCTAGTCTGCCATAAAGGATATAGTCTAGAAATAATATTAAAAAAAAACTAAAACCAAATCCCACATATTGGGTTTTACATTGCAATCTTTTTTAAAGGTTTTCATATGCCGATACAGAGACCGACAGAAAGTCACATCCATGGGCGCCTGGATAGCTCAGTTGGGCTATCCAGGCGCCCATATGTAGAGGTTCACTCCTCGATGCAGCTCCCTGTCTTCAGCTGTCCTGTCAAAATAAAATTATATATAAAATTATCTTAAAAAACAACAAAAAAAACAAAAAATATCACATCCATGCACAAACAATTAAGTACAAGACACAGACCTACTCAAACACACCCCAATCCTGTACACTCCCCCCCCCCTCCCCCCCACACACACACACACACTCACACACACACACACACATCTCACCTATTCACCTATTCAGGCATGACAGATTAAAGTGAACCTGAAGCTGTTGATTCAGATACAATATCCTCGCCCCCTTGCATGAAATCGACCCCACACGTTCACACTGAGCTCGCTGCACAGCCGATTACTTCATCCGCCGATGCACATCTGCAAAAGGGGAGTAATCACCAGAAAGTCTAAACATGTACGAGCAACCGCCTCCAGTCATTTACACCTGCCTGTACAGTGTTCTATTAGCTGCATAAAATCAGCAGACCTTAACTAGAGTGTAGCCTGCTTCCAGTATTAGCATCAGTTCTCCAGTTTATAGCAAAGCTTAAAGGCTTAAACACACTTGAATATGCTGCTGTAGGGCATTAATACACAGCTGAATGTAGAGCTGCAAAGATTAGTGGTTAGTTGTTAAATATAAAATCACTGGATTTTTGTGGGATAATCGATTAATCGGTTTGAGTCATTTTTTATTGAATATTCTCAATAAAGGTAATTCAAGCTCTGTTTAAAATCACTGTAAGAAAAAGATCCAATTTGCCTCAGCAAGTCTGTTCCTGTAGAATATTGTTTTGCTCAGTGTTCAAAATTGAGCTGCAAAGATTATCCGATTAATCGATTAGTTGTGAACCAATAAATTAATCGCCAACTATTTTGATAATTGATTAATCGGTTTGAGTCATTTTTAAGAAAAGAAAATTCTCTGCTTCCAGCTTGTTAAATGTGAATATTGTTCTAGTGTCTTCTCCCCACTGTGAGAGTAAACTCAATATATTTGAGTTGTGGACAAAACGAGACATTTGAGGACGTCATCTTGGGCTTTGAGAAACACTGATCCACATTTTTCACCATTTTCTGACATTTTATAGAGCAAACAACTGATTGAATAATTGAGAAAACAATTCACCGATTAATCGACAATGAAAATAATAATTATTGCAGCCCTAGCAGAATCACACCACAGCATGAGGAAATGAATACAACTGAATAGCATTATCTTGTGGGGTGTTCAGCCTCTTGCCCTCATACAGACATTGATATGCAGCCTCAGACACACGCTAGTCAAGATGCAGTGGACAGGTTTGCTGTACAACATCCTTCTAATGAACCCCCCAGATAACAATGCATGATGGGAAACAGATGTGCTACAATTGTTCAATTAAGCACCAGCCCTTTGATACACAGGGCCCCTGCATCTCTAAACATGCACAGCCATAACTATCTGCAAAGCAGCACCCAGGGAGACAAGCGGGACAAAGGAGACAAGCAAAAAGGATTTCTTTTTTCATAGACAAAGAAGCAAAGCTGAAACGCCATGACACCAGAGGGCTGCGCTGGTGTAATCTATCACCTTCTGAAGGCCACTGCAGACACATTTACTCACTGTGTCATAAAGAAACATATTTCCCCCCTGCCTGTGGAATCGCCTCATATCAGCGCCTTTCCCCTGCAACATAGAGTTTCCGACAGCAGTGTAATAAGATTGTGTCCCTGTATGCCATGCCATCATGATTAGGGTATTTTTCAACGTTAAATTTCGTTATTGATGCACATAGTGTCAAGATTAGTGAATAAGTAGTGCTGGAATTATACTATAGACTTACTGTATATCAGACTGTATTGTTCCAAAAGTGTGCCATTCTAATGGCTTTTATAAAGAGGAATGAATGAAATCTATTTCTCATTTTATAAATGTAAAATGGTTTATGGCTCATTTACTGTTGGACATTGGAGCTCTAGCTATGACCTCAGCAATAACGCTGAATTTGACTTACATTTGGCAATTTCCCTTTTTCTGGTCAGTAGAAGTAGATGGAGATATGATAAAAAAAATAAAGATACCAGTTGGCAGCGTGATGACATGATGCAAAAGTCATACTGACGAAAAGAGTGAAAAAAGCCTGCAGAGGTGGTATGAAAGCGTCATTTTAACCCGACTCTCCATCATGCGCTGCGTAATTATTGTGGGACCTCTGGTCAGCATCGCGTGTGACAGCCTTCTCTGTCATGTCTGCCGTCAGACCAAAGTGCGGTGATTGTCAATATGAGCTGAGCACTTTGTCAAGAGCATATCCATTTGTTTCCATTATCTGGCAACTCAACATGAATAAATATAGGAAGCTAAATTACAAACCGAAGCACAGTTCTCTTCTTCATCTGAGAATTGTAATAACTGTTCATTCTTAAGCACGTCTATGACTTTCTGGCCTGCTAAAGTGCCTAATTATTCTGTGTGTGTGTGTGTGTGTGTGTGTGTGTGTGTGTGTGTGTGTGTGTGTTTGTGTGTGTGTGTGTGTATGTTGTGAAATCACTCCAGTTTTCACAAATGCGCTGTACTGCTGTTGGAGATTTGATAGCACTTATAATCTACTGTATTTAATTATGCACCAAAGAATAGTTGTCAGGTGAGACAGATTCAAATTGGCAAGAAGCACTCCACACCAGTCAACGCATTCATATTGAACCGGTTCGTAGTATATCATACGAACACTAATGAACAACAGTCGTTTTGACACCCTGTGACTGCCGGCTGATCACATGACAACGTTTACAGTTAAGTTTAGCCAAGATAAGGTGACTGTGAGCCGGTCACAGAGCACTGTGAGGTTACGTTCGTTTCAGCGGCCGTTGCAGATTTTTTTTTTAGCCGACAAAGGTGACTGTCCTGTGGCGACGACAGTTACGCTAAGTTTAGGCACCAAAACGACAGAGATAATGTTGTAGTTTGGGTTGAAACACCAGTCCCCTGAAATAGTACTTCCGGGACACAAACACCCATTTTCTGGGTGAAGGTCTTGTGTATTCCCCTTAATTAATTCCGGGACACAAACTCCTCTCCCCTGCTTGAAAGCCCTGGGTTTTAAAACCCAACCATACACCCACCTACACATACATACGTGTAATACATATGAATTACAGTGCATTACTTTTCCTAGCTATATGTACGAATGGGTTCAGGAGAAGGGCCATTACTTTTAATTGTGCTCTCCTATGATACACGGTCAAAGTGGCACATAAACACATATGTATTTTTCCTGAATTTAAGAGATCTATCTGCATAAGTTGATAGATAGTAGACACCCCAATAGATAGATCAGTAGATCTATCTACTGTGTCTACAACCTGATAAGTGTGAATATCTGTTGTGGTCCCAGAACCCCTAGTGGCCCTGAAGGCCAATTAGTGTTTACTAATTTACTTTAAAGTGTGTTTTGGTAATATGCACCACTAAATCTCTGTATACTGTGAGCTATGATGATAAGCGCCTCAGGTAGCGCCTGCATGTTTCCATAATCCTGAGGCCCCATGATGTCGTCCAACCTAGATTTATTACCTTCATTATTTCTCATGATATCAAATGGTGTATACTATAATACTGAACCTGATGGAATTTGTGTTGAATCAACTTACCACTAATTCATTGACACACAGCAAACATGGCTATGTACTGCACTCTAGTATTCCTGCATAGGAGGGTTGGCTGCTTTGTATGGCTGTGGGCAGAATATAATAAAGCTGCTGGGAAGCCTGCATAATGGAAAATTAAAACCATCTGAGGTACATTTGTGATTTATGGTTATATGAATGAAATTGACTTTAACTTGCAGTGTTAATTGATTTCTTTTGGCACTCAGTGGCAGAGGAATTAGATGAAATGTGATCACCTCATGAAGACAATAAGTCTGTAAGCAAACTGTTGTCTATGCACACATCCAGCAGACACAGAGCAACATTAGCATTCATTTGTATCAGGCTTGAGGTGACTTGACAAATGTTAGTCCAACAGCAATGTCTTTTGTTTATCTCAGTTTTGGTGAGCAGTGAGCTTAAAGAGGCTCAAAAGCCCCACAGATCTGAGGGAAAGTGTGCAGTCGGGTGGTAATTCTCTCTACAACCAACCACTATTAGGCTTGTGCCAATTGGCGATCAGATCGTATATATCTACGATTGAAGGAATGATGGGGGATTGATGATGGGGGATAACAAAACTAAGATTTTTATAAAATCTAGAATCTGTGCCGTACTGTTTGTTTAGAGATGTTTCTGGTGGAGCGCTAAATCCGCCCGCTGAGCCACGATAAAGGAGAAATCCGGCGCCAAATGAACCTAGGTGTTTATAACACATGTGTACCGAGTCGACCGTTCTCTGGGATCTGTTTTCATGCTAATCGAATGTGACCAGTTTTAGCGCAAACCGCTAGTCGTTAGGGCACGGATAAAGTAAAAAGAAATCACTATTTCTATACCACTAACAAGGCTCAAAATAGCACCACACTTCCCCGGTAGCATAATGAGGGTCCCTACATGTAAACACAAGCTATGAGAACTTAAGTAAGTAAGTGTACAGACAGTTTATTAAAAAGATAGATTAGAAAGACAGTACCGTTCATGTATACAGGCTCCTACCGATCACAAAAACAATGTAATCGGAAAAAAACAAACAATTATTTTGCACGTTACGTTTTGCAAGTAAACTATTATTTAGTCTTGTGTTCTGAATGAAAGAAAAGTTTGGTAACACTTTCTATGAAGCTTGTCTCTATAATGCATTATGAACACAGTTATAATGTGTTATAATCTCCTTATAACACTCTATAACAATAGTTATAAGCGCATGAGAGGGTTACCAAATTCAAAAGTATGAAGGGAAATTTCACAGTTCAAGGTGTTTTCACTGTTGATTTGTTTAACTGTTTCACTGTTTTTTAACTTTAATA
>CM046797.1:3661857-3674357 GCA_025617405.1 Perca schrenkii
TTTTTAGGCTACAACATTTTTTGTCTCATACAGCAAACATCTCCTCACTATCCGCTAGCTGCCTGTCCCCTGAATACACTGTAAAAAAACATCTCACTATCCGCTAGCTGCCTGTCCCCTGAATACACTGTAAAAAAACATCTCACTATCCGCTAGCTGCCTGTCCCCTGAACACACTGTAAAAAAACATCTCCTCACTATCTGCTAGCTGCCTGTCCCCTGAACACACTGTAAAAAAACATCTCCTCACTATCTGCTAACTGCCTGTCCCCTGAACACACTGTAAAAAACATCTCCTCACTATCTGCTAGCTGCCTGTCCCCTGAACACACTTTAAAAAACATCTCCTCACTATCTGCTAGCTGCCTGTCCCCTGAACACACTGTAAAAAACATCTCCTCACTATCCGCTAGCTGCCTGTCCCCTGAACACACTGTAAAAAAACATCTCCTCACTATCTGCTAGCTGCCTGTAAAAAAAAGCAGTCTCTGTAGACAGCCAAGGCTCAACAAACGCCAACAAAAACAAACTGTGCCAACCTGCACCACCAAACATAACAAACAGTCTTCCAGCCAATAACCGACAAGAAGGATTTGGGGTGGGGGTTGGGGGGCTAGTGCGCAGGAAGGGGAGGGGACAGGATAAGGAGGGAGGGGCGAGCTAGCCTACGTTTTGTTTGACGATACTTTGAACGTCAACAAGAAGTGACCTCACCCAACACTGCTTAGAGCACCTTTAATATGAGTTGGAACTGCTGCTTGAACAAACGACTTATAGGGGTGTCTAAACACCTTTACTTGTTAAAGCTGTAACCTATCCCATCAGTTTGATTTGAATTATCTACAAACAGTCACACTGGGGAGGATGGTCCCGTGGGAGTTTGTGACTGCTTTAAACCAATAAGCATCAATGGAGGTAATTAGAAAAAAGAAGCCGATTGGCTTCAGCAGCCAGTGAAAAGAAAATCACACAGGGCAGAAATGACAGGTCTTTAGTGGTGTTAAATTCGTTGTCATACAGACTGAACACGGGAGAAAAGGCAGAATCTTAATTATCCTGTGTTGTGGAAATTGGACCTTGCGTCCCGGGTGAAATAGAAGAATTAGAGGAGTGAAGCAGCTTTTTGGTTTGCCTCCTCAAGCTTGATGTACTGACACATATTGACACATGGGCAAATAAAAGGACAAGGTATTCTGTACATAACTGTAAACATTTCCAAAAATACTTTTCAGGTTTCTGAACTAGGGCTGCAACTAACGAGTAATCTGTTGATTATTTTCTCGATTAACCGATTAATTGTTTGGTCTCTAAAATGTCAGAAAATGGTGAAAAATGTGGATCAGTGTTTCCAAAAAAGCCCAAGATGACGTCCTCTGATGTCTTGTTTTGTCCTCAACTCAAAGATATCAGATATCAGAGGAGAGAAGAAACTAAAATAGTTACATTTAAGAAGCTGGAATCAGAGAAATTGAACGTTCTTTTCTTAAAAATGACTCAAACCGATTAATCGATTATCAAAATAGTTGGTGATTAATCTATTGGTTCACAACTATTCGATTAATCGAATAATCTTTGCAGCTCAATTCTGAACACTGAGCAAATATTACAAAAAAACACTATTCTACAGGAACAGACTTGCTGAGGCAAATTGGATCTTTTTCTTACAGTGATTTTAAACAAGCTTGAATTACCTTTAGTGAGAATATTCAGCCACAAATTCTGTTCCCTTAAGGGTTGCTGTGTGCAAAAAAAAACATTCTAAATCTCTGTGTGCAGCACCTTCCTGGTCTGTCTTTACACTTTTAGGGGTAGTGAAATGGAGCCGGGCTGCTCGCTACATTAGAAATCAGCATTGTGTAAAACCTCCCTAAATTATAACTACGGTGAGAAAGGGTTTGCACCCTGTCTGACACCCTGAGGCGTCTGCTGCAGCTCAGCATGATGCACTTTGCCTTCGGCTCACAGCGATCCTGTCTCAGAAATCAGTGAAACAAGCAGGGATCATAGTCAGGATTAAGTGCTTCAAAACTCCTCTGTGTTACGTTAATCTCTCCATGTCTGACCCCCGTCGTCTGGCACTGAGGTCTTAACAGCTCTCTGTTTTCCTCTTAAATGCCCCCTCTTTATATCATAGCTGTGTCCTCGTACCACAAGCCAAGATAAGAAATCCAATTAGGAGACGGCAGCAGATTTTCCGCGGGCCCTATAACTCCCGGGGTCTCGTTGAGTTTAACAAGGCTGGATGCGGCTCAAGGCACATGTCATCAGCGGTCATTGGAGGTGTCAGGTCCACCCACATGCAGATCGCAGCTTTGAAATAGCAGGGAGCTGTGTCAGGGCTCCTAGGTCGTCGAAGAGAAGGTGCAATATTTCTCAAGCTGTGCTGTGACATTGTGGATTTACACTGAATTTACTCAACAGAGTGACAGTCAGTAATTTATGTAAGTGCAAAGTACTGGGCCTCTTTTGTTTAAATATTAATTTTAGGATCCTGTATCACGATGACAAGATAAAAGTACATCTGAGCGTACCTCCAAGCCATTTATAGTCACTTTTAAGGTTCTTGAGTAAGAAAAAGCCTGGAAGTGAAAAATTAAAGTGACATGAAGTATTTAAGCAGTGGACACCACAGTGTCATTCATAAAACCCGATGTTATGCTCGATAAAATCTCTAGCCCAGAAAAAAAAGTACAGTTTTTGCACCAGCGGCTGGATGCATAAAACTCTGTATAGGTGCAGGTTACGATTTTGACGTTTTTTTCGTGTATATGCAACGACTTTTGAACGTGTACAGGTCACGCTTTTCGAACCTGCTCTGGGGGACGCGACTATGGGGAAATGAGGCGCCACACGACGGCCAAAACAACGGCACGGGCCGCCACTCGCGATCGGGGAAATGCGGCGCCACACGGCACTCGCAAGACACGGGAAATGAAACGCCACAATAACGCGGGACAAAGGTACTGCCACACGCGGGGCGCGAACCCCGGTCTCCGGCGTGAAAGTCCTGTGTTTTATGACTATGACTATGGGGAAATGAGGCGCCACACGACGGCCAAAACAACGGCACGGGCCGCCACTCGCGATCGGGGAAATGCTGACGCGACTACGGGGAAATGAGGCGCCACACGCCGGCCAAAACAACGGCACGGGCCGCCACTCGCGATCGGGGAAATGCGGCGCCACACGCCACTCGCAAGACACGGGAAATGAAACGCCACAATAACGCGGGACAAAGGTACTGCCACACGCGGGGCGCGAACCCCGGTCTCCGGCGTGAAAGTCCTGTGTTTTATGACTATGACTATGGGGAAATGAGGCGCCACACGACGGCCAAAACAACGGCACGGGCCGCCACTCGCGATCGGGGAAATGCTGACGCGACTACGGGGAAATGAGGCGCCACACGCCGGCCAAAACAACGGCACGGGCCGCCACTCGCGATCGGGGAAATGCGGCGCCACACGCCACTCGCAAGACACGGGAAATGAAACGCCACAATAACGCGGGACAAAGGTACTGCCACACGCGGGGCGCGAACCCCGGTCTCCGGCGTGAAAGTCCTGTGTTTTATGACCCATCCACCACCCCGACCAACCTGCCTACGCGGACTTTCGCCTTATCAACTACTCGCTACTCGCTTTCGTTCTGGAATCACGAAATATGCTTCCCATTAAAATGCATTGCTTTCAATTTCGTAATCGCCACATGAAAAAAACGGCATTTACGTAACCTGTCCACGACTTAATAGATTACAATAACGTGACTATATAACGACCTGGCATGAGACTGGGATGAAACTCTGATTTACAGCTGTGCATAGGCATTCTGTTTTTCCAGCCACAGTTATTCCGGCCTTGCAGACGGATCCCTCGCAGAATTCACTCATCTGGATTGTGATGTGTTCCTCGGCTTCACTTCAAGTCTGAGAGGGTGCAGAAGGGTGAGGGTTAAAAATGCACTCTGAGACCTTCTAATACAGTATATTCACATTAAATCCTCAAATGAGGATTTTGAAATTGTTGTGGTTCAAAAATAAATATGGTACACTTGGACTGTAGTCTAGTGATGGCGAAATGAAGCTTCATCAAGCTTCTTAAAACATTCTCTTTGTTGTCTGAGCCCACTAGATGGCGCTATTGGTTTGACGAAAAAGGCTCAGGGAATGGAAATTCAGTGTGCTTTCAACCCTTTGTTAAAATGAGGGCCATCTGGTGGGCTCAGAAAATAAAAAAAATCAATTTGGCCATCACTACTGTAGTCGGTTCTTCTGAGTCAGCGTTCTGGCATGTTCATACCCAGGCGTTTTTTGCGCGAATTTAACAGTGCGATTACATACAAAGTCAATGCAAAGGAGCTAATAGATGCAAATTTGCGGCGGTCGACGCAAATGCTGCGAATAGCGCAACGTGAGTGCAAATCAGTGGCATTCCTGTTTAACGTGATTTGACATATTCAACTTGAGTAGGACATTCGCGTGAAGACAAGTCTGTAGAATACACCTTAAAGCCTGGGGCATCTCTGTAGCACCACAACATTTAATTCAAAATGGTAGTTTGACACATCAAATATAATAATATTGCACTAGTACATATTGCGATCTGAATAACATTCAGATTGTTTAGCCCTAATTTATACTTCTGGCTCCAGGGGATTTGATTGTTGACCACATCTTCAGTCAAAGACAAACACCTCATCAAGTCTGACATCATACCGTTAGTTCTACACTTTTTCTTGACTCATCACTATTTCGATATCGTTTATGAGAGCTAATTGGATCCTGGTTTACCAATATTTATAAATTGGAGTAGATAAGAGCGTACCCTTTGTTGAGTCTTATCTGAAATATCATTAATTAGAAAGCCTCCTCTCCAAATGACTATAAATGATTTACTCTGCATTACGTTGGCCAAGTGGAGCCAACATGCACTGGATTGTCTGTCATGTAGTCCATGGAAACTGCCTGTTCTCAAAATAGAGCTTTCTTTGTCACAGGAGATATATTGGGAGTTTCAACACTGGTGTGCTTTGATCCAGCTCAAAAAGCGCCTTACTTCAGATAAAGTACTTTGACAAGTTGAAGTGTAAGCCACTCAGATTTGAAAGATAAGTAATGAGGACAACATTGAGCTGCAATCAAACTCTGTCTTGAATCGGGGAAAATAAGTCTTAGATTCAAATATACCCTGTCATGTCTGCTTCTGAAGCTTCAATGAGGTCGCTAAATGGCTTCATACAAACCTGTCTATTTTATTTTAAAGTGTTTGCCTTCACTCCAGAAAGCCTAATCCCAGCAGATAGTCTGTGTATTCAACAATTCCAGTGATGCTGGCTGGATTCTGGTTAGTTGCTCAGTGTTGCGTGATGTGTTTGTGTGATAGAAGACAGAACAATGTCAAATGATAAATATTCAAAAAGACAAACTGAGATAAAATATATGTCTGGATAAACAAAATATTGAATTCCAAAACATCTCACTTTCATTTATTTTTCACATTGTATGTACACCACGGCTCGCTCAGATACGCTCAGATCCTCCGAGGTTTTTCCTATCGCTGGCAGGAAGACCAGGATTGTTTGCAATTTCTCTGCCAGCATGCGGCACCGATAGCTCTCATCTCTGTAACTCGGCACCCGGGATGCTCGACAACTCAGCCGGCAGGTTATTGAACCTGCGAGGCGTTCCCCTGTTCCGAAGATCTATCACATAAACAGTCTTCAAAAAGTGCTCGGGACTAGCTGACTCTGGGAGTGATAGATTGCTGGAATGAGTCTCATAAGAATGATTGCATTGGTTCTTGAGTCGCCGAGTCTATAAATTATAGAGCTATGCCAGCTGATCTCAATATATCCTCGCCTAGGAGTATATCTCTCATTCCCAAGCCTCACCACGGAATATATGATAGATGCGTCGCTAATTTGTTTAGCGGTTGAGATGTATCTGCCCCTCATTTGCGTAAGAGGGCTTCCTCTCCTGAAGACTTATTTGTCCCTCTAAAGAAAAATGTAATGTGATATAACCTGTCATTTGCCAAGCCATGCATATTACACTGTACATCTACTTGCACTCGTGGGTCCTATAGACTTCCCACTTCAACATCGTGTTGCTCCTGAGAACATAATACAAGTAAGTGTTGGTGTAAGACAGAAACAATTAGACACTCGAACAGTCACTCACATGCTAGTCTTGCATTGCTAGACCTTACTCCATAGCGCTGTGGGGTAAGGTCTGGCTACACCACAGATGCATTCTGGGATGGAGTCAATAGGTTTCCATTAGTCAGTGTGTATTTCCACTGACTGCAGAACGGCTGTGATCCGACTCCGTCCCAGCTCCGGCGGTCCGCAGTAGATACGCAGAGCTTCTATTTTTGCCAAACGCAGGAGAGCTCCGCAGCAATTCAGCACACGGCAGATAGTGCGGGACAGGAAGTCAAGCACAGAAGCAAAATAAATATCCGGTAAATTTTCAAAATAAAATACACCGTGCTCACAACGGATATATTTCCCTGCACTACACCTTGAAAACACAGCACAGAGCTGTTTCCCCTCTACTCCTCTGGATGGAAACAAACTTGTTGGTTTTGTGGTTCTATTCTACGTGAATTCGCGAGATCTCGTGGGTCCTCGTGACTACAGCTGTCACTCATGGCTGCAGCCGTTACGCAACAAATCCGGACCTGGTGGGTATTGACGGACGGCGGAGCACGCAGCGGAGCCGGTCCGCAGCCGTTCTGCATCCAGTGGGAATCGGGAAGGAATTTGTTTTGGTGGGAGATTTGCACCCCGCAAAACAAAACATCACATACAATATTAAAGCAGCACTATGTAACTTTTAGCCCTACAGGTTGTCTCATTGGAACTACAACTTGCGCTACCCAACGCAAGTTGTAGTACCAATGAGGGACCGTCCCCCTACAGGTTGCCTCATTGGAACTACAGCTGCAGCTAAAAGTTGCTTTAAATGAAGGTAACTATTCACACAATACAGTGACTTGATCTATTTAAATTAGCTGGATACATGGTTAAACCTCATTGGCTCTTACCAGTGCAATTCTCACTAATCGGTCCCAAAACGTCACAGTTAGAAGGTAAATGCTGTACATCTTTAAGTCATTCACCCAAAGAGCCAAGCAGTAGTGATGTGCGATACCACTTAATTCCTATTCGATCCGATACCAAGTAATACCCAGGCTGGTATTGTCGATACCAATACCAATACTTTTTATGTACTTTATTTGTAGTGTGATGTGACAACTAGTTTAAAGTAAAGTAAAAAAAGTAGGCTGTAGGTTTACCAATTCCAAATTATAGCTGCATAAAACAAGACAATAAACTACTCTCATATTATTTAATTATAAAGAAAATCTCAGTCTTCTCGCCCTGGACCTCCTCCTCAGACGGCCGCTTCATTATATCATCATATTCACTCTTATGACTTAACCTCAGATGTTTAGCGAGGTTTGTAGTGTTACCACTGTATTTCACTCTTTCCACACAGATCACACAAAGCGTCACTGCTGTTTACAGCTAAAATACAGCCAGACATGACTCCTTTTGTGGTCAGCCATAGTCACTCTGAAGTCTGCAGTCTTCGTAGCGGGAAATTAAAGAAGGGCTGCTGCAGCGGCCGGCTCCGTCACAGAGCCGTAGTACACACACAACTGGCGGAAGGAGAAGTAGTTCCTTCCCCTAACCGGATATAAGTAGACTTTTCTGATACAACAAGTTACTTATGATAACATAAACACTCACTCCAAATTACTGAGTTTAAATATCGATCTTTTTATATGAGAATCGATACTAGAGCAGGAGACGTTGGGATCGTAAATATCGATACTTTAGTATCGATCCGCGCATCACTACCAAGCAGGCCTGCCTTGTTGCACGATCCAAACTATCTTCAAAACTTTCCATTTTGAGGGACAAAGCCTGACTTTATCCTGTAAATGTACTTTCGTTGATCCAGACTGCCACTACAAGCTAGAAAACAAAGTGGTGCAGTTCTGCCCAACAGCCTCTCTGGAGGCCACATCTCAAAAGGAGGCCAAAATACTTGAAGATTAATGTTAGAAAAAAAACGAAATGTTTGTCTTTTGAAAACACAATCAGAAAGATGGATGAGTTCATTTGCATGCCGAGTTTGTGTCGTCTCATATTTCATTCTGCCTAAGCACATGGTGGTGCGGCGTCTGCAAATGAGAAAGCCATGCAGAAGAAGATGCTATTCAGATGCAATTCAGCCCGTTCATTAAAACTCTACGGTGAAGTCTTTATTCATTGATGTTACAAACATTTAGTCAGAAGTTGTATCCGTCTGATGTAGAAGGGTCTGTGAAAGTCATGTCAGGGGGATTATGTCAGGATCAAATGGGTTTCAGAGCCCGCTGTGCAGTGAAATTAATTTCAATCAGGAGCGACTTCATTTAGAGTGAAGAATCAATTTTTATTCAAGTGCATGATAAAACAAATGTAGATTCTTTGGCGATTAGAACCTATCGTGACGGGTTTATCTGTGTTTTTGCCCCCAACGGCACTAGGATTAGGCATTGGTTATGGTTATAGTTAGGGTTAGGGTTAGGGTTAGGGTTAAGGTTAGGGTTAGGTGCCTTGGAGGAAGCAGTTGCAGCGCTGCCTGGATGGAGCCGTTGGGGGCAAAAAACACCATTGAGCTTGTGACGGTGTATTTAGGGGGTAGTGATGCTGTGATTAGAACAGGATATCTAATCCCCCCTAGGGTGTAGTTGCTAGTGGTGGTAGTGGTGGTGGATGATGGATTGTGGAGCAGGACTGGGCTCTGATGTGATGAAGACTGGAGGAAGGTCGCATCTGTTCTTACTGAAATGACAGCTGACTGCAGCAGAGAGGAAAACGGATTTGAAAGTTTGATTTTAAAGCAAGGATGGAGGACCATGAATTGGCTAAGAGAGATCGTGGCAAGATCTGGTTATACTACTACCACAGAGCATAAGGCGGAGAGAGAGAGAGATGAGATAAGTAAAGGGAGTTAACTAAGCTTCAAAATGATGAAGATGGACCAGGTCAGCACTTTACTTGACGGGCCACACATAAGTAATGTTTAGTTAATCGTGATTACAACACTACAATTCAGTTTTCTTAGCCTGTGACTTTAACTACAGATTTACCAATGAAGAAGACAAGGACATCATTAATGAACCAGAAATTATGATAGTTGAAATAACTTCATTGATGCATTACTTACCATATTGTTCCTGCATTAAGTCATGCATGAGATACTGTTAATCCTTGTACATTACTGATAGTTCATGAAGTACTACATGAATGAATTCATGCTTTTTCATGCATGAAGTCATGCATCAATCCAAGATAATTCATGTACCCTTATTATAAAGTGTTACGCCGTAATTGTGGGTTGTTATGAGCTGAGTTCATAATCGCCCCATATGGTGGTGTTGTGGGTGAGGACGGCCCGTTTGTGAGACATCCTGTTACAACTGTCACACACACAGGACTGGGAACACAGGCTTCTCTGTGGAGGCAGAAGGTGAGGAGGACAGCTCGGATAATGTCTGCCCCCGCAGCAGCTGATCAAAGACTTCTCGTCAGCGCCTGGTCATTTTTCGCTCAACGTCGCTGATGTGAAAGTTTACTGTGCTGTTATCTTTTGGAGGGAAGGTAAATAACAATGAGTGGGACAGCTGGCAGATTGGATCGGAGGAGAACTTTTTGAAGCAAGGTCATGCCCCGGTGAAGCCTCATGCAGAGAGGAACCTGCAGCCTCAGCTCTGGATATTTCATGTTGACAAAATGGCTCTCAGTGAGAAGTGACGATTTAGAGAGATTTGTGCACACTTACATTCCACTATTATTCTCAACATGATAATATTCCAAATTTGATATGTAAACAGCATATTCCGTTTGGATTATCCGACTAAGGCCATTTTCAGAATTTAGCATTTTCTGATTAAGAAGTGGGATATGCCGGTATCATTAAGGCGTAAGAAGCATTATTTCTATACAGTGCATTCGGAATAGTCATTCAGTGGCGGTTGAAAAGGTGCCTGTTGGGAAAGGTTCGATTGCTTGGTCTCTGGTATTGCCACTTGTAGCTTTCTGGAGAACCGCTCACCCAAACTTCACACTCGACTCTACGCTTCCTTGGGTCTTAAACAATACACGTGCCATGAAATAGTTGCGTCCCATAGCAATGGTAGAGTATACACATCTGTGATGTCCCTTTGGTGTCCATTGAGTGTTTTTGCTGTCTACGTGGTGGAGTGGCGTTTCTCAATCTGTGTTCTTCTATTGACTTGTGTTCTTGTGTCCCTGTGAAACGTCATCTCGTGTTGCCAAAGTACCGTCCCAAAACACAAGTTCGCATTTCACCAAGAACAGTTAAGATTCCCAGAAATGTTCTTGACACGCCCATTTTACCGAGGATGCATTGGTTGGTAACTTGAATGAACTTGGCAGCACCTGTATCCCAACATTCATTTCGGCATTCAACGAGGGTCGGGTTTCCGATACATAGACAGACCAACAACGGGACAATTTTAACAATTTTCGCCATCTTATTCATCACTAAATTCACTTCTGAGAACGTTTTAGGCGAGAAATGAACTGTTTAGATTTCGAATATAGGCAGTACACACACACAACCACACACGCACACAGCGCAGCAGGCAGAGGCGGGGGGAGAGATACCCCGTTTTTCTTCAGGAGACTTAAATTATGACATAGGCTATATACATTAGATTTAGTATTTAATTATTATACTTTTGTTGGTGTATTTGTTTTCTGATTTATTAGAAGTTCAGTTTCAGTCTGTATGATAAATGAACAGTTGTACATAAAGTGGTAACATGCTATGACATGTTATGTAGACTAAAGGGGAGACACCAACCTTTATAATTTTAATTGCTAATTTCCATCTGTTGTCCCTGGGCATATACAGTGCACTACAATAATATAAAAATGATAATTCCACATGACACTAATAGGGACACATAGGACATGCCAGTGCATAGGCCTACTTATGACTTCTGTCATTAAGTGTCATTCAGTTTTTGTCATGACAAGTTGACATTGTTTGGGTTGTCTTGATTATGACAAGTTGACATTAATCAAAGTGACATTACCAGAAGTTGTCTTGGTCATGACAAGTTGACATTCAATTTGTTTGGGATGTCTAATGACAACTTGATATTAACCAGGATGACATTATCAGAGGATGTCTTTGTCATGACAACTTGACTTAATGTCATCCTGTTTAATGTCAAGTTGTCATGACCAAGACAACTTCTGGTAATGTCACTTTGATTAAATGTCAACTTGTCATAATCAAGACAACCCAAACAATGTCAACTTGTCATGACAAAAAACACTTAAAAAAAACCACACTAATGACAGAAGTTGTAGAAAACGTTTATAACTTGTTAATAACGTTTATGACACGTTCATGACAGTGTCATGTCATAGTTATGACAGTGTCATGTCACGATTGTGTCGATACCTTCAGGTAAAGTATTACCCTCTAATTAGTAACCTGCAAACAGGAGGCACAAGTAAGGACACACCTCCACCATGTAGACAGCAAACACACTCAAATGACAAAAAAGGGGCATCACAGCATCATTTGCTAACAACTAGCTATTTAGGACCAGGATATTTCTAGGAACAAAAGTGTTCATTCCCAAAGTTCCATTGTGCAGTGTTCGCTGTTGCTACAATGCAACATCTCCGGTCTCTCTGTCTTCATCTGTGTGTGTTCTACTCCCGTCCAAACCTGCACACCTTCTGACCAGCAGTGGAATGAAACTCAAGACTGCACCACACAATATTAAGGTACTTGTACTTTACCAAAGTATTTCCATTTAATGCTACTTTATACTTAGGCAAATATAGGCACATATTATACTTGCAAATAGTACTTTTTACTCTATTTGACAGCTCTAGTTACTTTGCAGATTCAGATTATTAACACAAAACATAAGCAACCAATCAATGATGCATTTTTATAGATGAAGCTACCCAGCAGTATATCAGATAATTAAGCCCCACCTTAACCAGCTACAACATCAAAGTGATTAACACATTAATGCATCACTACATATAATTCAGTAATATATATGATTCTGCATGAGTACTTTTAGTACTTTAAATATATTTTGATGCTGATACTTTTGTACTTATAGTTGATTTTGAACAACTTTTATTTGTAACAGTCATTTTCTAATGTAGTGTTGTTAGTTTTGCTTTAGTTAAAGATCTGAATACTTCTATGATTCTGACCATGCATACTCTCCTGGCCCTGCACAATACAGTTCATCAGTCCTCAGGCGTCTGTCTGCTGCTCTCTTAAAGTTCCATGTCGTGTTTTGGTAACACAGCATCCCCGCCGGAGCATTAAACAGTTCAGGTAGAGAGTGGTGGTGGAGCATGGGAGACGGCGAAAGCAAAAACCAGCAAAATGATAATAACTTCAGATAAAGTTCTGTATGACGTTGATAAGGGAAAAG